>SJXQ01004277.1:109264-307546 GCA_006408695.1 Aepyceros melampus | reverse complement strand
AAAAAAAAAAAAAGTAAATAAATAATCTGAACATACCAATCATCACTTCCACTACCTTCCATCGGAAATATCACTTGGCAGCCAGTGCTCTGTGACAACCTAGAGGGCTCGGGGGGGGGTGGGAGGTTCAAGAGGGAGGGGGCATACGTATACTTAGGGTTGATTCATGTTGTTGTTGTACGGCAGAAACCAACACCACATTATAAAACAATTATCCTCCAATTAAACATTAAAAGAAAAAAAAAAAAAGAATGGGACAGGATTCTAGGGTAGAGACCAAAAATCTGCTTCTCTCCCCCCATTAATGGTACGACAACATACATTACCATGTGTGAAATAGGTTAGCTAGTGGGAGCTGCTGTCTCACAGAAGGAGCTCAGCTTGTTCTGTGATGACCCAGAGGGGCGGGCTGGGATTGAAGGCTCAAGAGGGAGGGGATATGTGTACACATAGAGCTGATTCACTTGGTGTACAGCTGACACTAAGACAAGAGTGTAAAGCAACTATACTCCAAAATAATAATTGCACACAAACAGGCCAGGCTACGTGATTCGTGGCACCCATTAAAAAAATGAACATGCGGGGCCCCTTGCTCAAAAATTAAGAATTTCAAAGGACTTCCCTGGCGGTCCAGTGGATAGGATTTCATGATTGCACTGCCAAGGGCTTGGGTTCAATCCCCTGCTGGGGGACTAAGATCCCACAAGCCACATGGCGTGGCCAAAGTTGAGAATTTCAAGATGAGGACAGCAGAAGGTTAAACAAAGCATGAGGCTCTCCTGAACAGGCAACCTTGTGGGACTACACAGGTGACCACTGTGAAGCTGGCCCCGAACACAAAACTTTGAGTGCGTGTCCAGGTTTTCTGGAAAACGGGCCCTCAACTGTCAAGGTCATGACCTGACAAGGTTAAGAATCAGTGTCTCTGAGGTTGAGTGAAGGTCCCTGCTTCTTGCCATCGCCTCTTTTCTCCATGTGGACAACCAGTGAGATGTACGGGCTGACCTGGGGGTGGCCGTGGTGGCCCTGGGGACAGAGAGAAGAAGACGTGTGAGAGATGGCGTTTAGGATGTTGCTGATGGACTGGACGTGGGTAGGAGGGAAAGAAAGGCATGAAGCCTGACTCTTGGGCTGCAGCTCAGGCAGCTAGACCAACCAATGGCAGTGCTCTTTGTGGACATGGGGACCAGCTGGGAAAAGATGGGGTGCTGTGTTTTGCTTCGTGGGGTAGCAAAGGGAAGGGAGAATCTCATTCTAACCATGAGAAGGCTTCGAGTAGACAGATAACAGAGCTCAAAAGGGAGATTAGAGCGAGAGCTATTTGGAGTCACTGGCACAGAAATGGCATTTAATCCCATTGGGATGTCCTAGGTGTCCTCGCTGTTCAGCGAGGGTAGAACTCTGATACTTGGGCAAATTATTTAACTTCACTGCCACTCTGCATTCCCTCATTTAGGACTCTGTAAATGAGCTTGCGAGTGCTTAGCAAGGGTCCTAGCACCTCTTAAAAACCCAGTGACTATCAGCCATTATTACTATTACTATAATTTTTAAAGGTTTTTTTTTTTTTTATGTGGACCATCTTAAAATTTGTTACAATGTTACTTCTGTTTAATGTTTTGGATTTTTGGACAGGAGGCACGTGAGATCTTAGTTCCCTGACTAGGGATTGAACCCAAACCCGACAGGAGGCATGTGAGATCTTAGTTCCCTGACTAGGGATTGAACCCAAACCCGCTGCACTGGAAAGCAAAGTCTTAACCACTGGACCACCAGGGAAGTCCCATTATTACTATTACTACTGTTATGATGTCATTTGCCTTCCTTTTACAAATATCTACGGAGCCCCCATTGTGTCAGGCATTGCTGTGGGTGCTTAGGAAGAGAGATGTCAGTTATCGAGCATGTCAGGGATGGTAAGTGCCATGGCAAAGTAAGTGAGGGGGAGAGATGATAATGTTAAGGAGGTTGGCTGGGGAGCCCTACTGAAAAAGTGACATTTAAGCAGGACCTCCGAGGTGAGGGATATCTGGAGGAGAAGGTTCCAGGCAGAGGGAAGAGCCAGTGCAAAGACTCTAAGGAGAGTGTTGGGAGGTGAGGCCACAGAGATAAGAGACAGGGGGACCTTTGTGAAGAAGCCCTTTATGGCAGGGGTACTGGTCCTCTCACCTGCAAAACCAGGTCTCCCACACAAGGCAGAAGGCTCTCTGATGGCAGAGACCTCAAGCTTTCCAGCACAGTGGAGGGAGCAGACTTCTAGGATGGCAGCTGCCCTAGGCTTTGGGTGAGGCTTCAGAAACGCTGAGGCTTCTGGTTCCAGCTCTCCAACCCTCAGAGGGGCCTCACCAGGCAGAATAGGCTCAGCAGCAGGGCCTCTCCTTCTCTTGGCTGTGGAGCATCTCCTCCTGGCAAAACTCGGCAGGGTCTTTGCTCCAGGGCTCCCAGTCAAGGCATACATCTGAGTCATTTTCCTCTGAATCTGTGGAGGGACAAGACAAGGCCACTTGGGTGGTCACTTCTTATCTCCTATTCCTGATGCTGAAGGAGCCCCCTGCCGCATACCGGCATCCTTGCAGACTTATCTGAGGCCAGGGGGCCAAGGCAGAATCATGACACATGAGACAGCCCTCCCAGGAAGACTTCAGGGCCTTGAATGTGGCCAGAGACCAAGAAAGAAGGCTGGTCTGTGAAATACCAACCTTCTAGAAGAGGGAGGACCACAGGACGTCCCTGGTGGATAAGAATCCGCCTTCCAATGCAGCAGACATGGGTTTGATCCGTGATCTAGGAAGATCCTGCATGCATGGGGCAGCTAAGCCCATGAGCCATCACTATGGAGGCTGAGTTCTAGAGCCTCGGAGCTGCAACTCCTGAATCAGCATGCTGTAACTACTGAAGCCTGCAAGTCCTAGAGGCCACTGTAATGAGAAGCCTACGCTCTGCAATGAAGTGTAGCCTCCACTTGCCCCAACTAGAGAATGCCTGAGCAGCAACGAAGACCCAGTGCAGCCACAAATACATAAATAATTTTTTTTAAGTGGAGGAAGGACCCTAGAGGTGAAGAAATGACCTACCTGCATTGAGCATGGTCCACGAGGGGACACAGGAGACACAAGCCCGCCCACCCACCTGTTCATCCATTGGTCCACCGTTCATTCATTAACAAAAATCTGAGTAATGTGTCCAGTGGTTTTTCTTTCAGCACTGTTCTTTTGGTGAAGCACACAGACACCAAGACACGCTGGACACCATGTGTGTGTCCATAATGAGAGGTCTGGATGATGAAGTGTGGCACACTCACACCACAGAACCCCTCCATCCTGTAGCAGGTCGTGAGGCTGTTACACGTTAGGTCTGTATCTTTCTGCCTGCAGGATGCCTGTGGTGCATTATTGGGTTGACCAAAAAGTTTGTTCGAGTTTTTCAATAACATCCTCCCCCAAGTGAACTTTCTGGCCAACCCAATCAATGGCGTTGCAGAGAAGTATATGATAGAATCCCTTTAATTTTAGAAAACTTATGAATTTTTGCCTAACTAAAAAATTATGACATTTTGATTCCACTTGTTTGATTTAGTATGAACAGAATGCGAGATTTCTAATTTAAGAAATAGATGTGCAACAGGTTAAAAAGTTTACTGTATAGCACAGGGAGCTACAGTCAGTATCTTGTAATAACCTATAATAGAAAATAATCTGAAAAATAATATACATATACATATCAAGTTATACATATACTCATATATTATTTGTATATATGTATAATTGAATCACCTTGCTGTGTAGCTGAAACATTGTAAGTCAATTATACTTCAATACAATATTATATTAAGAAAAAAATAATCCTTTTAAAAAAAAATCCAAAGAACACACTTCCCATTTTTTAAAAAATGGGATTATTTCATATTATTATTTGGATAATTACGTGTTATTAAATGGGCACATGAGCTTGCCGACATGGCTTATCTCGGAAAAGCAAGTTGAGAAAAGAAGGCAAATGGGAGAGATTATTATTTTTCTTGGTATACTCAAGGTGTTTCACTGGTTACAGAGAAGTAAAGGAGGCTGAAAACAGCCCCTCAAATGCAGAGCCTTGATTTCCTCCTTTGTAAAATGGGCATCACAATAACTTCTGGTATGGTGAGGGTTAACTGAGAAGTAAGACATGTTAAACAGGCTTTCAACAAGTTAGCAGTTACTTGATTTAAAATCAGTGCGATGGACTTCCCTGGTGGCCTAGTGGTTGAGAGTCTGCCTGTCAATGCGGGGGACACGGGTTCAACCTCTGCTTTGGGAAGACCCCACATGCCACGTGACAACTGAGCCTGTGCGCCCCAAGAGAAGCCACAGCAATGAGAAGCCTGCTCACCGCAACTAGAGAGTAACCCCCACTCCCGGCAACTAGAGAAAGCCAGCATGCAGCAACAAAGACCTCGTACAGCCAAAAATAAATAAATAAACCTTTTAAAAAAAGAACTGAGATCATTAAAAAAATAAAATCAGTGTAATGAAGTGACTTCCTCCCAAGAGACAGTGACTGTTTTTTGAACACATCCCTCTGTGCTTTTTTTTTTTTTGAAAGATAATTGCTTTACAGAATTTTGTTGCTTTCTGTCAAAACGCAACATGAATCAGCCATAGGTACACATATATCCCCTCCTTTTTGATCCTCCCTCCCATCTCCCTCCCCACCCCACCGCTCTAAGTTGATACAGAGCCCCTGTTTGAGTTTCCTGAGCCATGCAGCAAATTCCCGTTGGCTACCTATTCTACACATGGTAATGTAAGTTTCCATGTTCGTCTCTCCATTGTGCTAACTGTTTTGCATGCACTTTCTCATTTGATCCTCTTTACAACTTCATGAAGGCAATTACCAACTAGTGTTATTCATCTTCTGCAAGGAAGGAAGCTTGGAGAGGTGAAACAACCAGGCTTGCACCAGGTGGTGGTAGCTTGGGACGCAAAGGCAGGTTCCACAGTCTGATGCAGTTCCATCTGGGGCCCTTGTTCGAAGGCAGAGTTCAGAGGCTACATCCTTGCTTCCCCATGTCAGGCTAGGGATTGGCATCACTCTCCTTCCCTCCTCTTCAGGGCTCAGCTGCCATAACCTTTTCTTTTTCTTGCCTCTGCTCTCATCTCACCAGGCAGCTCCCTCCTCCTATCCACTTGCTTCCAGCTGCACTTGGAAAAGCGCCTCCACCCTCATGGGATGCATGGGTGCTAGCCCTCTGCCTTCTGGGCTCTGAAACTGCCCTGCTGAGCCAAGCCAAGCAGGGGTGGGGAGAGGGGAATCAGAACTCCTCTTGCCTGCTGTTCATACTGGATTCCAGACCAAACTGATTCCAGTAAAGAAATCCAGGGCAGACTAGAAACCCCTGGACAGGGTGCCTGGAGTCCCAGTCCAGCAAGCCCTGGCAGACCCAGACCTTGGGTTTGAGCCAATTCTCAGCACAAGGACAGAACAGACCCAGTAATACTGAGAATTCCAAGAAGACAGGGGCCCTCGGGAGGGCTGCTCGCCTCGCTTTAAAGACAGTTTGTCTTCATTGCAAAATTAACAAAAGGATGTCTTTCAAACTGAGATGTCGGTGGGTGAATGCCCGTCAGAGAAGGGGTCAAACAGGGCAGGCTGTGGATGGCTTACAGCTGACCCTCCAGGGAGAATGAATTGCTGGAGGAGGTTATTGCCTTGGACCTCAGGGACGATGTCCCACCTTCCAGAAAAGTCACCCAAAGCCATGCCTACACATCCTCTAACCTTGACACTGCCTGGATTACTTCTCTGGGGTGGGGAGGTGGGGAGCAGGGCGAGGCTGAAACCTGAGCTCACCTCCCCTAGGCTCCAGGGAGACGTGCTTCTATAGCCACTGCTCAGACAAGGGATTCGCCTTCTACCTGACACCATGACACCAGGCCTCAGCCTGCGGTCCTCTCTGGGAATCGAAAGAGAACACACTTTAGACACTTTCTGGAAGCCCTCGCCAGGAACGCCCAACTGCACAATTTCCCGCCCCCACATTGGAGATCATCGGACAAGTTGGCGGTGAACTGCTCAGCCGGTCTGAACAGAGCTGGCAGCACACCCAGCGCTCTCCCTGCGCAGCTGGTCAAAGGTGATGGGGCGGCGGAGCAGGGGGTGGAGGGTCAAGCGGTCCCCAGGAAGAGGTCGCTGGGTAAGGGGAGTGGCTGGGGTGGCAGGCGGGACCCTCGGGGAGCAGAGTGTCATTCCTGACGTCCTTGCCCGTGGCCCACCGCCCCCAGCCTCCCTCAGGCCAGCTTGGCCCTGCCTCCTGCTCCTCTGAGTGGTTAGCTGAGTTCAAGACATATGTCAGCCGGGTTCTGGGTCCCACAGAAATCTACATCCTCCCTGCGGCGCGATCTGAGCTGGAAACCGTGTGAGTGGTCTCTGTGTGCGCATGCGCGCGCGTCAGGTCCACCTCTGCGACCCCATGGACTGTATGTAGCCCTCCAGGCTCCTCTGCGCCTGGAATTTTCCTAGCAAGCATACTGGAGTCGGGTGCCATTTCCTACTCCAGTGAGTGCTCTCCGGGTACCTGCTAAATGCCTAAGGCCGCTATGTTCATCCAGCTGGTTGTTGATTGAAAAAGCACCAGGCTGAGGGCTGAGAGGGGCTGAAAGCCAGCCCAGGCTCTCTACTCCCGGAGCCTTATGCCCTGGCTGCATCCACAGGAGGGACAGCACTTACTACTTCATCAGTCCAGCGGGGCCACATCTTTCCAGCTTGTAACCAGACTTATGTGCTAGCGGTGGCCCTGAAGGGATGCCTTGTTTTCTTTTTGTACCTCCTTATGTGTTATAATCGGACACGACTGAGCGACTTCACTTTCACTTTTCACTTTTATGCATTGGAGAAGGAAATGGGAACCCACTCCAGTGTTCTCCCTGGAGAATCCCAGGGATTGGGGAGCCTGGTGGGCTGCCGTCTATGGGGTCGGGTCGCACAGGGTCAGACACGACTGAAGCGACTTAGCAGCAGCAGCAGCAGCATGTATTATAAAGATTCAATTCCTCCTAAATTATTGATTGGTTGCAAAAACAGAAAGCGTTCACTAACTATCATGCTAACACATACATTTTACATTTGATACCATATTTCATATTAAAAGTATAGTTGTTAGTCTTTATTTATAAATATAAAAATAAAATATACTTTACACATACATTTTTATATTAATAGCTCTTACTACCAGTGGTACATAACTACTGCTTGTTCAGAAATCATAAATTTTGTATATACAACAACCAGTCCATTTCTGCTCCACGTTTATTTTACCATAAATATTTATATTGTAGTGCAAAAGTAAATTGTTTTATCTTCTATCTAGAATAACTTAACCAAATTTGCAATCGCACTCACAATAATTTCATGCAGACCAAAGGCCTTCTGTGCTAGCGGTGGCCCTGAAGGGACAGACATGCACACAGACGTGTTGTTTCCCAAACTCAAGATTCGCTCTGGGACCAGGCTCAGAAACTCTAAACTAGGAAGTCAGTCCTTTCCCTTTCTCTTGCAGGTAACCGTCTAACACAGAGCCAGCAGTAAAAACACCTGAAGGAAACCCCTTTTCGACAGTTGTTTCAGGAACCCCACCCTGTTCCATGCCCTGCCCAGCTCCAGGATTACGGCCGGCCTGGGCGGCTCACCTTGGCTGAGTAAGAAGCGTAGCCAGATGATCAGCAAGAACAACAGCAAAGCCACGGGCAGACAGAGCCAGAACACCAGGAAAGAAAATGTCAGCTCGTTCACCAGTGGCACCAGAGGGTACTTCATGGTGCGTCTGTGGCTAGGCCGGGCCAGCCGGGGCTGCCCTGGGGAACTGGCGGGCCAGGCCACGCTCTGCTCTCAGCCCAATTGTGACTGAGCCAGTGACGTAACAAGGAAGCCACAGTGTCCTTCGGGCCAAGAGAAAGCTGTTCTGGATGAGTGGGCAGAAGCTGGAGTAATGGGACAGTTTGAGAACAAAAGCCCAGGCTCCTAGGCAGGCCAGTCTGGGTTTAAATCCCTTTATGATGCTGTGGTATCACAATCCTCTTGCTTGTTCAGAAATCATGAATTTTGTATATACGACAACCAATTCCAAGTACATTTCTGCACTTGGAATTTCCTTACTCCCCAAACCTCTTGCAGGATGGAAATAATCCTTAGCATGCCAAGATGCTAAAAGTTAGAAAAAATGGATACAAATTGCCCCCAGGTGGGTGTTCACTTATGAGGTCACAGACTCTTCCTGGAGCCAGCCAGTCCCTAAGTAAATGATTATTATTTATCTGGAAACTTCTGTATCTCTTATTAGGGTTTTTGGTGAAGAGCTTCTAAGACTTTAACCTTGTTCTTTTATCTCTCATTCTTTCATTTGTAGTCAGGAAAGCTCCTTGTGTCAGGCCCCTCAGCAGGAAGGAGGCCCCGGGCCTTCCCAGGGCCGGAGAGCACCTAAGTTGGAGGGAGGCTCTGGCCAGGCTCAAAGCCTGATGGGTGCGGGAAGTCCTCTCAGACTGGCTGCTGCTCGTGGAGGGGAAGAAGGAAGAAGCGTGGTATCCTCCAAGAGGGTGCTTGGCCCACCTGCCTCAACCACTGCCAGCAGATGGGGGTGGGGGGAAGGGCCCTAGGAAACAGGCCGATTGGCACGGTTCACCCTTCTCGGCAGTCAGAACCTCTGGGGGTGATGTTTGGACTCTACACATCAACAGGCAACCAGTCTGACGCCGACTTGATTTTGAGACCATGGCATCAAGTGAAGCACAGGCTGGAAAGTCAGGCAGACCCAGTTCCAGGCTGGGGAAGCAGCTGCAGAGAGTGGTAGACTTAGGGGAGACATGGAGTGGACCGACCTCCTTAGAAGACACTGGCCAAAGGAGAAGGGCAAGGGGGGACACCACTGTAAAAATGGGGCAGGTGTTAGGGAAATGAAAATGGAGAAAGTCTTATTCAGGCTTCAGAAGCAGGAGAGCAGGCCTCTGACTTACCTGGACACTGCCTGGATTCCATGCCTGCTTGCAAGCACAGCAAGTCAGGCAGCATGTTGGATAAGAAAGGGAATGGGCTTGGAATTCTTGAGCCCCTGGAGGTCTGGCCAATCCCCCAGGGTCTAACAAAATCCCATGACTCACACGATGAAATGAAAAGCATTGTTAAAAACTTTAAGTAAAACCAGAGCTGCATTTTTTGCCTGTAAACTGATGGTGGTATCAGTTTGCAACCTGGGTTTATAAGTGGGAGCCCCCCGGAAGCTGCAATTTGAAGTCTTTCCCATGGGGACATACCACCAGGGACCCTGTCCCAACTGGTACTCAGATTGCTGTTAACAAGGGACTTCCCAACGCTGTTCAAGTCTGGATGTAGGTCGGCCCAATTTGGTGATATATACGCTGTTATTTTCTCTCATTTCTTTTAATGACTATATATTGAAATTAAGTCTCATAAGCTATAAAAAATTGAAATTGTGTGTAATGAGTGGTTTAGCAAATCTAAAACAAAAGTAAAAATGTCAGCAAAACAGGGACTTCCCTGGTGGTCCAGTGAATAAGACTTTGTGCTCCCAATGCAGGGTGCCTGGATTCCATCTCTGCTCAGGGAACTAGATCCCACATAACTCAAGTAGAGGTCCCATGTCACGACTAAGCTGGCACAGCCAAACAGATAATTGAAAACTTTCAGCAAAACAGTGGGTAACAGCTGGGGCTCGGAGGGCCAGTGGGTTTAGAGGGAGTCTTCGTCCAGCTCTGGAATGACCAGAGTCCCCAGCAGAAGTCAGGGCAGATGGTATTAGAATGTGTACCTTCAAAGCATGGTCCCCTGGTGAGCTATGCCATTGAGGACCCTGGGGCCAAGAGTAGAGGAAATGGGTCTGGGTTGGGGTGATTTCTTGGCCCTGGGTCCTGAAGGGGCTGGGGTCACAAAGAACTGAGCAACATAGCTGAGACAGACTTGAGCACTCATTTCTTTTCCAGACCCCACAACAGGGCCCCCAGGCAGTCAGCCCAGGGCTAAGCTTCCCTGGCCACCAGGACACAGCGGCAGGTCCTGGGGGGAGCAGGCGTGGACACACGGCTGCAGGGGAGGCAGCTCCCAGCCCTGGCTTCCAGGCATACTTTGTGAGGAGTCACACACGAGTGCCACGTGGTCAGCGGCAGGCTGGAGGGGCGGCTCTGGGCAGAGGCCCCCACCATAGCTGTGTGCTCAAGTGGCACACAGCTGTGCCACCACCTGTGACCTAGGCATTAGGTGCTAATGGGCCCCATGGAACGTGCTGCAGCCAGCTCTGCTCACAGGGCCAGTGGGCAGAGGAGGCACTCTCCCTGCGTCTCTGCCTTCTGACTGGCCAGTCCTGATGGAGCTCTGATCTTTTGCAGGCAGGGAGCACAGCTGGCATTTCTGGTTCTCAAGACACAGAGAGCCAGCTAGTCCCTCGGCAACTGCTAGCCTCTGTCAGGTGGGCCTTTTGACGGCAGTGCTTTAGTTACATGACCTCCTTGCAGCAGAAAATGCCAAGTACTTTTAATTTTAAACAATTTTATGAAGTCTAGAAAAATGGTACGGATGAACCTATTTGCAGGGTAGGAATAGAGACGCAGATGTGAAGGACAGACTTGTGGATTCAGCAGGGGAAGAAGAGGGGAGTGAACTGAGAGAGTAGCACTGACATGTACACACTACCACCGGTTACAGAAATGGTGAGTGGAAGCTGCTGTAGAGCAGGGAGCTCAGCTCAGTGCTTTGTGATGACCTAGAGGGTGCGCTGGCGGGAGGTAGGGAGGGATGCTTGAGAGGGAGGGGATATATATGTATATATACAGCTGATTCGCATGGTTGTACAGCAGAAACACAACCCTGTAAAGCAATTATCCTCCAATTAAAAAAATGAAAGTAAATAAAAATTTTCAAATTTTGAGAATTTCATGATAGTCTACAAAACCAGGGTAAAAACCTACTGATGTAAATTCTGAAGAACATCCATGCAAGAGTCAAACCAAAAGCACACATGACATTGTTAGATAAGAATCTCCTTAAAATTTAATTGACTAAATGTATTACATTCAATATTCCATGGTTTCTTCTGGACAAAGGGTCTGCATAAATACAAACAAGCCTCTGGGCCTTCTTCCCTAACCGACGAAGAGGAAACATAGGAGGCGAGGGTACACGGGACACCTTCATATTTACATTTTGCCTTTACTTTACAGTTCAGTGCCAGAAATATTTACAGAAAATACAATAAGAAAAAGATCATGTCTTGGCAACATACCAAAATTCATACAAATTGTGTATATGATTTCAAGCAAATAATGATACTGTTTATTTTTTTAGCCACAACTGCCAAGCCCTTCAGAGGAGAAGATGTTCTTGGTCACTGCAAGAGGCAAGGACTTGGGAAACTTGGTTTGCGTCAACAAATATTTATTGGGCGCCTACTGTATGCAAGGCACTGTGGAATCCCAAATTATACCTTTCCCTCACCGTTAAAAAAAGAAAAGCATCTGAAAAAACATGAGTTGATATTCTGAGAAAAACACTATACAGTACATGGCTTCTTTTGCTGCTGATGACCCATGGTTTGATTCCATGTTAAATGCGTGGATTACCTCCAATCTCTCCATCTTGGGACAAGAGGCTGTCATGGAAATCCCTAAAACAGACCATCTGACACAACTTACCGCTTTATGTAAACATATAAACCATTTTTTTTGGAAAAATATAACCAGAACAGGTTTTAAAATGCTGAATGAAGAACAACCAGCAGGAGTGTCAAATTACCTCTGATATATTTTTTTACTGTCCAGTGCGAAACATGTCTTTGAGCAAGGCTGACTTCCACTTTCTTTGGGTAAAGTTCTACCTTCCAAGGCAAGTTAAGTACTCTTGAAGACTCTGCTTCTCTAAAAATCATTCTACAGAACTCGACAAATGTTTCCAAGGTGTATACAGGAAGTAACCACTCATGAAGGCCTCACATGTGCAACCTGTAGGGAACTGACGTAACTGGCCCAAAGACGTACTTTGTTTTATAAATGAGTCCAAAGGGCTGCCTCAGGGGAGCTGAGGACTTGGAAATGGAGGATAGCGTGCATGCGTGTTGTGTATATATTGCCAGGAAGGGAGGGGGGTCGACCCACCAGGTAATGATTCCAGTCAAAGGGCCAATGGATAGGAGGGGGTCTTAGGAGGAAGCACTGGACAAAAAGAGAGCTGGCTGAACAGGAAAACGCAAAAGCACTCCTAACTGTCCTTGGTGCTCTCAGGCAGACAGGGGTAAAGAGCCCCTTACCCTCAAATGTGAGAAAGGACTACGAGGGGCCACCTGCCTCTGTCCCTTGGATAATTAATACATTCCCTGTCACCAAATGCAACATTCACCCAGCCCTGGTTCACCTGTTACAGCAGCAACCAAACTGTTCAAGCCAAAGACCCCCAAAGGTTCTGAACCTCTGTTAGCAAACATCGTGGACTATTAAAGGTTATTCTTGGGACTAAATGTGCCCCTCTGGCATTATTCTACTCAAAGTGATTCTTACAAAGGCAGTTGAGAGATCTCAGTGACCATGAAACTCACACCCACACTAGTGAAAGGTCTAAGGGTCCTCACCACACTCCCTTTTTAGGCAGATGTGATTTTGAGCAGAAGTAGCCAGCACCTGACGAGGTGTGCATACCCTGTATTCTGTGCTGTATATACTGGGGTTTCATGCCTCTGGGAGCAGCACAGCCCTGAATCCATCCCGTCTTCCCTGGAAGACCAGAGTCTTCCAGATCATAACTGCATTCAACACAGTTGTTCACTGACTTATCAAAGCCATTAGAATTACAAAGAGTTGTCAGAAATTAGAGCAAACTGAAGCATCATGAAGCCCATCACTAACACGTACAACCACAGTACGTTTTCCTGACAGGAGAACTATGCCAAAGGTCAAAGTATCATCTCAAGGGTCACAATGTGGAGGCATACCTACATCAGCTATTTTTAGCTTCTGGAATGTTACAAGTTGCACATTAATTTATAGCCTTCTTTGCCCACACCTATTAGAAAGAAGGGCCCATTTTTTCCCCAAGAAATGTCAATCTGGAATTTCCATGAAAGTTGTTAAATCTCACTCTATAGCTTAATAGCTGGGCTACTAATTCAAGAGTAGAACTTACTGATCATACATCCCCCTCCCCCATTGCTACCATCTGGGAACATCAATTTATTGCCCAGATTAAAAAGAAAATCAAATGTTATACCCTGAATGGAAACTGGAGTCATAGAAGGAAGAGGTTACTTTACCTGAGCTTAAAACAAACATGAAGAAAAAAGGTGAGGCAAACTTGGAGAGCTGCTATGCCCACATTTCTTGCTCCTGGATATCAATATATACTTCTGAAATAGAAATATCTGCACTGGGGTTAGGTCCTATACTATCCCCTGTCCTCTAAGTAAACTACCAAAACATCGAACCAAACAGCCCACTATAGTCCTGACCTACAACATCTACTGACATCAGAGTTCAAGTAGGAAATCACCCCTTACACAATCGTGATCATTCCTCTTTGGACTTTTAAATGTCACTTATCTTCTTAGCACAAAATAACCTTAATAAAAAAGAAAATAACATAAATATTCTTATGTTACTCTTAATAAACATAAGAATAGGAGAAATGAGCAGTGTGCACTCCAGCACTGTAACAGGAATCCTTGTGAGGATGTTCTGGGTCTGGCCACCTCAAAACATGTATCCCTGGCAGAACAGTAGCAGCGAGGTAACAGAAGTATTTAAAAAACCTGGGCAGGGATTTGTCATGCCTTCAGCTGGCATAGTCCAGAAAATATGACAACAGCTGTTTCTAAAAGCAGCCACCCCAGGAGGCGGTCACTAATGTTTATCAATTATAATGAAATCCAGTAGCTCTCTGAGAGAGATCTGAATTAGGAGCGTTGAGAGGCTATTTCCTGAACCCCAAATCAGAATCCTTCATAAACTACTGCAGTTTCCTGCTTGGTCCTGAAATAAGAGACAAGGGATGGAACCAAACAATGCTTAAACCTGTGCTATGAATTTATATGTCTTAATATTTAACCAAGAAATTACCAAGGAATTATAAATGGTTAACCTGTCATTTTGTCTCTGAGCGAGACAATAATGAAGAGGGGGGAGGTGTCACTTCTGACTTTTAACTCCACAAACTCCATCTGTATCCCCGTTAAAGGACTAGGCTGTGCCTCCATTTCAGATACGTTCCTGGGCTGCCCAGAAACTGAGGCCTTCAGACAGACCTTTGCAGTGATGAGAATAACTTTTTGAAATCTGGAGAGAAACTATGAAATATTTTAATATCAGACTGAGCAAAAACCACTTCTGTTCCTTTCTGTCGGTATGATCATTGGATGACAGATGGATGACAAATGGACCTACGAGTGAGCAGAAAGTGAGATTTCCTTCCTTCTCCTCCATGCTAGCAACATCAGTCTTTAAATGTCCTGGACGATTCTGAGACAGATTTTAATTTTGAACACAACCTCCTAAAAAGTGAGGTATAAAACTATCTTCAACTTCTAATTTGCAAATTTGAAACTACCAATGCACATGTTTAACTGAGATGCATAAAAGCCTTTCTCCTCAAAAGGCTTGTATTTAAGTAAAATTGTCACTTCTGAAAGAAAAGTTTATGGCTAAAATGTGTATCATCATTACCAGCAGGAATATGATTGTGTCTGGGAGCCCATTTCACTAGAAAGCCAGAAAGTCTTCTCTCAAATGGGTTTATAATGTGTCTCTTCTATTCTGGTGATTAAACAGTAAGCTCTTGGGGAGTGATTTATTTTTACAGTGATCACCTATCAAATTGCTTTGCTTTGATATTATAGCCCCAAACTAGAGTTCAATAGTCCTAGACAGACAGTGGTCTAAGAACTGCAGTTTTTGAGTCCAACCTCCTGAAAAAGTGAAGTGTAGAACTCTGGCTCCAACTGTTTGTTCCGGTACTTGTTGACAATGTCAGTGATCTTCTGTTTCCGGCGGACGTGCGGTGGGCTGTAGGAGTCACTCTCCAGTCTCTTTCTTCTACAAATATTAATTACAGTCTGCCTCACCAGAAAACCTTGAAGACAGAAGGTTTTCATTCAAATTGATGTGAATAAACAGGTGGCTAGGTGAACCAGAAGTATTCAAATGAACTATTTTTGGCAAACTCACACTATCTTATTCCATTTACAAAACTCCTCACAGAGACAGATAAAACTGTCAGAAGAAAGTAAGATAAAACTGTCAAAAGAAACACAATGATGAGGAAAAACAGAATCAAACTCTAGCCTGACAACCCATTTCCTGCCCTGGATTACAAACAAACTATATTCATTTTCTAATACTGGAAGTTTGTGAATTACAGTTCTGCTTGTACTTATTAGATTGAAACACACTTCAAAACAGAACAAAACATGCTTCCTCTTATAATAAAAGTCACAGGCTTCTCTACATGTGGGACCTATTAAGTAATATTACCATTTCCTTATTTCTACTTCTTTCTGGTTCATAAAAATGTTAAATAAAAAGAAAAGAAAGAAAGAAACTTCAATCTTTCAGCTACATATGAGGCTTACCGAGCGCTCGCCTACTGACAATCATCCCGTCCACGAGAGGGATGACCATGTTAAATTTTCCAGTGGCTCCTTGAATTTTTATCCGGAATAATCCAGTGTTTAAAGGGTGGATGAAGATGACAGGAACTTCTTTTTCAAGAGCAGTAGATCTTAAGAAAAGAAAAAAACACTCCTTTTACTCCAGATATTCAAGAGCTGTAGTCCCCCATGTGTGATACAAGAATACCAAGGGAACTACTGCCAGGCAGTGTTTAGATGAGCCAAGTGATCAGTCTGCTCAGAAATCTTCTTCCTGGGAGGCCATGTGGAAGCCCCCCACCAAAATCTGGCCCTACATGCCCATCACTCGGGTTAGCCTTTTGAAGCTGACCAAAAGAAGGGCCTAAAATTGTGCTTAGAAAACCACTGGGGACACAGGGTGGAAGGAAAGGCCAGAAAAATACATCGTGGGGAATAACCAATCTAGCAGCCAGCTGCGGGACTTTTACTTAGTTCCTCCTCCTTGTAGGGAACAAAAACGGAGCTGGCCAGAGGGCAGGGAATTCTACCATGTTCAAGACTAGCACCTCAGAGCAAGTGGGAATGTAGCTTAGGCCCACTAAGGGAATCCCTGATGTAATTTTTTTAGGGGCTGGGGAAGGAGGTTGGGAGCACCTTAGTCTGGGGCAGTTGCAGGTGTCCTCCTCAGCAGAGGTGAAAAACGGCTGAATCTTGACATAGCCAAAGCCCTCAGAGCCCCTGAACAGGCAACAGGGTCCAAGGAAAGCAACCACACCCATAGGAGACTGAATGACACAGGTGTTGGGGATATGCCAATGCATCTGCGCATGCTCATGTAACTCTTTGATGCTATTTGTCAGCAGGTTTTGGTTTGTTTTGTTTTGTAACACAATGAGCCTTCTTTCTAAAGTGATTTTGGCCAAAGTAACAGTCAATTTTTCAGGACATCTAATAAAAATCAATCCTATACTAATTCCATCCCCAAGACAAACTCTAAACTTTGCTAAACTACTAGTAAAATACAAATTTTACAGTCCAAACATATAGTACTCTTGACCTAAAAAGTTTAAAACAACAACAACAACAACAACAAGCACAAGACACTTAAAAGTTCTCTTCTAAACTAGTTCAAGTAAAGTTTACCTCATGAAATCTATTTTGGTCTCTTTAGCAAGTCAGTATCAAAAAAGAAGGCTAAAAAGGAGTCAGAAAAACAGGACTGTTCTGTATTAAAAGAGACTGAAGGAATGAGTACCAGACACAAGGCTGAAATGCGTGCTGGTTTAAACAAACCAGCTGCAAAGACTATTTTAGGGGAAATGGAGAAAGTTGAATATGAACTGGCTACCAAGTTAAATTAAGGAATTATGACTAACTTTATTACTCTGATAACGTTATCTTTATACATTTGAAAAGTGGTAATTTTCAGAGGTGCATACTGATGTATTCAGAATGTTAGAAAATCTGCAGTTTGCATTAAGATACTTTGGCATAAAAACTACAAATTTTAGGAATGATTTGCCCTATTCTGGAAATTTAACATGATAATGTTAAAATAAACCATCTTTATAATGTTAGACTAAATTCATTTTACATGCAATATAAACCAGAACAGGGAAAATAGAAGGACTTTACTCAAAGCTAAAATATCAAGTTAAGCTTGATATAAATTATTTGTTTAAACAAAAGACAAGACAAGCAAAAAGCTTTGAGATGATAAAGCCTGCACAGACACATTTTTACTATTCTGTTTTTAATCCATTTTTGTGCATGAGCAGCTAAAATAAAAATCTTAATATTATAATAAAGTTAGTAACCTGTTTTACTTAGAAATATTTTTCCATTAAATAGCTCATGTGATGAGAATACTTTAACTGCTATCTATCCAGAATGTTTGACCAGTTTAACTCCATTATTTCCATCTAATATTGCTACTCTATTATCACTCTTCATTAATAATACTTAATCGTCTCCACTTTTCCACCTTTCTTTTTGCCTTAGATAAATGTACAACAGCAATTAATTATGCCATTTAAAAATCCTTGCTAATTTGATCACTTTGTACATTTATCTACAAACGTTTTTTATTCTTTCCCCATAATTATGTTTACTTCTTACTGTCTTCATTCCTTTTGTTTCATTAAAGTCATTATTTCTTAATTAAACTACAACCACCATATTATAAGAAATAGCTTTCTCTATGCTTAAAGTCAATATTGATAAACTTCAAGCCAAGGAAGGGAGTACCTCAGAGAAGTGCTACTATTTGCAGTAGTTTCCACACCAGTACTGATTTCTGTCATCAGGTCTGAGAGGGGAAAGTTTTCTGGAAGAAAATCATGGCATTACATTTAATATCTCCCTTCAAGAAAACTCAATTTCCTAAACTCTTTACAAAGCAGACAACAAATATATGGACTTTGCTCTCCTAAAACATGTAGTCCTAAATATTCCTCACAAAAAAAAAAAAAGAAATCCCTCAAGGCATATTTTAGAAAAGTCCACCTAAAGCAGAGAGTTTTTAAAGAATGTAATCTATAGTCCTGGAGGGCTTGGAAAGAGCTTTAGAAGTGTTAGAAAGCAACCATTACACTTTCCTATGAACTCTGGGCTGAATGAGATTCTAGGGTAAATACACATTTCTAATGTTCTTATCCAGCTTACATAAAAATCATGAGAAACATAGTCACAGCAGAATCCCTAAGGACCAATTAATCTTTACAATGAAACAAGAGTGTGGAAAGAGGGTGAGGAAGGTGAACTCCCTTCCCCTTTCCAGAGGTCCTGGGGTGACTGGGAGCCACATGAAGTGGGACCAAGTGGCCAGAAACCAGTATCTGCCGTACCAAGAAGACCTGAAGGTCTGCATCCATCACATCTTCATGACTACGAAGTAAGTGCTGGGTCACTCATTTAACGATTAGTCACCTAAGGAGTCATGAAACCCAGGCTTCCTGAACTCCAGTCCCAGCTCTTGGCCACCATATAGGGCCTATGCTGCCACTCCTTTCAGACATTCAGCAAGTCACTGTCATCCTACCAAAATCTTGCTTATGGACAAAGTCCTTGCACAATACCTATATCATCATAGCGTTCCACCCAGACTACAGAAACTCTTGTCTCGGGTCCGAGGGGAGGCACAGGGCGACCCTGAGGCAGCTTCTTCATTCTGGAACTGGGACTGAGCTGTATGAGGCAGAGAAAAGTGGAAGAGGGGGAAAACAAAACTGGCTTAATAAAACTACAATCACACATTCATCAAGCTACCCAGTGACAAGGATCAGGTCATGGGAAGTCACTTCTGGAAAACAGTATGAAATACATTTGCAAAAAAGCCCTTCTTTGGTTTTCTCGGTTTATCAAGTCTCAAACTAGAGCAAGGCAATGAAAGCCTAAAATATTCAAATAAAAAAAAGATAAGCAATACTGAACAATTATAATTGACATTAATAAAAACAAAATTTGCAAACTATGTCTTAAAGAGGACTTAAGAGGATCAGGTCTATCTCTGTGACCAGAAGGCAGTATGCTTTTTCTGTCAGAGTAACATCATTGCTCCGCCTGGGGATCTTTTCAGTGTTGAATTCTTGTCCACTGCTTTTCCTCTATCTACTGAGATAATGACATGAATTTTTCCCTTAGTTTGTGAGTAGTCTGCAAAGTATGTGGTAAATAAAAACATGGGGCTTTACCGATCTTGCTCTTCTCCGAACTTTATTCTGTGAAATCTTTTTAAAATGTAGCAACTTATGATTTTCAAAATCAGTCTACTTCAGAGTTTTATACAAGCTAACTTTTTTTTTCCTAAATCAATTTTAAAGATGAAACACCTCCCATATTCTTTTAAGCAAATACTTATATTAAAAATAATTTTAAGTGTAGAGAGGTCCAAATTAAAATTCTTTACAATGGAAGAAGGACTTCAGACAAGTTTGCACAAACTTCTTTGGTCTATCAACTGATAGACCTGATCCTATCTCTTTGTAACCTGATCCTATACTCTTGCTAATTACTACTTGGTCATTTTCCAGTAAGGATTAGGAGGTTAACACGAGGGGAGAACACAGACAATGATGTAACATCCACTGATAAGGTAAGAAAAAAGTGTAAAACCAAAATGCTCTCTTCCTGTAGCAGCTGCGTGTCACCTCACTCGGTGCATCTATTCATACACCAGATTATTCTTCAAAATGCTGTCATGTGTGCTGTCAGACCAAAGGTGAATTTTGCATGGTTAATGCTATAAAATATATACTATTGTACCTTTAGGGGATATTTCAGGGACCAAATAATAACCTATACTTGAGAAGGAATGGGTGAAAGAACCAAGCATGGAACCGAAATGACTAAATAGAGAAAAGCAACAAAGATGGAATTAGAGTGAATCATCTGTTGCAAGCTGAAAAGAAGAAAATCATGAAATTTTTGATTAAAAAAAATTAAGATCCTAATGAATTAGTACAGATATAATTATTCTTTGGGTTAAAGTTAAAAGCTTTTCAGGTGTGATTCTATAATTACCTAATTACCTCCATTTCACTACAAATTTCTGGAGATTAATCAACAAAGTGACTTACCCTCTGTGAGGAATTAAGATTGTCTGTGTGATTAGGGAAAAGCTCAAGTGTCAGGGATGGCTGTTTCAGAATTCCTGGCATAAGATCCATATTTGAATCACTATCTTGGTCTGAGATGTTACTTTCCAATGAATCAGCTATAGGGTGAAGAAAAAAATATATAAATAAAATATCTACTACTTCGTTAGAGCAAATGTGTTTATTAAACTAGCTATGTTAACAGTACAACTTAAATTACTTAAGCAAAGCATTGCTTATAGAGCCAGGGTTGGCAAACCTTTTCTGTAAAGGATCAAGTAATAAATATTTCAGGCTTTGCTGGCTATCTAGGTCTTTACTGCATATTCTTCTTTATTTACAACCCTTTAAAAATGCAAAAAACATTTTAGTGTTTTGAATTTGGCCTGTGTACCATAATTTGCTGGCTCCAGCTCTACTGAATTGGTGCAAACAAGCTGGGCCAGAGACACCAGGGATGGACTCAGTCCACAGAGGATGGTTGGGGCCTGGCTTCTGGAATTAAGGCAGGAGATCACAGCCTTGACATGAAGGCAAACAGCTGCTCAGACATTGACCTAGACCATGGAAGGGCCCTCCTGCCAGGGACACAACTGGCCCCAGATAAGAGAAAGGGAGGAAGCTCAAGTGCAAAATCGAGGGTCCAAGTACAAAGGTTAAGAGGCGGCCAAAGCAGGGTCCAGGAATAGTCATTAGCCTAGAAATGAGAAATGTGAAAGCATGATGTGCAGCATCCCATCCTATGGACGGTCTCGTGGAGAAGGTGAAGTTTTCCATCTCCTGTCTGGTCAGGTACAAAGTAATGTACTTAATTTGCAAGAAGCAATGGTTCAAGGCAAAATAAGACTAAGAATTCAGATTGAGAAGTAATGACCACTTCTGATCCTTGAGAAGAACATGCTTGATGGCCACCTTCTCCAGGTTGGAATTTCTCCACCTCGGTGTTAGAAGACCAGGCAGTTACCACCATGAGAGCCTCCAATTGCAGGATTCTCTGGGGTTCCATACAAAGGCTCTCACATGGAAAGAGGGAAGCAGGTGGAGGTCCACTCATGAGAGAGAGAAATGAATAAACTGAACAACAGGGCTTCTATGCTATGTATTAGTTAAACTAATCAGATTTGTTGTTGTTGTTTAGTCACTAAGTCATGTCCAACTCTTTTGAGACCCCATTAGCCTGCCAGGCTCCTCTGTCCATGGAATTTTCCAGGCAAGGATTCTGGAGTGGGTAGCCATTTCCTTCTCCAGGGGATCTTCCCGGCCCAAGTATCAAAACTGCATCTCCTGCACTGGGAGGTGAACTCTTTACCACTGAGCCACCTGGGAAGTCCAATTAATCACAGTAAAGAAAGTAAAAAGAAATGGGTCAAAGTGGATCTCCTCTGCTATTAAAAATTATTATTAGAGGGTTAGTCTTCTAGTCTTTCACTACCTTCCATTAGTTAAGAGGAACTAACATCCCATACCTCTGCATAATCTAAAAGCTATCATGTCTTTGAAGCTTAAGAATGTCTTAGATGACTTCAGAATCTCTCCCAGTGCAGTAATACTGCACAGATCAGTGAATACAAAAATTGTTCCATACAAAAAAACCCAGCACCATAAAAAAAATTCTCTTACTTAAGGACTCCACAGGAGAAGGAACCACAAAAGCTATTTCCGTAAGGGCATCGGCATAATACAGCACCTTCTTCTGTCCATTGAAAATGCTAGCCCCAACATCTTCAGAGGAAATCACTTCATCTATGAATGAGAAACACTACATTACTGCTCTGAAAAGTGGGGAAAACCAGTATCACCCTGCTACATGAAATTTTAACTGGTTAATAAAAAGTGATATAAATAGAAGGTACATTTCCAACATGAACTAATGTGTAAGAAGAATAAACTATAAATGTTCATTAAATGGCTTAACACTAACTTTAAACCATAAAATCTTAATTTCACAGTTGCTGAAACTAAATCAGATCACTTCTGATTAGCAGGACCTTAGTTCATGTGTATCAGGCAGATTCAGGGAATAGTCTTTTTGGAAGAGGTAACAGTAATTAAGAGAGAGACCACCTAGTCCCCCTGAAGGGAGGTGGGGCAGATGTCTGTGTGTGTCTTGCTTACAGGCATTTCTGTCCCTGGTCTCTATTGCTCTTCAGCTTTGCTTTTGTGTCATTTTCTCCAGTGATCAGTGATATAATATGAAAATGTACAGGCAGCTTTAATCATAGTATCTGCTCTAGGTCAGCAAGATAGAATTAACCAAAATAACACTCTTGAGAGGTAGTATCAGCTCAGTTCAGTTCAGTCGCTCAGTTGTGTCCAACTCTTTGCGACCCCACGAATCGCAGCACGCCAGGCCTCCCTGTCCATCACCAACTCCCGGAATTTACTCAAACTCACATCCATCGAATCGGTGAGCCATCCAGCCATCTCATCCTCTGTTGTCCCCTTTTCCTCCTGCCCCCAATCCCTCCCAGCATCAGAGTCTTTTCCAATGAGTCAACTCTTTGCATGAGAGCTGGTTTTAGTTCTCCATTAAAATGAACACAATGCCCTACAAGTAATACATAAAAGACCAACAACCTGACAAAAAATTGGGAAGAGGAAATAAACAAGTAGTTCTCAGCTGAGTAATAAAAATATGAGATGCTGAAACTCAATTATAATTAAAAATAGAAAACTCCTCACCTAACAGATCAGAAGACATCTAATTTGGTGAGGAGGTGGCAAATGAAGTTTAGACCCGAGTCTAGCAAACTTTTTCTGCAAAGGGTCACACAGTAAATGAAGCTTTGCATGTCATATGGTCTCTGCCATGACTACTTAAGTCTGCCGTTGTAGTGTGAAAGCAGTCAGATAATACATGAACAAGTGTGGCTGAGTGCCAATAAACTTTACTTACAAAAACAGGCATGGGCTGTAGGTGCTGGCTCCTGGTTTCAATGTTGGGCGGGCATTGTGTCTATCATAGCAGACACTGTGGTTACTGCCCCAGCACACTCATTCTACCCGCCTCCTCATTCCCATCTCTCTTTCAGGGTCATTCCACCTCTCTTGCCATAGCAATGGCTCATGGTGGTCTAATCACTGTGTATTTCTGGCTTTAGGAGAAGGGAGGTTCTGAGACCCAGCTAACCTCTCCTCTTTAGACTAGTGTGATATGTGAATGGTTTTAGCCTGGAATGGCCTTTTTGCAGTGCGAGGAAAGCCAGGATGGGACAAAACCAACACATGGAAAACAGAGCTAAAAGAAAACTGAAGAGAAATAGAACAGGAGTGCTGATCACATGGCAACAAAACTGCACACTAATGTCTGGGATTTTCAGTTATATGAGGCAATAAATGACCTTCAAAATCTAGCCCAGTTTGGGTCAGGTTTTCTGTTACTTGCAACCTTAAGCATCCAAGTGACACATTTATACATTTATCAACTTGAAAATGTGCAAATCTTTAATCAAATCTACTTGTGGGGATTTAGTTGATAAATACACTCAAGCATAACTATTAAAGGTTATGTGGCAATTGAAATTAGAGCACATTCTCATATACTTTGATTCAACCTTGGTTGAAAGCAAGAGAAAAAACTATGTCACAAGTCACAATGGTATTTAATGGGAAACTTAAAAACATAATCTTGCTGACAGAGGAACTCTGCTAATTTAAAGCATTAGACACAGGTTTTCCCCACTTCAGAGAGGTATTATTAACTTTCCAGTGATTTCAAGGGCCCTTGGAACAGAAAGCTCCAGCCAGGTAGGGCAAAGGCCTTAAAATTAAATTTATACTTGCTATCCTGATTACAGTTCCTCAGGAGGATTTGCATTGATGTGTATGAATCTCTCAGTCAGCTGTTTATTACAAAGGTTTTTATATAATGTCCTAACAGTGGAACTTTAAATGATAGCCACAAAGTCTAAAAAACATACCTGCCAGTAGAAAAACTGTATTTATTAGACAAAGTATACTTGTTAGGAAATTACTGTTTGCTATAATCTAAATTTATTATAATATTGTTATAGAAAACGGAATTTGTTCACTCCCACTATAAAACACTTACCAACTTTATGATAATTGAGCCATTAATTTTATATTAGTTGTCATAATGTATGTATATAATATACATGTTTATATATATATATATATACACACACACACATAATTATTCCTCATATTAACAGAAAATGTTTGGAAGATGATACAATTATTAAGTGATCTCCTGTGAGGATGAGAGGAAAGAGACTTCTCCACTCCATACCTCTGCTTGTTTTTTTTTTTTCTTTCATAAGACTACAAATTCATATTGAAGGAGAAAAGTCAAGAGTAACAAAATAAGAAAAAACGAATGACCATATGAGATTTACCTTGTTCAGGTCCTTCACCATCATCGCAACTGTTAATAGACCAACTGGTGGAAACATGCCCAGTCCAGCCAGGGTGTTTGCCCACATCTACTGACCAGCCAGGGAGAGCAAAAATTCTAGGAAATGTGGCTGAACATTTCTGGAAGACTCCACATTCTTTAAAATCTGAAATACATACCAATCATCAACTATAGTAAAGGAAACAAAAGAGCATATCAAAGTATCTTCATAAAAATTCTCTTTGAAGTGTCTGATAAATCAAGTCCAAGCTGAGAATAAACTGAGGACTATACATGTGACTGTGGTTAAATATGTATGCTTCTGGGTTATACAGATCTGGGTTCAAATCCTGGCTGGGCTTTGGGCAAGTTTCTTAACCCCACTATTTCAGTTTCTTCATCTATAAAGTGAGTAATAATGATGGCTGTGAAGATTAAGTGAGATAAAGCAAGAAAATCCTTTAACTCTCTCCCTAGCAAAATAATTACTGAGCCAGCTATGCTTACCAAAAGTAAACAAAAAACACTAGGTCCCTGCCTTCACATAGGTATGTGATTATTTACTTACAAGTCTTGACAAATGCTATAAAAAGTACAAACCTGTTAAAAATTCAATAATGACTAGCTATAATTAATAAGTGAGTGGGAAAACATTCTTCTCTGGGTTCAAAGAAGAGAATACAACCATCCCAGATAAAAATGAAGGCTCTCTCCTCTTCACCAGGTACCAAACTTAATTCCTAGGCCCCAGAAAGAAAAGTCCCTTGTTCTAAAACAGTGGTTCTCATCAGGTGGCTTTTGCTCTCCAGCAGATATCTGGTAATGTCTGGAAACATTTTTGACATCACAACTGGTGGGGCACTGCTGGGATCTAGTGAGCAGAGGCCAAAGATGCTATTACATGTCCTATTTTCATAGAACAGCTCTCTCAACAAGGAATTACTTGGCTCAAAACAGCAACACTGCTGCTGTTCAATGTCCAATGCTAGAAAAAGGAAAATGAGAAGTCCTCTACAAATTAAAAATGAAATGGGGAGAGAGGTAGTGTATCAAAATCACCTGGGGAATTTCTTAAACATGAGATTTTCTTACACTATTCCAGAACCTCTGTATCAGATCAGCAAGATAAGATCCTGGAATTACTACTTTCAAGAGGTCTCCCAAGTAACTTTTAATGTAGCCAGCCCACAGATCACTGATGCAGTTCATACAATGCTAACCTAATGAAGTAAAAATATGTGGTTACATCAAATACTTCTCAATCTAGTGGGCATCATTGCCAGGCCTTATCTCTTTAACACTTCTCTTCAGAAGTGTACTTATTTAGTTTCCCATATCCCTTCATATTCTTATAAGTGCCAGGAAACTGATCTGTCAGCCAGTTTTTGTTTTCTCCCAATTAATTATTTTATTCAGAGGTGAGGCTTTTAAACAATTTGAAAATGTAGCCAAGATACAATAAGTAAGCTAAATTCAACTTGCAGGCCACTGACTGGCAGCTGGAAATTCATCTAAATCTTCCCTATGGGGCTCGGGAAGGCAGGACTCAGCCATTCTAAAGGAGGCCTCTTATTGTTTTCTAGTCATCCCTGGTCCCTAAAAAGCTAAGGAAACGCAACTGGTGTAAGAATTACCTCAAGGGTTTGTGTCTTCTTCTATACGTAGGAGGATAATGGCCCCACTACTCTCATATGAACCATGAATGGACTTCCTTCAAAATAGATCCCCACCCTCTGCATTTAATCCACTTCTACTGAAGACCTTCCAAAAAACTTGAGTCTACCAGTCTCATCTCTGGCTACCAGTATCCTCCCAAGCTCCAAACAAATTGGAACCAATAATGACTTTTATGAAAATGAAATTCTCTCTCACCTCCAGGGCTTTTACACATGCTGTTTCTTGATTAGTGACAACCCACTTCTACCTTTTAACCTACTGTCAATGTATACCTCATACATTAGCTTAAAAGTCTTTTATTCCAGGAAGTCTTCTGCAAACCAGGTTAGGTTTTCATGTTATGGCTCCTATAACATGTTCCTATCAGAACACTTTATTCATGGTTGGGTGTTTAATCATCTGTCTTTCCCTCTACACAGTAGTTCCAGAAGTCCAGAAACCTTGTATGTCTTGCTCACCACTGTAACCAAGCACCTGACAGCAGACACTTAGTGGTATTTACTGAATCATTAACATGAAATGAGGAGAATTTTCTCCTTTTCTAGTAGTTTGCCAATAATCTGAAATATGCTTCTAGTATAAACATTTTGTAATTCTGGTATATTTCTTCAAGTGTGTTTAATCTGATTAGCTAATGGTCTTGCAATGATTATAGTGAAACTCTAAGATAATACAGTCATAGTGCTCTGCACGTGTGAATACATTCTGTATTTTACACATCTTCCTTTGGTCCTCTCTCAGTCACAGCTGTAACTACTGTCCAATCCATGTTTCAACCGTTTATCTTTGATAGACACTCAATCTCCTGACATCTGCTCTGTTTTCTGTTCTCACTTGTCTTATAGCTGTCTTCATCCTTCTCCTAGTCTCTTTGTTACATGCGTCCAACTGTGTTTTACTTATTGTTTTTATCCTTTACTTTATTTCAGATGTTCTCCTACTGTGCATACCTTCACTAAAATTATTTCCTTGTGAAATTACCTGGAAAGTGAGTTCCTCAAGAGGAAAGGGTGTTATCACTTCTACACTTGGGCACATTAAGGGAGCCACAGGGAAGATGGTCAGTAAACAGTTGTTGCTGGGCAGTAAAGCCTAACTTTAGCTTTTCATGGTTGACTTTTGTTATTTTAGTTTCCTGTGTCTTAGGAAAGTGAATTCCTTAAGGTAAGAAAGACATGCTCTAGCTCTTCTCTACATCGCATTCACTGAGAGTCAAGAGACTCGAGGGTCTAGGCATCATAGTTTTCATTAACTCAGTTTCTGAACTGATTCACAAGAAATCTTTAAAGATCAAGAATAACTCACCTTCCACCATAGAGAAGTGCAAGTCATGTAAATTTTTTTCAATTTACAGCATAAAAAATTACCCCCCAAATCCAGAAATCTTACCTCCTGGTTTGTTTTCTGGCCTGGCTTCATATAGAAAATAAAAACTGTGTCAAAGGGACGACATGGCAAGAGATCCAGATAACCAATGTCATCAAAAAATCAGGTATCGTGGAGTCAAGTGCAATAAGGTGAGGAGGTAGACGACTGTTTGCAGGTTCCTACCGCCAAAGGAAGAAAGGAGAAGGTATCATCTCTTTGCACTATTCTAATTATAAAAGCAATACTTGCTCATGGTTTAATAAACATTAAAAAAATTTAAAAAGTGACAGGAATAAGCAGAACCATAATCCCAAACTACAGAAACTATTTAACATTCTTGTGTACTTCTTTCCAGTTTTTTTGCCTTTTTTTGTTAAAGACGGTTGAGATCATAATATGTATTTAATTTAAAATCCAATTTTCTCTGCAATACACCAAACTTTCTAGAAAAAATTTAGTATGTATTTTATTCTTATTCATGCTGGTGGAAATGGAAAATGGTATAGCCATGCTGGAAGACAGTTTGGCAGTTTCTTGCAAAGCTAAGCATAATCTTACCATAAAGGACATCAACTGCATAACTTGTATTTTCCCATATGAATTAAAAATGTCTACTCAAAAACCTGCACACAAATGTTTATAACAGCTTCATTCGTAACTGGAAGCAAAACTTGGAAGCAACAAAGGAGTCTCTCTGTAAGTAAACTGATAAATCCACCCAATGGAATATTATTCAATGATAATAAGAAGTGAGCTATCAAGTCACAGAAAGACATGGAGGAACCTGAAATGCAAACTGCTAAGTGAAAGAAGCCAATCTGAAGAGACTACATACTGCTGCTGCTACTGCTAAGTCGCTTCAGTCGTGTCCGACTTTGTGTGACCCCATAGACGGCAGCCCACCAGGCTCCCCGGTCCCTGGGATTCTCCAGGCAAGAACACTGGAGTGGGTTGCCATTTCCTTCTTCAATTCGTGAAAGTGAAAAGTGAAAGGGAAGTCGCTCAGTTGCGTCCGAGTCTTCACGACCCCATGGACTGCAGCCTACCAGGCTCCTCCGTCCATGGGATTTTCCAGGCAAGAGTACTGGAGTGGGGTGCCATTGCCTTCTCTGAGACTACATACTATATGATTCCAACTATATGAATTTTGTAAAAGGCAAAACTGTGGAGATAGCAAAGCATCAGTAGTTGTCAGGAGTTGGGGGAATTTCCAGAGAAGGGGAAGGATGACTAGGAAGACTACAGCGGACTTTAGGGCAGTGAAACTCTTCTCTATAGTGCTATAATGGTGGACATATGTGATTTCATATTTGCCAAAACCCACAGAACTGTACAACACAGAGTGAACACTAATGTAAACTACAGAGTTCAGTTAATAATCCATCTGATTCTGGTTAGTCAACTGTTACAAATTATGTCACAACAATGCAAGATGTTAGGAGAAACTATGTGTGTGGAGGAAAAGAGGTTATATGGAAACTCTCTACACTTTCTACTCGGCTGTTCTGCAAACCTAACTGCTTAAAAAAATAGTCTATTAATTTTTATGCATTTCTTGTTTTGTTTTCCCCCCGATTCCTTATCTTCTTTGAGATCTTATCTTGACCAGCAGGTTGTATCATCCTTAGTATTTTTCAGGAAAGCATCCCTCAGAGATGGCAAGGATTATTCTTTTCCTACTCCAAACAAGGGTTGAGGCAACACCCTGTCATTAAAGACACCGCTATTTCTGCAGTCAAACAGAAGAGTATTCACACTATGAAAAAAGACTACAGATAGCCTCGTGTCAATTCAGGTCAGATTTTTCCACTAAATGAATTTTCTACAAACATGCAGAAAACGTTCTGCTTTTCATTTTTCACTCTGAAATCATGGAGAAGGCACCGCTGTCTGGCAGTGTGCTGCAGCACATCTTATAGGACAAGGGCTCCTCACTCTTTTTTTTTTCAAAAGCTACCTCATCAGCTTGATCTTCTAATTCAGGAACATAACACGTACATACTTTATATCTCTTAATAACTTCTTAAAGTTTTTTCCTCTAGGTCTGTGTTTTTCCTAATAAATTTTGTTAGGGTAACTTTTGTCAATATCATAGCTGTAACTGAGTTATCTTACATTGTATTTCTAACTGGATATTAACAGCTATAGTCATTAATATTTGTACTTATATGTGGTGATCTTAACTTTCATTTACTTTAAACACTCTACTGATTCTCCTTCTTATTGTCATTCAGTAGCTCAGTCATGTCTGACTCTTTGTGACCGTAAAAACTGCAGCATGCCAGGCTTCCCTGTCCTTCACTATCTTGCAGAGTTTGTTCAAACTCATGTCCACTGAGTCAATGATGCCATGGCTGTCTAATTAGAAATCATATTACCTAGGAACTGTCTTTTCCTTTCCAATGTTTTTTTTCCGTTACTTAGTTTCTTTTAGTATTTCATTGACCTTCCTGGTTTTGATATTATACTATAGTTAGGTAAGATGTTACTCACTGGGGGAATCTCCCTACACATTTTTTTTTTTAATATTTCTTCATTCTCCATCTTGTTTCCTAAAAGGGCTGCCATTTACACAGATATACATAACTGGCCCTGGTGAAGTTTTGGGCTGTTTATTCATTTTTTAAAAATCAGACTAAATATTGTTTATTGTTTTGCTGAATATTGACTGTTGTATTGACTGATCTGCTAACAAAATCAAATTATTTTCTAATAACTTTACTAATATTTACTAATAACTGACTTTCCTGCATTCCTAGGATAAACTTTACTTGGTTGTAGCAGTTAATTTGTTTAACGTGCTGCTGAATTCAGTTTTATTAGTATTCTCCTTAATACTTTTATATACTTTTGCATGTGTGTTCTGTCAGGTTTATTAGAGGTACGCTTAGATTCATAAAATACATCAGGCTACTTTCTAACTTTTTCCTATGTTCTGACCCAGGTGAGAAAGTACAGGAATCATTTTCTTGAAAGGTTAAACATTTCAACTACAGCAGATAACATGAAAGGAAATTGCAACCTCAGAGATCTGTCTTGTCTCCATTCAGTCCATAACATGCAATCATTTCCTTCTAGAATGTTTTTATTTACTGCTTCTACTCTGTCCAGTTCTCTCCACTAGGAATATCACTAATCATCTGTAAGGCTGTATCTTTGTTCCTTTCTTTCCACACTTACCACTGCATTCTCATTATTTTCCTCTTTCTGTTCTTTTCTTCTGCATTTTAAGAGTTTTTATTTTTTACTCTCCACCACTAATTCAATTTTCTACAACAAATTTTTCATCTACATGCCGAAATCCAAACTCAGGACAGCAGTGTTCCCTTCTACTTTTTTTTTTTTCCCTCTACTTTTCTTAAAAGTTAAATGGCCTTTAGCCAATTAGCTGCTAGAGAGTAAGGCAGGGGGCAACTTGTGCAATAAGTGACTTTTTGCCTGGCAATCTTCAGTTGGGTTTTTCAAAACAAACAGGCTTAGTACAAATTCTAAATTCACATACATGGAAGCTATTTCACATTTTTGAGGCCCTGTTTTTACATATGTGAAATAGAGATACTACCACTTTCCTAGTAAAACTGTTTTAATGAAATTAAGAATAACGGCAACATTTACCTTACAGGCTGGCTGACTCTGTTCTATGTACTACATGAACCGCCTGACACAACCACAATAAGATGATACCCTTATCATCCCTATTTCAGACATGAGGAACTAAGACTCAAAGTTGGGTAACTTTCCCAAGATCACACAGCTGGTAAGTAGCGATGCCAGGACATAAACCAAGACAGTTTGACCCTAGAAACTGCACAACCTAACAAGTGTTTACATGCGTTCCTTTTCAAAAGTGGCATGAAAGAGCAGTCAACTGTAGCCCATACTTCCAGTCATAAACTTTACTGGGGAAAAGTTTTAACATTCTTTTCCTAACTGCTTATAGATGTCATTAATATATATAACATGAGTCCTACAGCACCTAGGAAAAGTCAGAGGTGGATATATTATCAAAGCAGCTCTCACAACAGAACTCTAAATACATTCATGGGAAAACTGTCTTGGAGCTCATATTGCAAGCTGCAGCATCACAGAATTTTATTTCCTTGTATGAACGGTAAGATTTTAAATAGTTTCTGTTTTTTTAATTCTCCATCTTCACAAAAATGCTTTAGCTATCATCAGCTGAATGTTAATTTATGAATATATTTACTTAAGAAGTTTATGAAAATTACCTTCAATGCTTCTAAAGACAAAAATCCGAAGTGTGAAAGGAAAAGACGTGCTGTTTGGAATTCCTGGGCAGGAGGTGGGGGCTTACAATCTGTAACTGGATCAGGAAAACTTCTCTTCTGCAATTCCTCCTCACTTTGTTGCTCAAGGTGTATTTCATAAGCGATCTGCTGGGCCATGCCATTCCTTAATTTTTCATGTCTTTCTTCTAACTGAAATAAACCAAACATTTCATTTTGGGGGAATTATCATATCGGGATTAATCTTAATTTTTAAATGAAAATAAGGCTACAAGCAACAAAACAGAAGATAATTTTCAGTGATCAATACTGAGCTTTATGCATAAACCAAGCAAAAATGTTTTAAAGTTAAAATAAAACCCCAAGAACGTTCCTATAGCCTCAAAAATTGCTCCTTTATCTCCTCACTATAAGTGAAACCATTCTGTCTCTGCTTCCCTTTACATTGGCAAGAAAGGGGGCAGAGTTGCCATTCTCTGCCATGTCCCCTTCATCTTCCACATCATTTTCCCTCTTCTTCCAGACCCCTGTCCATCTTTGTCTTGCAAGGATCTCCTCATTCTTTGAAGTCCACAACTGCATGGATTAGCTGCTATACTCTTGGGAGTTACCTCTGCTTTCCTTCTGATCTATCCTATTTAAAATTTCATCCTCTTAGGTGAATAGCCTGGCCTACATTCCTACAACTTCCTCAACCTTCACAACTCTGGCCTTCCAGGACAAACTCTGTACCTCAGATATGCTGTACTTTCAAGAGCTCCAATTCTGAAATTACTTTCTTAAAGCTCACCTGTAAACCCCATTCTCCCTTTACCATCACTGTGGGGTAAACAACCCCTCTCTGTATTTCTCCAAGCCTTCTGGCTTCATCTATGTCCCAACCAAAACTAACCACCCCCCCCAAATCTGACATCTTAATACCCTCTTCTAAGCATATAAAATGGCTATGTTATTCCTTATGCTTCCTTATTCACCTGGCCAATCTCACATCACTCAAATTTTTATTTATGCCTCTGGATACCAAGAATTTTTGAAGAAAGTCAGCAGAATGAGTTAAGTAACTTTACTACAGATGATACTACTTAATCTAGCTGGGCTGCCTGGCAATTTTAAGAAGCATCTTTGCTTCCCTATGTCATTTCTAAGAACTAAGATTAAAATTTACATAAGCAGCTTCAATTTCCCTTCTTTCCACCTCTAAATGTCTCTGAACCTAAACCAAGCCCCTCTTCTCTCCTATCTTACTAGAAGGACCACTTTTCTAAATACAATCACAGATTTTCTTGACCTAACTGCCTCCAGGGCCTTATTCTATTACTTATCACTTCCCCAGCCTGCCTCACAGTGTAGGCTGCTGACCCTTCTTCACTGGCTCCTTCTACTTCTGATTCTTCTTAAATTAAAACAAAAGAAGGAAAGAAAAATTAGCCTCGCCTTTCCTTCACTAGGCCATTTCCTCATTCTATTTTCTACTCTGTACCTTTTACTTCCCTGGTGGCTCAGAGGTAAAGAATCCACCTGCCAATGCAAAAGACGCAGGTTCAATCCCTGGGTCAGGAAGATCCCCTAGAGGAGGAAATGGCAACTTATTCTAGTATTCTTGCCTGGAAAATCCCATGCACAGAGGAGCCTGGCAGGCTATAGTCCACAGAGTTGCAAAGAGTCGGACATGATTTTAGCAATTAAACAACAACCCTTCCCTTTACTGCTAACAGTACAGTGTAGCCTATATTCACTGCCTTTCCCTCATGTACCATTCATTCCCCAGACCTTACACTTTAATACTCCTTTGAACTTGCTCTCAAAGTTCACCAACATTTCATAACAAAATCCAGGGGCCTCTTCTTAGTGTTCCTTCCCCCAATCTCTCCAGCATCTGATACTATAGGCAGCCTTCATACCTGCCCTTCTATTCGCTCATGTCCTGACATACCTGTCTTTCATTTCTTAGAACTCTTCTTCCTTGACCTAAGCAACCAATTATTTAATCTAGTTAAGTACCTAAATAATCTAAAGCCAAGTAATTTTTTTTCCTAAACCTGTCCTCTTCCTAATGTCTATATTTCTATAAATGTCACTGTTATCTTTGCCACTCAAGCCTAAAATCTAAAGTTCTTCAGCTCTTTTCTATCCCGTATCAATCCAAGACTGTATCAAAATATCTCCACAAGACATGCCATATATTTAAACTTTACACTACCAATAAGGCAGTCCTTCCCATCCCCTGCCTGAGTTGTCATAACGGTCTCTGAATTGGTCTCCTCTCTCCAAATATCCTCCACTAGGGTTGGATCATGCCCTCACACTAATGAAACCACAGACCAGTCCAGTTCTTTAGACTGGTTCCTTTGGACATCAGCAGCCCGATGCCAAGTTCCTTTCACTTAGCCACAATCTCTATTTGTCTTACTGCATGACAACTTCCTGGATGACAAACATCTAGGTCATCTTAAGAACCACCTCCAGGAATACCAAATAGAGGCAGTATCTTGATCACAGAAGTTGTTTAAGGATGTTTATAGTCATTTTCTTAACAACAGCTGGTAATAATTTATCTTACTTCTTCCGTGACGATTTCATGCAAATCTGGAATGCTCAGATCTGCTTTCACAAAAGGAATCTTATCCACCTCTTCAGGAAATGGTCGATGTTTCACAGTATATTTAAATCCAACATCATTTTTAGGAATTGGACGAGGTTCAGGCACAAAAAGCTGTTAAAAAAAACATTATATGTATTACATTTGGTGCCATCCAAAATGACATGTATTTCCCTGGTCTCTTAGATGTCTGTGTTTCCCTAGGGTTACAAAACACAAAATCTCAGTAAAAATCTGCAAATACTATTGCTAATGATAAAGACACCAGTGTACTCTTTTCTTATTTTTATAAAAATGTTCATCAACTTATAGATTTTTGTGATTGATGTATGTGTTATGGACCTCTAGTGTACCAGGCCTGAATCTTCCACATTCAGTGATAAGCTAAGATAAGGCATTCCCAAATTTAAGGCTCAAACTTCCTTCTTCCCCAAGGGCTCTCAAATCATACAAGTTTACATCGACTGGGCATCTCTAGACAGTGAATTCAATAATTAGAAACTTAGCATCGCTTAACTGAAAAAGTCTGGCACTGAATCTAGGTCTTCATGGCTCCAAATCCCTGCTTTAATAAACATATATGAGCTATGTGACTTCTGTTTCCACATTTGACAAACGGAAACAACACATCACAAGACTGCTGCAAGGATTAAATAAAAAATATATATGGCACATATTAAACTGTCAAACAGGTTTTAGTGCCTTTGACCTCCTTCCTCCTCAGTCTTTAATGGGACTGAGTGGCTTATAGTGTTGCTGACAGACTGGTGACAGGTATGACGGCACTAGGAGAAAACAGGCGTGTGCTCCTCAGAGCAAACACATGTTATGCAACAGCAACATCTAGAATGTTGAATTATTTTAGGCACGCACTCTACTTTTGTGAGTTTCTCTCTCAAGTGCTTGTAAAATTTTATTAAGCCATGTTTTAAAGAATTTTTAATAACGTAAGTAAAAGCTTTCAATGTGATAAAAAATGAAAAGAGCAGTATACAAAAATGACTAAATTCTATTGAAGTGTGAGGTACAGAAAGGGAAAAAAGATGGGAAGAAAATCCACTAAAACATTAGCAGAAGCTGTCTATTTCTGAAGAGTGACAATTCAGGTGACTTAAAATACCTTCTTCATTATTTTCATTTTCCAACTTTCTCCCATGGGCAAATTTTATTCACATAATTACAACTGTTATAAAAAAATAAACTGTGCCACCCGAAAGAAAGACTTCATTAAGTTATACAGCACATTAAAAAATTACAGAGCATATTACCAGTTATGCAGTTAAATGAAACAATTAGAAACTAAGTACTATTGACAGAGACATCTAGGATCTGGCCAAATTTTTTTCATATGGCATGTACATAAATTTTATTTAACATTCCATGAAAAAAGTTGGGGCCATTCTTCAGAACAGCAGTTTTTTTTTTTTAACTTTTAATTTTACTTATAAGTATGCCGATTAACAATGTTGTGACAGTTTCAAGTGGACAGCAAAGGGACTCAGCCACACTCAGAAGAGCACTTCTTAATCTTAAGTGGATGTCAGAGTCACCCAGAAAGCTTTCTGAAATTACACCTGCCTTGAAGATGTCTTTAAAGAGTATTTCAGTGGACCTGGAATTCTAGCCTCCTAAGATGATTATGATGTGAACTCACTGAGAACCTGGCTAGGATCAAAAATACTTATTTTCTCTGTTATTTTTGTTGGAGTATTACTTAATCTTTAAATCACAACACACACAAATGCATACACAGGCACTCACTCCTAGCCACTCCCCTATAACTTCTGATGGATACCTTCTGATTTGCTTTTGCTCCTCTGGGTAAAAGGCAAAGCTGTTGTGCCCAAGCAAGTCTTCCAGACATTCCCCGGACGAGCACAGTGACAGAGGGGAAAAAATCATCTAGAAGAAAATGTTGGTGGAAAAGTTTTTATTTCCGGCAACATATAAAATACACCTGCTGTCAATTTTAGAGCCTCTAATAAACACAGCCCTAGCACAGTGCTTCTCTAGCTTTTCTCCTTTGTGAACCACCTCTGTGGATTCTGCCATATCCATGTACCACTGTGACTATTATCTTACTTTCTCTATTAACTTCTTTCTTCCCTTTTTCTGTTTTTTCAAAAGGAAATTATATCCTTAAAAGGAAAACCAGAAACTCTGCTGTGTTAATTATATATTTTTAAAACACCTGTTTAAAAATACATAAAATAACATCATATTGCATACCTCCAGCAGTACACATAACACATTTTTGGGAAACATTATCCTGGCAAATACTCTTAACTATCAGTGTCGCGGGCAGTCTAAATGGAAAAGACAGGCTGGGTGCTTGTGATGTTGAAGTCACATTCACCCATGCCTTTGTGTACTGCTGCCCACCACTGGCAGGCACTGTTTCATCCCAAGGGGGAATGATGCAGAATGGATTTCTAAGCACCTAGACCCTTCTTCCTATTTCCTTCTTTTTCCTCGGTCTAGCAATCAAACTTGTTCAAACTTCTCTCACTTTTGTTTTAAAATGTCCTTGTACATATAAATAATCCCAATTGTTTATATTTTTGGTAGACTTTCAATGCAATGAAATCACTTAGAATGAGAGGAGTGGAGTCTTAAAAAATTTGGAAAAGGGTTGACACCCCTCAGGCCAGGAAACAGGGGAGACTGGTATTTTATAGACTCTTATAGCAGGTAGCTTGGAAGTGGGAAGCAGGAGGAGCCAGGAATAATTGATACAAGCCAGGGAAAAAAGTCAAGCAATCCCAGGTCTAAGGTAGAGAAGGATGAGGTGCCTGCAGGAAAAACCTGAGACCAGTGCTTCTGGAGTTGGGCAACAATTAAAAGCCCCATCTAGTTCTTATTAAAATTACTATATTTTACCACAACATAAAGGACACCTCTGGTGGTTACTTCCCTGAACTTTTGGGAAACATCTAATTTCATTTCATGAACAAGTCAAATATCCTCTCTGAGCCCCACTTTCTTCCCCTGTAGATTCCCTGGGTTCCTGTATGCCCAAAGATTCTGTAATCTTCACTTTCCTTCCCCTTCCCAGCAATAAGGATCTCTCTAAGAGCATGCTTCCTTTACATATTGGTTGATTCCAATTACCATCAGAAAAAAAAGTACTTTGAGCAGTCTGCACTGCAGGGGTAATACACCTTGAGATGGTTAAAACTGGGGGAAAGATGGGAAGAAAACAGTGTATGTTGCATCAATGGAAAAATCTATGAAGGATTTTCAGGAGCGCACGGGCATGATCAGATCTACATTTGAGGATGGAGGCACCGCTGGCAGCAAGTTGGATGGAGGGAAGGGTGATGAATTTTGGAACTGGAAGGAGGGACAATCAGATCAGGCAAGAAGCAACTGCAATAATCTAGAAATAAAAGTCCTGCATTTGGTTGTATTGGGAGGAATGCAGAGAACAGAATAGCTAAAGTCACTAAGGGAAGAGAAACTTGGAAACCAAATACATAAGGGAGTAACAGGAAGGGCAGGTGAAGATGACTCCTCCAATTTCCAGCCTGTTTGGGTGGCAACCATAACTAAAAAAGAACAATGTGGAGTGAAGGTGGGATAGGAGAGGTACAGGATCCAAAGGTCAAGAAGGAAGGAAGAGGAATAATTTTCATACACAGGGAACAACAGAAAATATTCTACCAAAATAAACTTGTTATAAAGTTATGGAGCTCTTTTCTAATAGATATACATTAAGAGCCTCTAAAAGATTCTATTTCATATGTATATTCTACTTTCTGACCTCTGCTTTTCAGTTGCTATTATGTCATCAGCTACCTTTGACAAATGCAAAATTACTTAAAATTTGTCTTTCCTTCCCCAATCCCAGAGACAGCTTGTTAATATTGATAGACATGTTGATTTAGCAATGGAAAAAGCCCAAAGCGCTGAAACTTACTCTGTTCATTTCCAAGAGGTTGCTCCAGCATTGCCAGGATGACACTGTTATCCAAGACAAAGTACCGGAAACTATGCTTGTTTATGGTTGGCAGTCTGGAGTATTTGATCAAAGTGGTCTCATTCACCAGACTACAAGGAGAGGCAGGACCACTGGGTGAAGGAAATGCACCAAGCAACTGCATAATACTAGAGAGAATGCAAAAGATAAGAGTTAATTCCCAAAGCAAGACCGTAACTTTACCCCATGCATCAATCTGTCTCTAGATTTATCTGACCACAGCCATGCTTCCTCTTTGAGGGTCAGATTTACTCCCTGTGGTGGATGTTGTGGTGTGCTGTCCAGATTCCCTTTCCAAAACTGAAAAGATCCACTGCCCCAGATACAAGGAGATGGTGGCCCTAACTTTCAGCTGAGTCCTGGAGAGGCCAATGAGAACCACTTTATTCAAGACCACAGCTTCCTCCTGGGACAGCTCATGTCCAATGAACTGTTGATGCCAGGGGATAAGGGGTATAAAGTCCCACAACATGAGAGACTCCTGAAGGGCCAGCCCAGCTCCAGAGCTCTTTGCTGCAAATGCATCACAGTTTGGGTCTCCCTCTGCTCAGTCTGACTTCCCTCATTCCCCTAGTAAGGGTTGATCCTGACAGTACTTTCCAATAAACCTCTTACAGGCAAATTTCTCTCTCAAAGCCTGCTCCCCAGGGAACCTGACCAATCATACTTTCAAATCATGAAGTTCCTAAAGATATATTTTAAAAATATGTGCACTCCAGGTTTAAGGACTATGCTAGCTAAAGCATTCTAGACTCAGACAAGGATCGGAAGATCAGCCAACTACCCTCAACTTTCCAGCTGAGGAAACTCAGGCTCAAAAGAGATAAGTGATCATTAAAAGACCAGAAACCAAGACCTGCTGCCTTCTCACTGTGTGGCCATGAATAGTTATCCTCATTTTACAGACCAGGAACTTGATGCACTAGTAGTTACATCTTATAGGACTGCTGCAATTATTAAATGAGAATATATAAGAAAAAATACTTTTTAAATTAGAATTCAACTGATCAAGCCTAAACATTCCAAAATGTTTACATCCACAGAGATTCCTGCATGTCTTCAAGGAACAGTAATAACTTATACAATACCACTTACTATGTGCCAGAGTCTAGAGCTAAGCACTTGACACATAACATTTTATTTATTTATTTATTATAACAACCCTATGAAATAAGTACCATTATTATTCCCATTTCATAATTAAGAAACTGAAACACAGAAAGAATCTTGTTAAGAAAACATAAAAATTTTATCTTGTGGTCCTAATATCATCAGACCCTTCCAAAGCAACTCATTTGGAAAATTAGTATTCCCCACCACTACTTTCATCATTGCAATTCTCAGCTTGAGTAGCCTCTCCTTTTCTCTTTCATTCTAATGCTTGAACCCAAATCTGATAACAGAAGACAACACTGCTCAACAGATACTTTCCCTCCATTTTTTTTCCTCCTAGGATGAGGACTATTTAAGAATTTCAAGGACAAGGAGAATTTCATGATGAGTTCAGACCTGAGGATTTGTAGAAACCCAGTCATGGGAAAAACATGGGTTTTCTAATATGAACAGAGATGGCTGTCACAAGCATATGGACCATGTAAGCTTATGTTCCATGCAAGACTTTAAGACATTATCAAATAGGATGCTGGGAAGGGAATAGGTCACTAAGATCAAATCACACCAGCCTAACTACATTTTCTCTTCTCGATAATGACTAGACTGGAAAGGCAGAGGAAGTATCTTTGAAATCAAGACATGCAACTTACTTGGCAATGTATCATTAAAAACTTATAGATAAGATTTAAAAATCCCTGTGAACCAGAAGGGAAATCATCTTATCATGTGCTTTGTCAGTCTTTTGCCGTTCAATATTCTTATCAGAGTTTCCGATTAGGACAAACAGGGCAGGCTTATTAAATCTACAGTCATAAAATTGAGCTGCAGAGTTAATATTACCAGAGTAAGAGCTGGGATCCAAAAGAATCTTAAAAGATTAAAAAATAAGGTAAATCTTACATAAATAAATTTCAAGTTTAAATGTAACATTCTATATATTACATCCAAACACCTCAAAATAAGTGTCCAGGATGAGAAAGACAAAATGTAAATGTGTTCCAAAAAAAAAAAAGCCTCTAAGGTTTGCCTTGGCTAGGTTTCTCAAAAACCCAATTTTAATGAAAATACAATATTCTACAGAGTTTAAAGGTGATCACCCTTTAAAGAGGTACCCAGTCAAACCAATGCCACTGAAAGGAAAATGACTAAGATAAAAAGTACTTTAAATCCCTGTCATATGAAAAACAGTTAAAGGTACTGGCAGAAATGAATGAGAAAGAACATGAGCATTGTTGGAATTCCTTCAGTGGCCCAGAAGCTAAAACTCTGCCTTCCAATGCAGGGGTGTGGGTTTTATTCCTGGTCAAGGAACTAAGATCCCACCTACCAGGGGATGCAGCCAAAATGTAAAATAAAAAAACAAACAAAAGAACATAAGCATTGTCTTCAGATATCCCTACTCTTTGGAAAAAAAGGATTTCATGATCAAGTCTGAATCAGAACAAATGGGTAGAAGTTAAAGCGGGAGAGTTTCAGCTAGATGTAAACACCAAGTTTTCAACAATTAAAATGAAATGGGCACTTGGGGGGTTAAAGTATCCCCAAATTAGAGGCTAAATAACTTGGCAGATAACTCTTAAAAATCACTAAGCAGAGGGGCTATTGAAATGACTTCCAAGAGTCCTAATGTATATTCTACAGCAAGAGGAAAACCACCAACAAGCTGATCTGCATTCTGTAACTATCTCCTGTGAGCTCACACCGTGAGGGGTGTAAAAAGGGAAATGGGGCCTCTACCCAGGGTGGAAAGCTAAAACTAGCATGTATCAAATATGACTAGGTATGATCATGACACCATAGAATTCATGTAGTGTGGCAGAGTCAGACTGAATGAACACAGACAGAGGTGTGGAAAAGCAGCAGAATAATCAAAGAAGGTTCCACTGAGGTAGCTAGATGTGATGTGAGCAGCTAACAGTGGAGGATGTGGCCAAGAGGAGAGGGAAGTCCTGAAACGCAGGGGAAGCAGACAGACAGGTATGAACACATGCAGTTCACAGCCACAAGTGGCCAGCCAGCTAGGGCAGAAGGGTTGTGCTAGGAGATCACAGTTTGAGTGGGGACTCAAGGAGGGCCTTGAACACCAGACCAAAAATTTCACAGCATATGGCAATAAACAGAAATCTTCTGTTTTCACTCACACAGCAGAATAAGCATAGTACCTAAGATGATGAGTTCAGTAACAGAATGCAGAATGAAAAGAGAAAGAGATTGAAAACAGGGAAATCAGACAGAAAGTGAGAAGGGCCTGGACTAGGATGCTCAGGTCTGAGGGAATGGAGGAAAAACTTCCAAAATTAAATTCTACCAGACTTGGTCACTGATTTCATATGGGGAATGACAGATAAAACAGAGATGAATCAGAAAGAGTCAAAATTTTGAGTTTGCATAGCTGGAAAATAGTCATGATACTGACACAAAGCTCTAATTGTGTGGGAACAGAGAAAATTGGTTTTGGATGTTTCATGATGACTCTTTAGGGCCCTCTTTAAACATGAGGCATTTTGCAGAGCTGCCAGCAGAGAGAAGATGAGCCACCTAGACAACTACTGCCTAGGTTGAGGACGACAAGAATGACGGCTCATTCCGGGCTTATATCTAATCCTCGCTGCCAGTAATACTCTCAACGGAATGTCCCATCCACAGGCTAGGATGGAGCAAGCTTATTTTTATATAATGCAGAGTCCCAGTGAGAAATATCCTTCCCCCTTTCTCCATATCCCTTTTATTCTCCAAGGTACACATCAGATCTTAGTTTTTAATAACATTTTTAAGTCCACCCCAGATCACGGATTAACCCAGCATTAGCAAAGTGAGCAGGACTAAACTAAAGCAAGCATGCTTCTAAAACTTTATTGAATAACCTAAGCCCATGAGGAACAGAAATAAACCCAACTTTATTGTGCATGCCCCAGGTTCTCTTGGAAAAGGCTCATTTGCATACAAATCTTCTACAAGCTGCCTTCTTGTGTAGTCAGGGAGTTGTGTCTGACTCTGCTGTGATGCCATGGACTGTAGCCCACCAGGCTACTCTGTTCATTGCATTCCCCAAGGCAAGAATACTGCAGTGGCTTGCCATTTCCTTCTCCAGGGGATCTTTCTGACCCAGGGATCAAATCCCTGCCTCCTGCATTGCAGGCAGATTCTTTACCGCTAAGCCACCAGGGAAGCCCACAAGCTGTCTTACCACTTTTACTAAGAAGACCAAGATGAGCCAACTCAGTATGACCTGACATTCCTCCTCCCTGATTTTTATGTTGTTCTGGATCCTCATCCACACTTACCCTTTCATAAGCCACTTCTTCCCAACTCTACCAATTCTTCCCAATCTTCTCCATCTGTCTCTTTCAATCAATAAACTGCCTTTCTTCCCTCTTTATACTCTGCTAACTAACCAGCCAAACATAAACTTTCAACTCTCTCTGCTGCTTTATCAAGATACCAACCTGTCTCTGTCCCTTCATTACCAAAATGCTTGAAATAGGAATTTTCTCTTGCTGCCATAACCACCCCTCAATCTGACTTACAGCTCAAACTATCCATTCCCTGAGAGCCAGGTCAATGTGATTTTCCTCAGGAATCTGACTTCCCTGAATTTGAAAGTATTCACTCCCTTTTTCCAACACACCTGCATTCCATATGTACCCCTTCTCTTGGAGCATTTATTCTCCAGCTATTATAGATATTTGTGTTCATATCTTATTCCTCCCTATTGGACTAGAAGCTCTCTGGGTGTGGAAACCAAATCTGATTTACTTTTACAATTCTATTACTAGTTTGTAAGAGGATGTTTATAGGTTTTGGCTGAATGAACCTATAACATGTGATATAAATGGTGTAGCACAGAATAAAAACCACTGAGCTGGAAAGCAGAAGAGGTAACGGTGTGATCCAAGCCTCTGGACTTGGCCATCAGAGTGAGGGTGTGCGTAAGGCTCTCCAAGATCCTTTCTAGCTCTAACATGATATGACTTGAATTACTGTCAGCCAGCATAGAAAAACAAGGACCCAAACTTTTAGTCTCAAGATCCTGGTTTCTTTGGTCCAAAAGAACAAGACAGTTTCTTTTCCATTTTATTTCTGGAGAAAAAGTATCCTAAATCAGGTTATGTCACTTAATGTTGAACAACTCGGGAGGAGATGAAACAACACAAGATCACATCCAATCCCGTCTAACTCCTAGACACAATCCCTGTGACGTCACTTTCATACCAAGTTAGGGTGGCTTCAGCAGCATCCTTTACTCTCATAGAGGCAGGGTTTGGCTCCTTATCACCTTTGTACTTGACCTCTTGCTCACTGTTCTTGGACTTGCTTCCTGAAATACCCAGTTCCACAATTTCCAGCACTTCTTTAAGGCAATCCTAGAAAAAGGAAAAGCAGATTAGTTTTGTAATACATCTATCTTATGAGAAGACAAGGAAATACATCCAAGTGTCAATACTGGTTGTGTTTTGGTGGTGGGACTCTAATGTCTCATTTTCTTTGGTAGGTACATATCAACTTCATAATAACTTAATAAAATAAACTTGCCCCCCCACAATTTTTCTTTAAAGATCTAAATTTGAGTATTAAGAGATCTAGATAATAAGTAATGATAAATTCATTTCAATTTTATCAGTCACCATTCTTGTAAAATTACCATGGACTATAAATTGTGAAAGATAACTGAAAGAGATATAACAGTAATTCAGCTAAACCTGGACACTTTTAAAACAATTTCTGGTATCCTAATGCTATACGTCATCATGCAAATGACTAAGATTTAATCAATGGTATTATTTTTATAAACTATATAAAGCTCTGTATAATTTTCCAATAAGCCTGATATCTCTTTTATTTACACTATGCATTCTTTTATAATTGTCTTCCCATAAGAAAAGTATTACAATGGTAAGAGAAAGCAGCCTAGATAATCTGTGTTTTACTTAAAATGAAAGAACATGTGTGAAATGAAATTTTTAGCTACAAACAACCTTTACGAACAAGGTGTTCTCTAGGTTTGCAGCCTAGTTGTCAAGTTCCCTTTCTGGTCTGATGACAGGTGACTGAAGTAACTTCTGGCCGTTTCAAGGCTACTATCCTTTCAAGAAAAAACAATCCTGATTGTTTGCAGATAAATTATCCAAAGCTCCATCTTTCAGAGAATTTCTCTATGGGTTAATCTGCAATCAAATACAGTTGACCCCTGAGCAACATGGGAGTTAGAGGCATCGACCCCCAGTACAATAAAAAATCCACATATAAAAATTTTTTTTTTCTGTTCCACATATAAATTAAAGTTAGCCCTCCATATATGCAGTTCCTCCCTATCCACAGCTCCACATGCATGGGTTCAACCAATCACAAATCATGTAATAGTATTTACAGTTTTTTAAAAATCTGCATGTAAGTGGACCCACACAGTTCAACCCTATGTTATTCAAGGATCAACTATATAAGCATGATGATAGTTTTTTAGTTATGCTCAATAGGATAAGTGTTCTCCTGAAATATAACAAGTTATATTCAGCTTAAAGTATGCAATATTGGATTTAAATTCAGATATTCTCTTTTAAAGATATTTTCCCAGTATACATTTTTGTTCCTATTTTCTGTTTTAATACCTAGTAAACTAACCTTTTCATCAAGCATGTCAGGGTGCTCTGTCAGCCAGACACAGAGACACTGAAAAGCTGCCACTATCATGGAGTGCAGGTCCCGGGAGTGAAGAGGAGCTGGCCGACTACACTGGTACACAATGTAGCTGCACACAGAACTGATGGCTCGCTTCCGGTCTCCAGAGTCAACCATCACCTTCACCTGAGCATATTCGTTTGGTGAACACAGTTAGCCAGGAACCACGGTACCAATTTCAAAGCCTCTACACTGAGGCCCAGCCTTTCTGAGAATATAATATTTCAGATGTACTATCATATACACTCTATAAAAAGAGAGGGCATTTTTCAAACCCTAAAACAGTACAATTTCATTTTAGCATCCCTTTTCATGCTCTAAAACCTAAACTGCTGGGGTACATAACTACTCATCACTGCCATAGATCACAAGAAGAGCTGGCAATGGAACATGTACACATTTTTTTAAGCCCCCTAACCCACCCCATAATGATGCTCTATGGGCTACAAAGTTCTATGCAGCTGTCCAGAGGTATAATTAACATATAGTAAACTACACATATTTAACGTGTACAATTTGATAAATTTTGGACTAAGTATACACCTGTAAACTATTACCACAATCAAGATGGTAGACATATTCACTACACCTCAATCTTCTCATGCACTTATATAACACTTTCCCAGGAAAAAAAAAAAAATTCCCCCTACTCCTTTTTGCCACCTCCCTAGGTTACTGCCGATTTGTTTTTTGTCACTATAGGTTAACTTGCATTTTCTATAGTTTTATATAAATAAAATCATAGAGTACTGTACCATTTGGGGTAGGGGGAGAGTCTGGCTTCTTTTATTCAACATAATTGTTTTGAAATTTATCCACAGTCTTGTGTATATCAATTTTTCATTCCTTTTTACTACAGAGTAGTATTCCATTATATGGATTATACCATAATTAATTTATTCAACACCTGTTAAGACATCTGAATTTTTTCCAGCTGCTGAGTATTACAAATAAAGCTGCTATGTATAAGCTTTTGTAAGAGTATATGCTCTTTTACTTCCTAGGAGTGGACTGATTAGATCATATGATAGGTGTATGTTTAGTTTTTTAAGGACCTGTGAAGTGTGAGTGAAAGTCTCTCAACTGTGTCCAACTCTTTGTGACCCCATGGACACATTTTTTAAGCCCCCATGGAATTCTCTAGGCCAGAATACTGGAGTGGGTAGCCTTTCCCTTCTCCAGGGGACTGTTTTCTAAAATGGTTACACCATTTAACAGTCCTTTCTCTCTCTTTTTTTGTATACGAATATCTGATTGTTCTAGCACCACTGGATGAAAAGACTATCCCTTCTCCTTTGAATTATCATGGCACCTCTGTCAAAAATCAAATGTCCATACACATGCAGATCTATTTCTGGACTCCCCGCTCTATCTACTGATCTAGCTGTCTAACCTATTCCAATACCAGACTGTTTTATAGCAAGTCATGAAATCAGGTAGTGTTAGCCCTTTATGATTTGTTAGGTCTAGACAGCACTCCATTTAGGGTTAATTATTCCTTACTACTGCAAGGGTACTGAAGGTCACAGTCAACAGTATCTTGCTCTCAAAGACCATGTGGTCCTGCACAGCACACAAATGGTTGTTCTTACCTCCTACATCAGTAACTGCTCCTCACAAAAATATGGGTATTACATAAATGCTTGAGAATCTTTGAGGTAAAGGTAAGCTCTAAGTTGTAGTGAGAACACCTCAGGTTTTCTTGTCTATTTTGCCTTTCATGACTCAGGTAAGTCACGGCCTCTGCTCACCTGTCCCCTTATCTATAAAATGAGGGCTTAAAGTTTACCATCTCAGACAACATCACTTTATGTGTGTATATCATCTTTGTGTTTACAAAGTGTTCTACATATTTCATTTCACGTCATCCTCACATCACCAGGTGTTACACACAAGATAATTCTGCCTATTTTACAGATACGAAAAACTTATATGCTAGTGAAGATTCAAAGAAACTGGAACCCTCCTACATCACTGGTAGAAATGTAAAGTGATTCAGTTGCTGAGGACAACAGTTTGGCAGCTTCTCAAAACGTTAAATATAGAATTACCATATGACCCAGCAATTCCCCTCCTAGTTATATAACCAGAATAACTGAAAATTGGCATTCAAATAAACACATGTACATGTATGCTCACAGCAGCACTACTACTCACAAGAGTCAAAAGGTAGAAACAGCTCAAATGTGCTACAGAGGAACAGTTAGACTAACTGGTACATACATATGATGGAATATCATTTAGCCACAAATGGAATGAGACTGAGACTTTTTCCTACAACATAAATGAACCTCAAGAATGTATTAAGTGAAGAAAGCCAAATACAAATGGTCACAGGTTATATGATTTAATTTCTATGAAATATCAGAATAGGTAAATCCACAGAGACAGAATGCAGACTAGTGGTTGTTAGAGATAAGGGGAAAGGGAGATCAGGAAACAACTGCTTCATGGGTACAGGGTTTCTTTTGGGGTGGTAAATGCTTAGGAACCAGCAAGAGGGGGTGGTTGCACAACACTGTGAGAGCACTAATAGGCGCTGTACTGTTCACATCAAAAGGTTAATTTTATGTGAATTTCACTTTAATTAGAAAAAAGAGAGAGAGAGAAATGCAAATGGACACCCAACTCTAAGGTTCCACAAAATAGATAAACAGTTGGGAAAGAAATCTGAAAGTACAGCCAACTTTTATTTAACTCTGATAATGGGAGATGGAAGAGTCACAGGTAGGCCCAAATGGTGTATTGTAGGATAAGTTTTTCTTTTGTTGCCAAATCTGTATTTATTTGTTAAAATTAGATGATTGCTGATCTTATAATGGCACAAAATGTCATGCTGAAAATTTAAGGGTATTATGAATAAACACAAAATCAACCAGTGTTCTATCATTATGTGTAAATAAAGAGCAAGTACTGAAATGTTTCCTATTATCTAACAGCAAAAGTATATTCACATCCTTTGACCCTATTAACAAAAAAGATCATTTTGTAAAATCTCACTTGGAGGCTCATTTTTGCACATTTTGGTTATCAACTGTGATGAGTATAATCAAGACTGTAACACCCACATGAAGGGGGTCAGGAGATACAGAAAAAAGAGCCATACTCCAAGGCTGCTGGGCTAAAATAAAGGGACTGTCATCTCACCTTTGCCAGTCCAGAGAGGAGCTCCAGAGCTGCCAGTGATATGCTCATATCTTGCCGCCACTGAGAATTGAGTCTTTGGGTGACGAGATGAATGCTGCGAATCAGGAGCCCAGCAGCTGAATCTGTATTAAGAGCTAGGATATAACCCCAATGCCACATCCCACAGGGAGGGAAAACAACTAAGCATTAGTAACGAGAAGCACAGCATTCCACCAGGCACAGACCACAGCAGCCACAGTGAGCATGACGGGCACCCACACAGTGCTACGCTCCCCGCCCCACTGGCCTGAGCAGCTGAGCCTGACTAAACAATGGTGCGCAGGGTGCACACACTGGACCAGAGCAGCTCCTGGCTCCGAGCTCAGGTACTCTCACACAGACATCCACTGGGATTTGGAAGCTTCAATATCATTCTTATAACAGTATAAATCTCAACATTTCCAAATTAACTCACAAAGTTACATTAAAAAAAAAAACAATGAAACAATCAAAAGGCTATCAATTATTTTCTTGGAATTTTATAGAGGAAGGAATTCAAATTTTAGAATCTCTTCAGATGCTGGGAATTATCCTAAAGCATCTGTTGAAATTATTTTCAGGGTTCATATAGTCAAAAGTCACATGCAATGCTTTTTCAAGCAAACTTTAACATTTAATTCTCTGAGACAACTTTAATACTCTTAAAAAATTAAATAATCTAGTTACTGTGTTTTTATGTAGCCTCCAATTCTATATTTAAAAGTAATTACTACTCAGTTAATAATAAATTAGGACAAAATAAATTGAATTTATAAAGGAAGCTTTAGGGACATTATACCTGTCGTCCTATCAGAAAGAGGGCAGTGACAACAGAAAAAGGAATGATCATTAAAGAGAGACATTCATGCGACACTAACACAAATCTGGATTTCTTAGTAAAAACTATTTTATGACATTACAAGCAGAACTCACTAACACCAGTTCAAAATACTGAAACAAACAATAACCGCTTCGAACATTTATATTAGAACACATATAATAATGTAAAAATTTCTTTAGTGTTTAAGAAGCAAGAAAAATAAACAAATTTTCACCTAAATTTAAACACAAGCACAATGAATAAAATAATGATTTAAATAACTTCTTCATAAATGCAATATTTAAATGTGTTAAATAACCACATAATGACCTTATGTATCTGACAAGCTGAAGGATACTTATAGCAAACTTAAATCACTGAAACATGCTTGGACTTCCGGGCTTATAAGCTCTCCAAATGATTAAAACATTAAACTCTATCTAAGAAGTTAGATTTCACCCCAATCTAGTTGGATTAATAATCTTAGATTCAATAAACCATTAGTATTTATGCATAAAAACATAAAGGCACCCACAAACTCAACAAAACCCAGAAAGCAATTGGCCACGGTAAAGGACATTATTGAATAGGATGCTCTACTTGCAAATGCTTCCTTACTCTTTGTGATTGAAGAATCTAACCAGACAGAGTAGGGTATACAGGCTTCAAACACAAAGGCAGACTCTCCTTTGGGTTGCCATCTAATGCATAAACCATCCTCACTACACTGCAAAAACTGAAATACTGACTGATTCTGCCATTAGACTCTGAGGCAGTGCCTAAATCCTATGTGATTCTGAATTACTAACACCTGGTACAGAATTCAGAAATGCTTCCTATAAATCACTTATAAAATCTAAGAAACTATCCAAAATCTAACTACTAAAAATGGTAGAGTGAAATTTAAAAGATCTGTTTTCTTTTTCATAATGTTTTAGACTAATAGCTTCTCTGTTATTAAGTACACAAAAATCATGAACATGAAAACCTAGTTTAAAATTTCTCTTTTTTATATATCTGGCCATTAAAAGTTATTCTATAACTTTAGATTAAAAAAAAAAAAAAAACTAAACTAAACATGGCTTACCATAATCTCTCAGGAGAGCTTGAGCAGGTCTTTCACTGTCAGGAGTTGTGGGTTCTGTGCTTCCACCACTTGCTGAACTAATACCACTATTCGTGCGACTATGACTCTTGAAGTTATTTTCTCCACCACCCTAGTCAAAAAAAAAAGAAAAAAAAAAGAATCAAATATGCATATATGGACAGAAGTCAATCACTAAAAGCCATGCTGGTAAAATGGAATGTGCCAGCTAAATAGCACAAACTGATACATAGATAAAAATTGACAAAGGATTAAAACTGTTGTGGTGTTTTTACATAAACATCATTTACTGGTGGTATCAAGGGTCTGATGATTAGAGGCTGCCCATTCTGGAATCATCTTTCCTGCTGTTTAAAAGGATCAGACTATTTCCACCTTCACTAGACTTCAATAGTTAATGGTCTGGGTCTGTAAAGAAATACCCTAGTGCCTCCCAAGCAAAACTTCAGAATAGGAATACATCTTAAAAAACAAAACACAAATAAATGAATAACAGTAACTTTCCAATGTTATATAAAATACACAAACAATAAATATATGATTAGTAGATATAGCATATATTAGTATATATAGATAGATAGATAAAGATCAACACTTATATGTACAGGAGCTAATGAAGGTATCTGCTGAAGACTTCCCTCATTTCCCCTACAAACACAATTCATTTTATCCATGTAAGGTGACTGTTATTAGCCACCTACTGGGATGTGAACATAATTTCCTTAATAATAATTTGATTACCCATCCTACATCCACTCATCTCACCCCAGCATACTCGTTTAATTCCCCTCCCACCAACTGCCTGCCTCTATTCCAGGAAGAGGGATCACACATCTTGAAGACACAAGCAGGGGGCATTGGAGTCTCTGGAAAGTATTTCTGATTTAGAAGCACTGGTGCTTTTGGAAAACCTTCAAACTTTGGCTAGAAGGACAGAAAGAGCAGCTGAGATCAAAAAGGATAAACTAGATGCTGTTTACAGCCAACACTAGATCTTCTACAGATACAAGGAATCACAAGAGTAAGGGACTTTTTCTAGATTATTCAAGCCAATTCACCAACACAGCAAAAGACACAAAAGCTTTAGGTAAACACTGTCCAGGAGTAAAGACACTGTTTAGCTGGAGTTTCTCTCCTGCAGAATCTCTCAGGGACCTAATGAGACACTGAAAGGTAAGACACCTCAAAACAGATAATATTTTTAAAAGGACTCGCTGAATCAATGGGCTGAATCTACAAATGCCTTTAAGAACACAAGGACAGACATTTTGGAATATAATTCACATAAAAACAGAAGTTGACATTCTCTGACTAATTACATGTTGTATGCATCTTACCATCTCCATTTGGCACCCAATGGCTTCTAAAAGTGCTGAATCTTGAACAATATTTAACATTGCCCCTGAAACAACAAAAAATACATTTAAATACATGACAAGAATACGAAAATGGAAAAATATCTCAATTAACAGCAAAGATAAGAATATGATTTTAGCAGAATATTCCTGGAAATTCCATAAGATTACTGATTCTATCAGTTGGTCAAAAAAGAAACTCTTCAAAAATGACCTAATTCTGATCTGCCCCCCAAATTAATGACATTTTTCTAAAATAAATCTGAATGTCAAACTTTGTTTTGTATAAAAACATGACCAAATTTTAAATTGGTGTAAAAGTCTAGATGTAAACATCTCAATTTCAAGGGTAATATAAACTAAGAAAAATATTATGGAACATTTTAAAAACCAGATTCTGATCTTTTTAGTATAAAATAACAAAGTGAAAATCCACAGCTGTATCTTTCTGACCAACTAAGTGCTTTTTAAGAATGCTTTTAGGGCTTGCCCACAGCTGCATATTCTGAAGGTAAGCCGCATGTATTATCACCAAGGAACTCAAAGCCCTAGGAACTAGTAAAGAAACAAGATGGTGAACTGTGCACTCCATTCTCATCCCAGTGGGGGAATGCTCCCGTGCACTGCTCCCGTGCACTAGTGATAGAGAGAACAGTAGCAGTTTTGCCAAACCATGCAAGAGTGACAATTGACTCTTCCTTGGAACATACAAGGGGAGCTTCTACAGAACAAGGATAAAGCAGAACTAAATACTCCATCAACTGCAGAAATTATCTGATTTCAAGTGATATGTGTTTTGAACAATCTAAAAAACTACAACTTGGAGGCTCTCTCATATTGAGATTTAACCTCTGTTCATTAAACTCCTTTACAAAATGAAAGGATTTACTCTTCTATTTACTCTCCCTTCTTGCTGCATAACACACTATAATTACGGGGCACCCACTCCGACCACTACTGTCACAATTTCTCCAGCCTTGCTGTTTCCCCTCCTGAAATGAGATCCTAACCTCACTGGTGCCTATTCAAATCTTGCCCTTTAAGATCCAATTTAATTTCCACTTTCCCCTATGAGGTTTCCTTGCTCTTTCAGTTTATTCTCTCCAACACTAAAGACATCCAACATGACATGCAATCAGCACTGCCTTCTGCTGTTATCTGAGTACTCTGTGAAGGTGTTTCAGTCTCTGCAATGAGACTTGCTCAAGGATAAAAGCTGTGCAATTTGCTTCTTTCTCCTCAGAGTACCTGTACTTAGGACCATGCCCTTGGATTTGATTAAAAAACAAAAAAGTACAATAAGAGACAGCTGCAGTAACCAAGTTGAGAGGTGATACGGGTTTAAAATATATAAGTGGCTATAATGACGAAAAGTCATTCAAAACAGTATGATTAGAAAACCAGTAGGAGACAATAAGGGAAAAGGGAGGAGGCAGAAACAGCTACTCTTCAATCTCCTCTTGGCAGGTTCTGTCATGACTTCCACAATTACACCCAACTCCAAACAGCCTTGCATGTACTAACGGGCAGGAGGAAAAGGCAAAAGTAAAAGTAATGATGGCAGAGAGGAAAGGGGAGAAAAAGGGGACACAAGGAGAGAGGAAGGGCAAGAAGGAAGAGAAAAATAAAGAACACACAAAAAACTAAGCCAACATGATCTACCAAGACAACTGATGCATTCCTTCCCTCATCTCACCTCTTCAAACATTTTTCAAGCTTAAGAGCAAACAATTCTGCCTCTGATTAAGAATTAAGTAGGGTTGTACTTCGCTTAGGTTCCTATCACTGACCCTCTGCCTCAAGATGCCTGAGATCAACAACAGTATCTGGGTTTCCACTTACAGAAAAAAACGTGTGAACACAAACCTAGTATCATTTGAGTGTTGTTGGGGTCTGTTTCCGTTTGCAAGGCACCTATTAATATATTCACAAGTCTCAGCTTCAGTGACAAAAAAGTTATTGGTTTATCATAAGAAGAGCTGTCATCATTACTAAACTTTCCTTCCAGGACTACCTGCGGAAGAAACAAATAACATTTAATATTACCTGCTGCGGCACACTACAGTCCTGTAAGAACTGCTACAGTGGACAAAGAGGATCAGTCCAACGAGCAGGGCTTTCAGTCTGACTGATGGTAGCCACCATGCTAAGTCTGTCACTAACTTACACAACACAGGGGATCAGACACACTAGCCTGTCACCACGTGAAATAGTAGAACGGCTGAGTGACAGAAGAAATACCTTCACAAATCAACTTTGCTGATTCACCTGAAATAATCTGAAATTTTTAAGAAAGTTCCTGTTCCATCTCAAAAATATATATTGACTTGAATTAGCACACAAAATATACAGAAAACGAAAAACTTTAATAAAATCTTACCTCAGATTTGACTGTGCCAAAGTGATGTGGGAGGGGCAACAAAGAAAGCAGGATATTAATGGAAGATCGTCTCAGTTCTGTTGGGTTTACATAGCTTTTGAATTTTGAGAGTTCTCTGCAAAAAAACCCAAAAGCTATTAGTATTTCTGAACTGAAGTATGTTTTTAGCTATTGCCAAATATATATTACGCTAATTTTTCACAATACAAGTACTGGGTTTGGTTTTACAGAGAATGCAGAAACTACTTTCCACTGGTTTATATTCTGTAATTTCTGTGTGTTTGGGAGAGAGCATTGCACTGTTAAACTGTTACGGAATTAAACTAGAATCTGATGGATTGATTTTAAATATCAGGCCCGTGCTACAAAAGACCCATGGGCTGGGGCTACTCTTATCCCTCTAGACCAGGCCAGAAAGGATTCAATACAACCACGGACAAATCAGAACTGAAGGAGTTCAGGGACAAGGTGGGTCTGGACGCTCTACTCTCATTTAATGTGGCCTGAGAGCCCCTGGATTACGAAGACCACTGGATAGGAGAAACTGGGAAACCGGGGAGGAAGCACAAAAATAGACCAGGCCAAAACCAACAACTGACATACCAGTACAGGATGAAAGCTTACCTGTCAGGCAAAATGGTTTCAAGAGCTGAAATAAAGTAAGGAACCACAACATCAATCCCTTTCAAGTCACAGCAGAACAAAGGAGGGGAGTTTAGAATAACGCTGGCCAAGACAGGATGGCACACATAATCATTTATCTGCAAACCTTGAATTAAAAGCATGTAAAATCTAGGAAAGCAAGAAAAAAATTTTAAACAAACTGCTGGTCAACCATTTTCATTCTAATATTTTCTACATAGTCATCTTAAATTCTATTTCCAATCTTCACTACTTTTATCCTTTAAAAGGCATTAATGAAAGTTAGAACAATTCAGAATCAAATATACTAAGAACCAAGTTATATTTCTTAATCAAAAGAAAAAAAAAAGAGCTTCATGTCTATTACACTTTCTTGCAGTGTTAATTAAGCCTTGGAAAGTTACAGGTGCCTGCAAATGAAGTAACTAAGAACAAAAGACCGCAGTAATTATCAATAAACTGGAGGAATGACCAAATTAAATTTCATGTCAGTAAAATTCTGCAGTATTCCAAAATTCCTGAAAAAAAGTGTGTTGTGTCTTTTCCCACTTCCCTACTATTTTGGGGGCACAATGAAAGAAAGAAACCTCATTTGACCCTTTCTGCACAATATGAAGGTCACCTTGAGTAAGAATCTTTTAGGAATGTACTTAAAGTGTACCTTACTTTCAACATCCTCCCCTAACCCCCAAAGAACTAAGCATTCAAACTTCTATCATTCAAGAGACACTATATAGGTATACTCTTCAACTACATAAGGCATTTTCTCCACAAAACCCCTCACCTCCTGTTTACCGCTCAACGCATTTCAATCTAACTTCTCTCTCTGGAACTCAATTAAAAACATGTTATATAACAAATAACCAGTGGCCTCTCAATTGCTGAATCCAAAAGACATGTCTAACTCTTAATTTACTCTGCTTTTTGAAAGCATTCAACCTTTTGAGTACTCCCTTCTTCTCTTATTCTTCTCTCATGTCCATGGTTAGTTCCTTTAACAAATCTTATTCCACATGCCTCGTAATACTAGTGTTTCCCAGGCTGACAACCTTGGTTCTCTAAGCTGTTAGTCTGGTTAAATAATACACAAGCCAGCAAACAAAGTCGAATTAGTCCCTAGCTCCATATCCATTAACCAAAAGCACACTGGAGACCTGAGGACGGCATGTGTCTGACTCTAGAACTCCCTGGGCACCGTGTCTGGCACAAAGTAGGAACTTGATAAATATCTGTTGCCAAGTAACCCACAGGCACCTCAAATTCAACAGCTTCAACACTAAGCCCATCCTTGGCCCCCTCATACATCTATCTGTTCCTTGGTTGGTCACATTACCACCCATCCGATCTCATGGGCCAGATGGAAGGCTCATGGTCACAGCCTTCTCCCTTACTGTTACTGACACTGTTTGGAGTACCACCCCAACCCACAGTCTCCCTCCTAAGAAATGTGTCCCCACAAGGGGTGCCTGTAGGCAATATGAACCACCTTCACAGCTGTAGCTGATTAGACCAGAGGCAGACAGCTGATTAATCAGATCCTCTTTCCCAGGAATCTGAAATTGGGATTCAGAATAATAATCCCTTTGAGTCACTAAGGCAAAGGCCCTGAAAATTTGGAACTCAGAAGCACACTGCTAAGTTGCTTCAGTCGTGTCTGCTCTGTGCGACCCCATAGACGGCAGCCCACCAGGCTCCCCCGTCCCTGGGATTCTCCAGGCAAGAACACTGGAGTGGGTTGCCATTTCCTTCCCCAGTGCATGAAAGTGAAAAGTGAAAGTGAAGTCGCCCAGTCGTGTCCAACTCTTAGCGACCCCATGGACCGCAGCCTACCAGGCCCCTCCGTCCATCGGATTTTCCAGGCAAGAGTACTGGAGTGGGGTGCCATCGCCTTCTCTACAATGTAAGAAATTGATAATGCAGATAACAGAAGAATGAGGCAGTTCTAGAAGGCCATGACGACAGAGAAACAGAAAGGAAGAAAGGTGTTTTGGTCCCTGAATACTTTCTAGCCCCTGGTTTCTGCCCTTTGTGAGAGCCTGCTGCATGTCCTGATCTTAGAAGATATTTAATAGCATGAGTTTCTCAAACTGTTGCTTAAGTCACATTAAGAGGGGTTTCCATTAAAGTCAACAGCTTATTGACTCCTGATTAGTTCCCTGCATGTACCATTCTGTTTCTACCTATACTCTCTACTTTTTCTGAGTCAGTTTAATCTCCTCTCCTGAGAATCTAGTATGTACACAGACACCTGAATGTTCTTTTTAATATCACTTCAGCAGCTGTGTGAAAGATCAGTTGAGGAGGGCAAAAGAGAGTCAAGAAAAATAGGAGGCCATTACCAGTTAATCTAGGGAAAAAGTGACACCTGAAGTGTCATGGTGGGGACAGAGTGGAGAGATTAGAAAGAGGGTTAAGTAGAAGAAAGGCAAGAGTTGGCTGACCACCTAAAGATACAGAGGGAGAGAAGAGAAGCTTAAAATGACGGCAAGTTTCTGGCATAAGCACCTGAATAGATGGCAGAGAGATTCAAAAAGACCGGCTGAAGGTATAGATTTGGACAGAATGACGCCATTCAACTTGCTAACACAGTCTAAGTAACTAGCCATCTAGTAAGTCCAGCACAATCATCCAACTCTCCGTACTCTTTCTTGAACCCTCGGAGGAAGGGTATGCGGCTGCTCCTCTGAATGCCTATAGCACTTTATCTGTGTCTCTCTCCTGCCAACTTCCTATTGCTGCTGGATTGGTATTACTGTGTACATGGCTCTGCTTGAGAAAATTAGCTCCTTAGAGGCAGGATTGACAGCTAACATTTTTGGATCATCTACAGTGTCTAATACTGTGGCAAAAAAAATGTATCAAAAATTGAGTGTGGCCCTTCCAAATCTCTCTATAATTATTAAATGTCAGTAAGTTGGAATAAATACTTCTAAAATAAAAGAGATGTATTGGGCGTCCTCACGAAATCTAGTATGGTAGGTAAAAAGGAATTCAAGCAAAACTTTCAATTACTTACATGCATTTGCAGGTATTTAAAACCAACATTTACTTATCAATTCAGCCTACCAAGCCATGCTACAATAGACTTTCACTATCACAACTATACAAATGGAAAAATAAACAAAAAAATTCTAAGACCTGGATAAATAAGCTGGCAGAATCTCTTCTCCAGTCTTCTTGCTACAAAAAATCCTACACAGTGTCCCACAAGCCTCAGCTCTTCCTGCTTCATAGTTATCAGGAAATTCACTTGCATCAAACATAGGATTGGAAACCATGGTGTCTGTGGACATTTGTGACCCTTTCCGTCGAAACTCCATGCTAGCTTGTGTTGTAATGGCTGGGGAGAAAAAAGGAGGGTTTTATTATATTTGTTGATATGCAAAAAGGCTCATGGGACCCTGGACACAAAGATCAGATGTTGGTGTCATTAAATAGCTACTTGAATAGAATCCAATGATGCTTTTGTTTGGCAACTAGGTCTTAATATTTTTTTAAAGGGCTCTCTGAAATCTTTGAAAAGGGGTAACAATTAGTTTATGGTGGTACTGTCAGTTAACAGATTCAACAAGAAGCATTTTTCAACTGAATTTTTGATTAGCAGAGTACATTTATATATATATCTGTATTCACACACATACAGATATATAACACAGAATTTGGCTTTTCTATTACTTATTCTGTTTTTTCCTCTCCCGATAAAGTGATGCTTAAACAATAAGAAAAATAAGTGCTGCAATTTACACATTACCCCAGACAGACATCATAACTGAATGGGTAATCCCATGCCAGGGTGTATACTTTAGGGAGAGGACAAGGTAAGGACAGAATGGGTAGGGAGGAAGAAAGAGCATTCCCACCACCCACCCAACTCCAAAACACACACCAAAGAATTGCTCAACCAAGCAAAATGAGAATGAATTTTAACAACCACAGACAGCAGCTAACTTGAGGTTGATAAATCAGAAAAGTGGATTGGGTAAGAAAGATTATCATGATCATTTGTTGCCACTGAAACAGAAGCCCTTCGAAAGTTGCTCGTGTTTTTAGGAAAAGATTTCATTGTGTAGTGAAAGTCACTCTGAAATCTTTTATCACTCTACATGAAATGTTTAAATTATTTTATAGTAATAGATTTAACAGAATGCAGAGTCAAGCATAAATCTTTATGCAACTTCCCATGAGCCATTTTTAGTCCTGAATAAGGTATCCAGCAATAATACATTTGAAAAACACTACATGCAGAATGCATACAAATCAAACACTAAATCTGTATAAAAATAAGCTTAAGCTTTAAATTAAAAAAAAAAAAAAGCCAAAACACAGTTAGTGCAAAATCCTGAAATTCATGACATGACCAGACTAGTGTACAAAATAATGGGACTGATTCAGGCAGATTAATTTGCTTTTGCCAACAATCTTCCCCATTCAAAACACAGAAAAGTATTTTTCTTCCCAAGTGCAAAAACTACAAGAGACAATGACAATCAAAAATTTTAATGGAATTATGAAAAAAAATAAAAACATGACTGCAATTAAGGAGAAGCTTCTGGTTCCTACTTACAAGATTTATAAGAAAGAAGAATTTGGATAAAAGATGCTGCAAGATAATAGAAATAAATGGAAACAAATCAAAGGACAGCAGTAATTATAAAATACTTTAAAGATGGTGAAATTTTACAATAAGTTAAGAAGCTTTTTAGCTTTTTAAAAGTTAGGTTAAAGCTTTATGATACCACAAGCTAGTTCAAAAACAGGAAACTGCATTCAGATCCAAAATTATGATTTTTGTATCATGCAAAACAATGAACGAAGAAAATTACACAACTACAAGGAACTGAGGTTCTGAACTGCCCATAACGTGCATTAAAATTTTAGTTCATTAACCCTTCCCAGCTCAATGTTACATTTACAAAGCACCATGTACTGTCATGTATATCTAAAGCTAACTAGTTCATAGAAGCAAACATTTTAAGTTAGAGGTGAACTACATGGCAGAATTCCTTGATGGCAGCCAGTACTTATAATAGAGTTAGTATTCTCCAACTTTCCACCACCCCCAAATCCTCAAGAGCAGCACCCAAAAGAACTAACCCATTCAACTGTCTGGACACTTCCTATCTCCTGAGTAATATAACAGATTTTCTCATCTTTGAACACAAGGTCAGAGAAGAAGAGCTGCTATCCTTTCCCCACCAAGGAAAATGGTTAAGAGTTGAAAATAAGAATTAGTTGCCCACATACAATGTGAATTTTAGTTTCTATCTTTTGGCACGAGAGGATGAGCCAAGCTGTTAAAAACTCCCTATAGAAAAAAAAAAAACAAAAACAAAAAACTCCCTATAGAGTGGGAAGACTTGTAAGTTCTCTTTAAGCAAGCCCACCAAGGAAGTAGCAGGTTGAACCACTCTGGATTCAGGGATTTTAGTGTCAACAGCTTGATACCCAAAAGTTACACTGTAAAAGAATTATATTTTAGTGAAAATAAATATATGACTGACTCAATCTAGAAAATATAATACAATAAACATAAACATGGGTCATAAAATTTAAAATATAAGGCACAAGAACATAAGAAAATAGAAGCCAGAAAGTTTTTTAAGTGTTTTCATTTAGTCATCAAATAAATACATTTACTAATCCATGTCAAACTTGTAAATAAAATATGAAATGGTAGAATAAAAGGTATCTGAATTTGAACAAAACAAACAAGGAATCCCTAAACTCCATCATGCAAGCTCAAATATATTCCTGAAAATGTCTGTATATCCACTACTCTTCTAAATTATTTAAATATTTATAAGAACATCCAGAATAATTACATGTGTATAATGCTAACAGCCATACACCCTTAGTTTTGAGATGATATATAAAAGAAAAGAATTTATTTCTGAGAGAAAGCAAGAGACCTTTATGGCTATTTTATTAGTTTTATCCTTGAAATCAACACTCTCCCCAGAGATGCATTGTGTGTGGTAGTCGCTCAGTTATGTCTGACTCTTTGTGACACCATGGACTGTAACCCACCAGGCTCTTTTCTCCACGGAATTCTCCAGGCAAGAATACTGGAGTGGGTTACCATTCCCTTCTTCAGGGGATCTTCCCAACTCAGAGACAGAACCTGGGTCTCCTGCATTGCAGGCATATTCTTTACTGTCTGAGCCACCAAGGAAGATGCATAATCTAATGCAATTAGGCATCCTTTTATCTCAAGTTATTTCCAACCCCAGGGGAAAAGTGCTTCTCTTACCAATCAACCAATATTAATTATATCATTACACAGAGCAGAATTAATGCATAAAGCACAGTGCCTGGTACAAAGTAACCACAACTCAATAAATGTTAGCCATTATTATTATTCAGCTCTATTCATTCAGTCATAAATGTTCAGTATATTCTATAGGACCCCACCCTCCCATCCTGTACCCTAATGCTGCTACTTACAACTGTAATGGTAGGATGACATAGATCAGATTTAGCTAAGAGTTTCATTTCTGAAATAAAATCTAAATGAAGATACCAAGGTTGAGTTATTAATTCTTTATTAGTCTTATTTACTTACAGAGCAAATGATATTTTTTAAAATATGCCCTTGAAATAAACTTTTCTAGACTAAAACGTAAAAGGATAGTCTTCTGTGAAGCAGAAATTTGATTTACATGTAGTAATGAGTGAATGGCTGTCAAAATCTAAGAAAACACTTCTTGTAAAATTTCCGGTCAATCATGTTTAATTCTTTATATCAATAGCATTATCCTGGCTGACATAAGGGAACTTCCAGGTCACCTACTGAAAGGAATCTGATTGAACAAAAAGTGGCTAGCTTGAAATGTGTCTAATAAAACCAGACAAAAGCCAAACCTCGTAGAATAAACATGAAAAGGACACGTAGGAAAACGTTCAAAATTACTTCAGCTGGAAGGGGTTAAGCACAAGACACTGCTTGGTCAGAGACAGAGAGCTTTTTAAGATACATATTAATCTTGCAGGTAGGAAAGATTAAAAAGAAAAAAAAAGGAAAGAAAAAAATGATAACGTATTTCTTGAGCAATATTTACCAGTCATGCTGCTGTCTCTGTTTATCCCATTATGAAGTTTACAGTGAACAAATGCTGCATCAAATAACCATGATCCAAAGAGATTCAAGATGCTGTTAACCTTTGGTCTCCGGGGAGCAGGCAGTGGCCGGGGTTCTGAACTAGTCTGATTTGGACTTGACAGAGGAGAGGTGGAGGATGTCTGATGCTGAACTTTCGAGGCGTGAGCAGTACTAACCTGTTAGAAGAACAAAAGAATATAGCCACAGTCACAGGAAGTTTGTAAAATACCAGGAGTTTTTAAAAGGATGGCTGATTAAACAGGCAATTGTATGCGGTATAATAATGGTGATGACAACTCTTACTGTGCTCGTCTTCATGGTGGCCTTATTCACAGTAACAGCCCGATGCCTCCGGTTATGTGGTGGGGTGGTATTGACAGCAGTGCTCTGAGGCATACTCAATCTGTTCACGGGTGTTGGAGGAGCACTGTCTGATCGGGGTCTAGAAATGCCTTTAAAGAAAGACAAAAGGAGTTATTCTTCTTATTCAAAATATGTGGTTAGCAAATCTTCCTCAAGCAACACCGGTGAAGGCTCAGGACCGACTAGTATAGCAGAGACTACAAGCTGCCTTCCAATTGCCACCCATCCTTTCTTCTTGAGTTACAGAACACAAAACTTAGCTGGACGTGGCTACCCAGAATAAACAACTACATTCTGAAGGCTCGCTTATGGCCAGATGTGGCCATGTCTGACCATAAAGAAGTGGGTGATTACTGAGTGAGTCTTCTCCAAAAATCTCCTTTTAAGTGTTCTTTTAAGGACCAATCAAAGGTAGATGCTTCTTCCTTCCCAGTTACTAAGAGGACGGCTGGAACTCTTTCAACCATCATGGCCCATGAAAGTGTGCACAAAGGATGAAGAGCCAGAAGACGGAAGTGCCCTAGGTTCCTGAGAATGGCGGAACTGCCATAGCAGCCCTGTACAGCTTAGCCTGGGGCGTACATGTATGAAAATAAGCTACTCTGTTTAAATTCACTGGTATTTTTTACCAAGTGGCAGCCAAACTTAACTGAACTAATGTATTACCGCTGTTAATATATTAAGTACACATAACAAATGTTTTTTAAATGACAGGTATTACATATCAAGGGCTTCCCAGGTGGCACTAGAATCTGCGTGCCAATGCAGGAGATGTTAAGAGATGCGGGTTCAATCCCTGGGTCAGTAAGATCCCTGGAGGAGGAAATAGCAACCCACTCCACTATTCTTGCCAGGAGAATTCCATGGATGGAAGAGCTTGGCAGGTTACAGTCCATGGGATCACAGAGTTGGACACATCTGAGCATCTGAGTACATTAAATATCACTGCTCTTTAACAGGTTAAAAAAATTGACTTTTCATGTGAAAAACAGTTCAAAACAACGTTTCACAAAAAGTATAATTTGCTTCCTAATGAGTCATATAAGAATGATACCTAACACATTTTAATCTGTATTTTCTAAGATTATTAGTGAAATGACACTTCTCTTTTGCAAATCATTTATTCATAGCCTTTGTCCACTTATCTACCAGGTCTTATTCTTTTCTCTTTGCATCGCCTGATCTATTCAGCGTTTATATAATAATAACAAAAACATTCAGGCTATTACATTAGTTGCAAATAATTTTTCCTAGTTTACTACTTAGCAATCAAATCTCTTCATCCTTTTCTTTGGGCTGTCCCTAATAGTCTCTAAAATCAGACTCTAGAGTTATCTTCAAACATTCAGAACATATACAAAATTCACCTAAGAATGCATCCACCAGACAGCTGATTCCACGCATGGCACGAAAAAATATTTGAGGCAGATGTTTAAGGCAGGGATACTGATTCAGTTCTTGTGGCATTCCGCTCACGTTTAAGAACTGTTCCTGAAATTTGGGAGTAGAGCTTATAATGGCTGGGTTACTCAAATCCACGGGATTACTATCAAAAGAGAGAGCAAGAATTAATTACACATTTAGAAATTTCATTAGCAATAACATGCATGCAATCTAATTTTAAGAACAGGGCTGTGTGTACCTATTTGATTCAGAGAGGAGATGAATCTGTTTAATAGGCTAGAGAAGCAAACATCATCAACTCAAGACCTGCAGTGTGCTTACATAAACTTCATTTGCCTATTCAGAGAATGAGAACCAAAATAAGACTAGAAATTTTTAATTTTTTAAAGTATATATGGATATATTGTTATATGTTTGGAATTATGCAACAGAATGGTAAAATTATAAATAAATACAAGAACCCCAAGGAGAAAATTTTACTTTAGTATTAATATTTCCAATTTTTAAAAAACTATGTGAAAATTGGGATTAGTGCTTACGTTCTTATGCATGCACTCAAGTCATACATTTTGATATATTTAAAACAACATATTTGGGCTTGAGTATTTCCACTGAAAAACAAATTTATGTTTTCATTCAAAACAGTCTGCTTTCCACTAAACAGCCTTTCCAACTCAAAGTAATAATGTTAGTTAACACATAGCCAGCCACTTGGAAAGAACTTCCACTAGCTACAAGATCAAAAGAATTAAGCTGAGAAATATAAATCAGTGGTTTATAGAGGACCTGGGCCTTTGAAACCTTTTTCCATCCAGTTAGACTCTTAATTTCAAGTAAATGAAAGTGAGGACAGAAGAATTGTATGGAAAAGGGCTTCTAGTATACTATATACTTTAGTATACTGTATCCACAAAACTGCAGTTCACTCTGTGGGGTGGAGGAAAAAAAGAAGCCTCTAAGGACTTCCTGGCAGTGCAGTGGTTAAGAATCTGCCTTCCAGGGCAGGGGATGCAGGTTTAATCCCTGGTTGGGAACTAAGGTCCCATGTGCCTCAGGGCCAGAGAAAGAGAGCAGTGCAAATGCACAAATCATCAAAACAGCCAAGAGAGACAGATGATAGAGCAGCCTATCCCAAGGCTGCCCAGATCCCTCCAATCACCAGTACTGAATGTTCACTGCTTCCCGAGGCCCAGTAAGACCTCTCTATCATCATACAATAACGCCTCTTTTCCACCAGCATTTGTTCAAATTCCTGTTCTGTATATCCAAAAAAAAAAAGTGACTAAAAAAAAACATTCTTTCAGCTCAAGAAGAAGGACAGAGTATGAAGAGATCAATTAATAGTGAAGGAGTAGGGGCTTCCCTGGTGGCTGAGTGGTAAAGAATCTGCATGCAAATGCAAGAAACACAGGTTTGATCCCTAGTCTAGGAAGATCCTACATACCATGGAACAGCTAGGCCCACACACCACAACTATTGAGCCTGTGCTCTAAAGCCCAGGAGTCACTACTGAGCCCACTCACTGAAAACTACTGAAGCCCACACGCCCTAGAGCCTGGGCTCCACAAGAGAAGTCATCCCAATGAGAGGCCCATACAGTGCAACAAAGAATAGTAGCCTCCGCTCACTGCAACTAGAGCAAAACCCGTGCAGCAACAGAGACCCAGTACAACCAGAAGTAAGGACTGTAAATAGTGAAGGAAAAGGAAAAGACTATCTAAGAACCACCTAAGACTATCTAAGAACTACCATTAAAAAAGATTCCACTACTAGAGTTTTACTGGTGGTGTATTTCAAATTCTTAAGGAATATATAACTTTCATACAACAGAGTACAGAAAAAGATAGGAAGTTTCCTAAGTTTTTTAAAGTTGCCAAAATATAAATTAGTCAAAAAACAGAAAGAGAGACAAGCTGGGAAAATATTAAAAGAACAACATTCCATAATCAAGCAGAATTTATCTTTAAAGGATATAGGATGATTCAACATGGGGAAAAAAATTAATATACTATCAATAGATAAAAGAAGAAAAGATATTTAATTGCTTAAACGGATTCCAAACATGACTTGAAAATAATTCAGCACTATTTCCCATTTATATTTTTAAATTTAAAATTCTTTAATTGCTTATGAAATCAAGAACACAAGAAACAGTAACTATCTAATTTTAACAACCAATATCCCACTCAAAATTTCATGCAGTAGAGGCATTCGGATAAAAATGAGAAAAGAGGGATGTCAAAACAGTGTCATTTTAACACAACAGTGTTGTAGAAATTCTGACCAGTATCAATAACCTTAAATATGCAGATGACACCATCCTTATGGCAGAAAGTGAAGGAGAACTAAAGAGCCTCTTGATGAAAGTGAGAAAGAGTGAAAAAGTTGGCTTGAAGCTCAACATTCAGAAAACTAAGAGCATAGCATCCAGTCCCATCACTTCATGGCAGGTAGATGGGGAAACAGTGGAAACAGTGCTGACTTTATCTTTCTGGGCTCCAAAATCACTGCAGATGGTGATTGCAGTCATGAAATTAAAAGATGCATACTCCTTGGAAGGAAAGTTATGACCAACCTAGATAGCATGTTAAAAAGCAGAGACATTACTTTGCCAACAAAGGTCCGTCTAGTCAAGGCTATGGCATTTCCAGTGGTCATGTATGGATGTGAGAGTTGGACTATAAGGAAAGCTGAGCGCCGAAGAATTGATGCTTTTGAACTGTGGTGTTGGAGAAGACTCTTGAGAGTCCCTTGGACTGCAAAGAGATCCAACCAGTTCATCCTAAAGGAGATCAGTCCTGGGTGTTAATTGGAAGGACTGATGTTGGGGCTGAAACTCCAATACTTTGGCCATCTGATGAGAAGAGCTGACTCATTGGAAGAGATCCTGATGCTGGGAAAGAATGAGGGCAGGAGGAGAAGGGGACTACAGAGGATGAGATGGTTGGATGGCATCATCGACTCGATGGACATGGGTTTGGGTGGACTCTGGGAGTTGGCGATTGACGGGGGCCTGGCGTGCTGCGTTTCGCAGAGAGTAGGACACAACTGAGCAACTGAACTGAACTGAAAACAATATACACAAATAATTGTAACAAAAGTGGCAACTTTTCAAGCACCTACCACATACCAGATGCAGTCTTTCACATTTTCAATTCTTATAATATGGACACTATAATTATCCCCATTTTATAGACTAAAAAGAGACAGACTCAGAGAGACTAAATTGCTTGCTCAAGCTCACAAAGGAAAAAGTAGTAGAACACGAACTCATATACAGGTCTTACTGCAACCAAAACACTTTTAATGAATTACCACAGACTCAAGTATAAATTACTAGAAAGGAGACATTTTTTATTTGCAGATATGTGCAAATATATATGTCCATTATATCTAGAATTCTAAAAAGAATCAGTGAAATACAGCATTTTAAAACCCCAAATATAATATACAAAAGTAAAATATGTAAAACATTTTCTTTACAGCAGCAACAGCCACTTGTAAGATTTAACAATAGGAAAAAAAAGTTAGCCTTCCACAACATCAGCAATACATAGGAATAATGGCAAAAAAAATTATGCAGATGTACAAAATACTTCTACATGATATTTAAGATTCTTAAAAAGAAAAATACCTACTCTTGAAAGGCTACAATATATTAAGATGTCAGCTGCTCCTAAATATAAATACAAGCTAATACAATTCTCATCTTTGGCAGAGATGAGAATTGCTTAGCTGTTTGGTAATTTCTCTTTTCCTTCTATGTTCTCTTGTAATTTAATGTGGCGTATGTGAGTTCCAGCCAAAGGAATATGGGTAGCAGTGATTCACATCAATTTAGGAGCTGGTCCATAAAAACTTTCTACATAATTTCCCTTGCTTTCTCTTTTCCATCTTCTAGCCAGATACAGAGGCTTCTGCCTACAAAGTTAATGCTCTAATAAAGCCACATGTTGAAGATGGCGGAGCCTTTGCCAGCCTGAGGCCCTGAACAACTACCTAAGCAAAGCTGCTCCTTACCCAAGGCTTTTATAAACATATTGTACTAAGCCACTAAGATTTTCAGGTTCATCTGCTAAAGCAGGACATGTTCCTTACCCTAATATATACTCCAAACCTCAACAGGTTTTGTGAGGTTCTTCTCTTCACGTGTGCTTTATAATATGTCAAATGGATTATAAAATTCATCTAAAATGTTAAACAGGCAAGAGGGATTCTTAAAAATATTCTAAGAAGTGGAAAAAGGAAAAAAGTCGTTAGTTTTAACAAATACCAATAACTATAGAAGGTTAAAGTAATTAAGTGTGACTCTCCTAGAAGAATGAATGGAAAGATCAATGGAATAATATGCAATCCAAAGACAAAACCCATACATATGAAGGGACTTAATGGCACAAAGGAAACAGTCAGAAGCAGTGAGTGGGTACAGGTGAGCACATACCTGACCAAAGTACACAGAAGACTTTCTAATCTTAACAGAAAATGGTCACAGAAAAAGGTAGATGTAAAAGAATCAACTAAAATCACTAAAAGAAGAAAAACAAACTACAAACTGCAAAATAAAATGACAGAAAATAGTTAAGATCCCTAATTTATAAACAGGTCATACAGAGTAATTCAGAATCACTAATATACAAACAGAAAAATCAGGCTCATCAAACTAGAAAGAAAAGATGCAAGGAAAAAGTTTATGAATCAAAATAGTACACAACAGAATTAAAGTTCCACAGAGCACAAGGATGGGGCTAGAAGAGAGAAAGGTAGGAAGCAATGAAATTGAATTGAAAACAGTATCATAAAGAAAGAAAAAGCGTGAAGTATTATTACTCTTAACAATTTGTCCCTCTGTGAAATTTTATGCTGTTCCCTTAGTGGAATTTTAAACAAGGCTACCAGAGGAGAGGCCTTGAGAATAAAACTGACCAGTCAGTGCTGGTCACAGAGAGGTACAAGGTAGTCTTCAGCCCCTACAGAATGTGACAAAGTCCTGGAAGAGAGACTGTCACCGAGGCGGCAGCAACAGGCAAGAGAACAAATCCTGCACCTACCGCAGGGACAAGCCCCTAGAGAGTGTGGCCCAGAAGCAGCTGAGGAGAGCCTGACCCTGCCGGGATGGAAGGGGCAAGTGACGCAGATGAGTGTACTGTCCAGTATGGCTCCATCTGACCCCTGGGCTTGGCAGCTACACTGTAAACTCCAACAAGGAGTTATAGTATGGTTCCTGCCTAAGACATTTACTGGGTAAGGACACGTGAGATACAACAACAAGGGTACCTTAACATATGTAAAAAGCGAAACCATGTCTGTGCAACACACTCATTATCCATTTCAGGAGGGATCAGACTGGCATCTTCATCAGGAACTTTAAATGGAGGAAATGAAGGACCATATGTAAAGCGTAGCAATCTAGAAAATTAAAAAAAAAAATCACACCACTAAGTTCATTTTTAACAGAACTGAAGATACATTCAAGCATTAAAATCTAGTAAGAGAAATATGATAGGAAAAAAAAAAAGAAACTTGTATTATACCTCACTGAGGTGAATAAAATAAACAAAAACCCTTTTATAAAATAAACTGGAAGAGGACTTTCAGTTTTGTAAAAAGTATTTTAAAGCATTTATTTCTTTATTTAAATAATATCATTTATAATTCAGCTCATATATTTATGCTATATGATTTATATTATAAATTTATTATTTATTTATATGATTTCAGTATAATTATAAGTGATTTTATAAATTAAATATTGCTTCTCATATTATAAACTTTAATACATCTTACTATATATAACATAATATGTAATATACACCACTGTATATAAATAACACTTATACAGAATATAATTTTATAATGTATGCTGCTGCTGCTGCCAAGTCGCTTCAGTCATGTCCAACTCTGGGAGACCGCATAGACGGCAGCCCGCCAGGCTCCCTCGTCCCTGGGATTCTCCAGGCAAATAACACTGGAGTGGGTTGCCATATCCTTCTCCAATGCATGAAAGTGAAAAGTGAAAGTGAAGTCGCTCAGTCGTGTCCAACTCTTAGCGACACCATGGACTGCAACCTATCAGGCTCGCCATCCATGGGATTTTCCAGGCAAGAGGACCGGAGTGGGTTGCCATTGCCTTCTCCATTTATAATGTATACTATAACATAAATTACAAATTATATATAATTTTATAAAATTACAAATTATTTAAAATTTTAATTTATAACTGCAAATAACAAATCATATAATCATGCACAATTATGCTTATGGTGATATATAGTCATATAATATAAACAATAAATTCTTTTTTAAAAGATTCATCACACTACAAATGCCTTCAACACAACTAATTTATTATAATTTATTCATAACAACTGCAACATAACTTTACAAGAAGTTTAGAATTTATGGTATGTGTCCCATAAATTGAATTTGACAATTCAATTACTTAACTAAATACTAATATTCCAAATGTATTAAAACTGTTCAAAGCCCTTTGACTCAATTATTAATCTATTATAATGAGAATAGATTATGATCTATTATAGCTAATCTAAAAATATATCTTAATAAAATAACCAGAATACAAAGACTAACTGTAAAGCACTCGCAAATCAATGATATTTTTTCTTTTTTACTTTTATATCCTCCTTTATTTAGCTTTTTTTGTTGTTTTTCTGCCCCACTGAGCAACTCATGGGATCTTAATTCCCTGACCAGGGACTGAACCCAGACCATTAACAGTGAGGGTGCCGAGTCCTAACCACCAGACTACCAGGGAATTCCCAACAATAGTTTTTAAAAGGAAAACACAGAGAACAATTTAAATATCAAAACAGCAGAGAAACTATTAAATGAATTATAATTCCATTTATATAATGAAAAATATAAGGCCATTTAAAATAGGATCTTGAGATCTATGTAAGAACAAAAAAGGTACATGTAATTATTGGGACAAGAGTCAGACATCAAGTTAAAAAAAAGCAGGTAACATTATATAGAATAATCTCAAATTGATTTTTTTAAAAAGATAGAAAAATATATATTCAAAGATTGGTTATTTGTAAGTGATAGATATTTCCCCTTATGTCTTCCAAATTTTCCATAAAAGCATGTACTGCACTTTTATAATCAAGATAAAAGGATATATTATTTAAAAATAGATTCATAATGTTGCTGTTGCTGCTGCTAAGTCGCTTCAGTCGTGTCCGACTCTGTGCGACCCCACAGACGGCAGCCCACCAGGCTCCCCGGTCCCTGGGATTCTCCAGGCAAGAACACTGGAGTGGGTTGCCATTTCCTTCTCCAGATTCATAATAGTGACATTCATAAAGACATAACAGAATAAACAAACAAAAATTCATCTTAAATGATGATAAAGATATATATGTTAACTCATAAAAAGACCAATGTACCTTCTGATATGTAATATCACCTATAAATTATCTGTTCCCACCTCCTCCACTAACCCTCCCACTAAGTCTAATTCAGATTAAGTCTCCAGTCTCCTGTCAGATTAACTACCAGCTGACAGGAAATATAAGGGACAGAGGAACATATTAATTAACAAAACTAGGACATAATCAGAAAAATCCAGAATGTGAAGCATTCAATAAGACAAAACAACCCAGTTCAACAAAAAACACCTGCAAGGAAATAAAAATGAGAGAGTAGGAACCTACAGTTAAAAATAGGCTTAAGAAATATGTCAACTAAATACAATGTCCAAACCTTGTCTGTGTTCTGATTCAATGGAATCAACTATTTAAGAAAGTTGAGACATTCAGGGACATCTGAACACTCAATAGCTAAACAATATTAGAAAACTGTTAACATTTTGTTCATGTGTGATAATGGTATTGTGATCATGTTTAAAAAAGAATGCTCAGCTTTTAAAGAGTAATATATTACAAGAAATGAAAAAAACAGTCCGAAAAAAATGAAGCCTAATGGTTTACTCACAGAATAGTGATGATATTATATATAAATGGCTAAAATAAAAAAACCATTATTATAAAAAACTACCTACTTTGGTTACAGACGAGAATATTATAGTATGGTCCTATTTCTGTAAAATTATGTATAATAAGATTTCTGGTGAACCTAACTCTTTCCATTATAACTTTCTTTGTTCATTTTTAAAAAATAATGATCTTAAACATTTTGGACTTCCCTGGTGGCTCAGACCGTAAAGCATCTGCCTACAATGCAGGAGACCTGGGTTCAGTCCCTGGGTCAGGAAGATCCCCTGGAGAAGGAAATGGCAACCCGCTCCAGTATTCTTGCCTGGAAAATCCCATGGATGGAGGAACCTGGTAGGCTACAGCACATGGAGTCACAAAGAGTCAGACACAACTGAGCGACTTCACTTTCACTTTCTTTCTAAACATTTTAATAATTAGAATTAGAGTGGGATTTGGGGGGTGGGAATAGTAGGGTTCAGAATTCCTCTGCCTCTCCAACATACTTTCTCAATCTAAAAAGTTTTAGATTAGACAGGCACAAGGCCAATTGCTACATCTGTTTTTAAAAACAGAATGATTCTATTAACTAAAGTATAATAATAAGAGACACAGAATAGAGGCTTTTACCATGTACTCCAGAAAGACACAGAATTATGAGAAGGCTGCCTACAGCCAGACGGATGAAAGAAGGCAAGTTGATGACAGTAACTTACCTTGAAGTGAGGGCACAGATGACCTTGCTCCACTGCTCCACCACTGCCGGGTGGTGCCTCCAGTTAGCCACCATCTCCTTGGCTGTTTTCCAGTAAGGAGGTGTTGGGAAGCACCGCGTACATGCTAGTAACCAAACCTCAAAGAGAACACCAATCAACTTCTCTGCTAGATTCTCAGCAATGCCACCTTACCAAAAAAAAGAAAACATCTTTGGCATACTTATTTGTAAAGCAGAAGCTTTAACTTACTGATTTGGGAGAACTGGTCAAAGAATTAAAATAACTGCAATGTTAAGTTTTGACTTTCAAATAACCACTTAATAGTAAGAACAAAAAACTACTCTTAGGAGCTCTTATGAAGGAAATCATGGACACATCAACCCATTATCACATGGGAAGTTTTAAAGTGGCCCTGCTGGGTTCTTATTGAAGATCTTAACCTTCCAGTAGTGAGACAGGAGCACACAGAGAAGAAGGAAAGGATGAGTGCCTACAATGAGCAAGTGCTATCAGTCAGTTTCTGTGCCACACAGCTCATACACGTGACCTCACATTAATTCTCCAGGGTATGTTTTTATATCAATAATATCTATTACCAATTATCAATTATATTCATTTTGAGGATGAGAAAACAGGTTCTGGAAATTCAAGTAACTTGCCCAAGTTCACACAGCCAATAAGAAAAGGAATCAGAACAAATACCTGAGACTTCCTATCTTCAAACTTTGCTATAAAATACTTCATGTGTTTGAAAGCCACCCTTCAAGGGAAGAGGGAGACAAAAAAGGGAGCTAAAGGACTAGTTCTGGCAGGACAAAGCCTCAACCATGAAAATAGAGCTGCTCCTCGGTTCCAAGCCTGGGAACTAAGGAGAACAGCAGCGGTCTGTACTCTGCCTAGCCACAGAAGGCAAACTTTGGATTTCCATCTAGAACAAAAAGGATTTGAAATGAGCAAAAATGAAGTTTCAACAATAATAAGCTCCAGAAGGGGATGGATGGCTTGACTTATGGTGCTGAATCCCTGGCATGGGGACTATTTAAGAGAGAGGCACACTACCTGTCTGGCTAGCTCATCACCAATCCCAGACAGGGTATTTCTATTACAGGGTCCCTTTCAACATTAAAATTCTTCCTGGACACTGCATTTATGTGAGAGCACAAGCACACTCACATGTGTTAGTAAAAAGAACACAAAATGAATAAGCAACAGGGAAATTTGGAACTAGAATTGTCAACTTTTTGTCTGTGTATACTGTGCTCTATTATACAAAGCAAGACATCTTAAAATACACTCTAAGCTCATAAAACTGAAGGCTTTTTGATGGCTAGGTAATGAATGACATACTTGTCATATTTCCAAATAGAATAGCTTAAGATTTTCTAGGTTTCATTTGCTAAACAAAATATCTTCTGCAGCCATCAAGTTTTCAGTCTGCCTGGATAACTACTTTGCAATCAGGTACATCAGTTGTTTCTTATATAGGCTCTGTCCTGAACACTGAACAAGCTACTATTGCTGTCATTATCAAACATGTATTAATTCACTGAGTCTCTCCTCATATTGGTTTGTCAACTGTAGTGCCAAATTTTAAATCCCTACTGAGTATACTACTCATTAAGTCTAAAAGTGAACTGTGTTTGGAGCTCAGCAATAAATCAGAAAAAATAATTAACAAACCTTGAACAGTTGGTGGCGCTAGAAGTATGTCATTAATCTGCAGAAGAAACAACAATAAGACTTCCCAGGTTTCTCGGGCCATAATGGATGACTCACGGGCCAGTTTTTGAATGGCTCTCAGGACTTGTAAGCACAGTCGGATCTGACTTGAGCCCTGTTCCTGTCTAAAGAAGACAGACAGACATCACTGACAAGCTTAAGGACAGAATCCAACAGTTAAAGACAGGCAACTCCCTAACAGCACCAGCAGACAGAACTAGGCGCACCCTCTTCAGTTCAAAGCTACTTCCTCCTCACGCAGTTTGGCACTCTGGGATCTAAACCTACCACTCCTAAAGAGCTTGAAAAGCTCCCAGGGAAAGGGAGGATACAAGAAAGTGGACTTCACCTCTGGGTTTTCTAAGTCTGAAATGTGCCTGGCACATAACAACAGATACTCCATAGGTTTCTGCTGAATGAATGAATACCCACAGCCACTTCTGCTGCTCACACAGCAGAATGACCTTTGTATTCCTTAAAAAAATTTTAAACATATGTTCACAAGAATTCAGCATGAACTTCATAATGCTCACAATCCATTTGAAGTTAATGTCTGCTAGAGAAGAGCTTAAAAAATGAAATATCCTAACAGGTCCCCAAAACTGATGGGATACAGAGACAAATTCCTCAGAAATGAGCACCTGCTAACTGTGGCTCTATTAACAAAAGGCAACTTAACCCAAAGGTACCCAAGATACTCCCAAAGAAGTTTTATAGCTCTCTTTAGTTCACAACACCATTTTTCCCCAACAGTATTATTACATCAGAGTATCAGGGCTAGGGTTGAGGAGGAAGATAAAGTACAAGCCCCAGCCCTTATTCCCACTGTCCAACATGGATCACCTTAAGATTTTCAAGAATCCTAGTAAACCTACTGCACTGGCAAATAGTGAATTGGCTTCCAGAGTTTCCATGTGAAGACCAAGGCAAGTACCTATCATTATTGAAATAAATCTTGAGGCCAAGTTTCTACATGACTCATGTCACAAAAAATTCATAAAACATGTCTCTATCAGAGGATGGAATCTCAGAGCCTCCTCGAGAAATCCAGACAATGAAGTGAGTGCTCTTAGAACTTCCATCACAACCTCAGGATAAAGATTCTCAGATTCTGGGCTACGACCCATAAAATCAAACACTTACACTAGAGCTGCAAGAAAATGACAACCCCAAGTTCCTCCTAAAGAAGCCAGACCTAAAGTGAAAAGATGAGACATTCACCTAGATAAAGACAAAAATCCCAAGGACAGGGAGAGGTCCCATGTTCAGTCTGAGGTGAATCTGGACCATGGGAAGCCAAGAGGCTCAAGCTTGTATCTGTTGGTCTGCTACTAAGCAAGAGTAAGAAATATACAATAGCCCCAAACCTCATGTAGCCATATAAGAGGAAACCCAGAATAAAAAATAAAAATACCACTACTGGTCCCAGGGGTGACATTCTTACAAGCTAGCAATTAACACTAGAAACTTTCCAAATGGTAACCCAGGCTTACCTACCATTCCTAGTACTACCTGCCCAGCGCAGAAAAGGAAACATCTGCTTCTTAGGTACTGTGGCATCACTCAGACAGCCTAAATTCAAGAGCAGTGTCCAAGTTTATACAGCTAAGAGAAATAAGGCAATCTTTACTGAAAAACAAATAGAAAGGTCGAAACACCAAAGATGCTCTTCTCCCCCTAATATTTCCAAAAGTAACTTGCGAACTTCAGAAAAACTATTCTAGGGGCGGGAGGGGGGAGGTGGGGGTCGGGATTGGGAGTTCATGTACACTCGTGGCTGATTCATGTCAATGTATAGCAAAACGAATACAGTATTGTAAAGAAAACAAACTAAAAAATAAAAATCAATTAAAAAAAAAAAAGAAAAACTATCCTAGAACATGAGCTGGTGAACTACGTATGGCATGTGGGTCAAATCTGGCCTGTCATCTGTCTTTGTAAAAAAAAAAACTTTATTGGAACACAACCATGCTCATTGATTTATATATCATCTATGGCCACTTCTCTATATTAGTAGAGTTGAATAGTTCAGACAGACACTATGGTATGGCCCACAAAGCCTAAAATATTTACTATATGCCTCTTTACAAAAAAAGTTTGCCAACAACTCCTTTAGAAAAATGTCACACTTTTTAAAGTACAGTATATTCAAGCAATGAAGACCCTAATCAGTTTTAAATGATGGTATGTGCTCACTCAGCTATGCGCTCCCCCAAATCAAACTGATAGGCAAAAGAGAAAGGCTACACCATTCTGACCTAATCTTCAGCAAAGTGGTAGAGGCTGTTTCCTCTATTTTGAGCGTTAGTTTTCATAAAAACAATTAACTAAGTAAACTTGATGATTTTGTGACTATTTGACTCAAAAAACAAAAACAAAAAACTCCCAATAACAGGAGATAAGATCATAACTCCCAATATTTGGCAATGAAAATACTCAGCTCCCTAAGATACAATTAGCCAGGAGAACTCTAATACTCAGTTCAGCAAGCACCCTCTCAGAATTACACACATTTTTGGGAAAACAAGCTAATTACCAAATAGTAAAATGAACAATTTATACGGTAGTCATGCTTCTCGAAAGAGAAAAGCAAAAGCCTAATTAATATAAATGCAATTGATTTTTCTCATCAATAAAATTAACCAAGCACTCAGAGTTGGTAAAAGTACAAAGAGGAGACAATACTACCCATGAAACTCTCCCATTTACTAAGAAAAAGCCTAATAAATTAGTGTCCTAAATGGAATGATAAGGAAGCATTAAAAGTATTATCATTTTAGAAGAATCTACTTAGCTATAAACAATGTCTTCCTACCACTTACTTTCCACCATTTCCTGTTATAATTCTATTTGAAATCAGTAAATACAAACAACCAGCATTTAATTCACCCAAATGTAACCTAGACAGTGTATTAAAAAGCAAAGACATCACTTTGCCAACAAAGGTCCAAACAGTCAAAGCTATGGTTTATCCAGTAGTCATGTACAGATGTGAGGGTTGGACCATAAAGAAAGCTGAGCACTGAAGAACTGATGCATTTGAACTGTGGTGTTAGAGAAGACCTCCCTTGGACAGCAAGGAGATCAAACTAGTCAATCCTAAGGAAATCAATTCCAAACATTCATTGGAAGGACTGAGCTCCAATACCTTGGCCACCTGAAGCAAAGAGTCGACTCGTTGGAGAAGACCCTGATCCCGGAAAAGACCGAAGGTTGGAGGAGAAGGGGGCAGCAGAGGATGAGATAGTTGGATGACATCACTGACTCAACGGACATGAGTTTGAGCAAGTTCTGGGAGATAGTGAAGCCTGGCGTGCTGCAGTTTACAAGGTCACAATGAGTTGGACATGACTGAATGACTACACCACCAGAAGTAGAATTGGGTGGCTGGTGACGGGGTGATAAGATTAAGGGGTTAACAGACATACCTCAATGTACTGCACTTCGTTTTATTGCACTTCACCAATATTGTGGGTTTTTTACAAACTAAAGACTTGTAGCAACCCTACATTGACTGAGCAAGTCTATATGTGCAATTTCCCCCATTGCATTGCTCACTTCGTGTCTCTATGCCACATTTTGGTAATTCTCAAAATATTTTCATTATTATTATATCTTTACAGTGATTTGATGATCGGTGATCTTTGATGTTACTACTATAACTGTTTTGCGACATCACAAACCATGCCCATATAAGATGTCAAACTTCACTGATAAATGTGTTCTGACTGCTCCACCAACCAGCCATTTTCTTGCCTTCTCTTTCTCCTCAGGCCTCCCTATTCCCTGAGACACAGCAATATTGAAATTAGGCCATTTAATAACTCTACAATGCCTCTAAGTGTTCAAGTGAAAGGAAGAATCACTCTTTCACTTTAAGTCAAAAACTAGAAATAACAAGTACCTACCGTAATAGCACAGGGAACCATATTCAATATCCTATAATAACCTATAATGGAAAAGAATCTGAAAAAGAATATGTGTGTGTGTGCACGCACGTGCACAAAACTGAATCACTTTGTTGTATAATAAAATCTAACACAGCACTGTAAAATGGTAGAAATGACTAAGCTTAGTGAGGAAAGCAGGTCAAAAGCCAAGACAGGCTAGGCTTCCCGCATCAGTAAGCCAAATTGTGAATGCAAAGGAAAAGCTTTTGAAGGAAATTAAAAGTGCTACTCCAGTGAACACACAAATGATAAGAAAAAGAAACAGCCTTATTACTGATATGAAGGAAGTTTTAGTGTCTGGAGAGAAGATCAAACAAATCACAACATTCCCTTAAGCCAAAGCCTAACCCAAAACAAGGCCCTTACTCTCTTCAATTCTGTGAAGGCTGAGAATGGTGAGGAAGTTGCAGAAGGAAAGTCTGAAGTCAGCAGAGGTTGGTTCATGAGGCTGAAGGAAAGAAGCTGTCACCATAAAAAAAAAGTGTACATGGGGGGGCAGGGGCAGAAGCAAGTGCTAATGTAAAAGCTGTAGCAAGTTATCCAGAAGATCTAGCCAAGATAATTAAGGAAGATGAAAGTAGCCACACTAAACAATTGATTTTCAGTGGAGACAAAACAGCCTACAGGCTTCTACTGGAAGAAGATTCCATCTAAGGACTTTCATAGCTAGAGAGAACTCCTTTGGCTTCAAAAATGCAAAGGACAGGCTGACTTGATAGGGGCCTCAAGCAGCTAGTGGCTTCAAGTTGAAGCCAATGCTCATTTACCATTCTGACAATTCTAGGATCCCTAAGAATTATGCTAAATCTACTCTGCCTGTGCCATATAAATGAAACAATAAAGCCTAGATGACAGTACACCAGTTTACAACATGATTTGCTAAATATTTTAAGCCCACTGTTGAGACCTACTACTCAGAAAAAAAGATGCCTTTTAAATACTACTGATCATTTACAAAGCACTTGGTCATCCAACAGCTCTGATGGATGTCACCTGCCATTTCAGTAAACAATGTTGTGGCCATAAAGCCAGTCACTAAAGCCGCTCCCTACAGTACACCCTAGGGGAATTCAGGACAGAGGAAAACAAAATACTGGGCCTACACAGTTGCATATCATAGGAATAATTTCAATAAGCTCAAACTCTTGCATCTTCCTATACAAAGAAAGGCACTAAAATCATTAACTTGAGATGTCTTTTTTTTGATTAGTAGTAATTTTTCATGTTCTGCTACACAGCTTTTTTTTTTTTTTCCAGAAAAACTATATACCCTTGCTCCTTCCTTACCTCTTTGGAACACTCCCTGTGAGCATCTGAGAGGCTATATCCAGGCTATAGTTTTTAGTAAATCCGATGAATAAAATGTAATTCTCAACTTTTCGGCTGTGCATTTTTTTTCAGTCAACACTGAGATGTACAATGAGATTAATGTTGCCTGCTAACCTACCATTCATTCTGCTGCCCATGGACAAAGGAGTAATTTGAACTTTCAAGTCCTATTATTTAAGAAATACATTTGGGTAAGACTATAGCTGCCAAGATAGTGATTTCTCTGATGGCCATTTTCAATTTCAAGTAGAAACTGAAAACCCGGTGCAAAAGATTCATCATTCTAAATGGCATTAAGAATATTTATGATTCATGGGGAAAGGTCAAAATATCAACATTAATAAAAGTCTGGAAGAAGCTGATTCCAATCCTCATGGATGACGCTGAGGGGCTTAAGACTTCAGTGGAGGAAGTGAATGCAGATGTGGCAGAAATAACAAGAGAACTAAAATTAGAAGCAGAACCTGAAGATGGGGCTGAATCACCGCAATTTCATGATAAAACTTTCATGGATGAGGAGCTGCCTGTTACAGGTGAGCAAACAAAGTGGTTTCTTAAGATGGAATTCACTCCTGATGTAGATGCTGTGCACATTATCGAAATGAAAACAAAGGATTTAGAATACTGCATAATTTAGTTGATAAAGCAGTAGCAGGCTTTGAAAGGATTAACTCTAATTTTGAAAGAACCTCTATTGTAGGCAAAATGTTATCAATGTTAGCACTGCATGTTACAGAGAAATCATTCATGAACTGATGAGTCAATCAATGTGGCAAATGTCACTGCTGTCTTATTTTAAGAAACTGCCACATCCACCCAACCTGATCAGCCAGCAGCCATCAACATCAAGGTAAGACCCTCCACCATCAAAAAGGTAACAGTTCACTAAAGGCTCAGATGATAGTTAGCACTTTTCAGTGATGCTAGTTTTTAACTAAAACATGTACTTTCTTTTTTTAGACATAATGCTATTGCACACTTATAGACAACAATATAGTATAAACATAACTTTTATACCAGGAAACCAAAAAATGTTTTATTTCAATGTTTGCTTTACTGCAGCAGCCTGGAACCAAACCAACAATATCTTGAGGTATGTTTGCACACTTGACCCTATAGATCACAGCACATAATGAAGATTCTCTTTTTAAATTCAGATTTTCTAAAGTAATCTTCCTTCTAAATTTAAAAAGCTAAAATTTACAGAGATGGTTTTTGGATGATTTATAGTCCCTCATCATCTGACAGACCAAAAGTCCTAACCAAAACTTTTACAGAAGGATAGAAGTCAGCCCTCTTGACCCTTCCAGACATTTTCAAAAAAGAAACACACACACACACACACACACACACACACACACAGATGAAAACAGATTTTTCTCAAAGGAAATCCCTACAAATGGGTAGGCAACTAATGTTTTCCTCTCCATTTTCTATTATTTCCAAAATCCTTTAAAATGACATATAATTCTTTTAGAATGGGAAAAAATGTTTTAGGTATAAGTAAGGCAACCGTGTGGATCACAATAAACTGTGGAAAATTCTGAAAGACATGGGAATACCAGACCACCTGACCTGCCTCTTGAGAAACCTATATGCAGGTCAGGAAGCAAGTTAGAACTAGACATGGAACAATAGACTGGTTCCAAATAGAAAAGGAGTACATCAAGGCTGTATATTGTCACTTGCTTATTTAACTTATACGCAGAGTGCATCATGAGAAACGCTGGGCTGGAAGAAGCACAAGCTGGAATCAAGATTGCCGGGAGAAATATCAACAACCTCAGATGTGCAGATAACAGCACCCTTATGGCAGAAAGTGAAGAGGAACTAAAAAGCCTCTTGATGAAAGTGAAAGAGGAGAGTGAAAAAATTGGCTTAAAGCTCAACATTCAGAAAACGAAGATCATGGCATCTGGTCCCATCACTTCATGGGAAATAGATGGAGATGTGTATAAGAGACAGAGGCAACCGTGTGGATCACAATAAACTGTGGAAAATTCTGAAAGACATGGGAATACCAGACCACCTGACCTGCCTCTTGAGAAACCTATATGCAGGTCAGGAAGCAAGTTAGAACTAGACATGGAACAATAGACTGGTTCCAAATAGGAAAAGGAGTACATCAAGGCTGTATATTGTCACTTGCTTATTTAACTTATACGCAGAGTGCATCATGAGAAACGCTGGGCTGGAAGAAGCACAAGCTGGAATCAAGATTGCCGGGAGAAATATCAACAACCTCAGATGTGCAGATAACAGCACCCTTATGGCAGAAAGTGAAGAGGAACTAAAAAGCCTCTTGATGAAAGTGAAAGAGGAGAGTGAAAAAATTGGCTTAAAGCTCAACATTCAGAAAACGAAGATCATGGCATCTGGTCCCATCACTTCATGGGAAATAGATGGGGAAACAGTGTCAGACTTTAATTTTTGGGCTCCAAAATCACTGCAGATGGTGACTGCAGTCATGAAATTAAAAGACTCTTACTCCTTGGAAGGAAGGTTATAACCGACCTAGATAGTATATTAAAAAGCAGAGATAACACTTTGCCAACAAAGGTCCATCTAGCCAAGGCTATGGTTTTTCCAGTGGTCATGTATGAATGTGAGAGTTGGACTGTGAAGAAAGCTGAGTGCCAAAGAATTGATGTTTTTGAACTGTGGTGTTGGACAAGACTCTTGAGAGTCCCTTGGACTGCAAGAAGGTCCAACCAGTCCATCCTAAAGATCAGTCCTGGGTGTTCACTGGAAGGACTGATGCTAAAGCTGAAACTCCAATACTCTGGCTACCTCATGCGAAGAGTTGACTCATTGGAAAAGACCCTGAAGTTGGGAGGGATTGGGGGCAGGAGGAGAAGGGGACGACCGAGGATGAGATGGCTGGATGGCATCACCGACTCGATGGACATGAGTTTGAGTGAACTCTGGGAGTTGGTGATGGACAGGGAGGCCTGGTATGCTGCAGTTCATGGTGTCGCAAAGAGTTGGACACAACTGAGCGACTGAACTGAAGGAAACCGTACATTACAATATTTAAGGTCTCTGTCACAGAAGGTAGGAGAAAAACTCAGTAACAAACTGTCAAAAGTATTCTTTTGGTCTACTACAAATTTGCCCATAATTTCAAATCTGCTTACTTCTATATCTTCAATCTCTGATACGATTCATTTTAAGGTACAGGGCTTAGCTATTCCTTTAGCTTAAGTTTAGACAAGAATTATGTTAGGTAAAACCAGGGTTTTTTTACTGTAAGGGAAAGGGGTCACAGTATTTTCATACCTAATAGCTATCAGATCTTAGAAGCAAAGCCAAAAGCTGTTAAAATGAAAACACATTGTTAAAGAGTCCTAGAAAACATTATATAAGCCCATCTCTCTCATTGATATTAACACATTTTTTAACTGAAAAAGACATGAAAATTACTGCTCAAAAGACTAACAATGAAATCAGTTCCTATAATACAAAAAAGTAACAATGATGAATATTTTATTATGATCTGGATAATGGCCAGATAGACTAGTATAGCTTACCTTGGTACAAAAAGATTTTGCAGGTGTTTTAGTATACTTTGAACATATAGATTAGGCTCTTTAATAACTGGCAATGGAATAGAATCTTTCGGTAACACTAAAGCCATAATCCAGTCGGTATATACATCAACACAATATTTTACAGTCTCGCCATCCAATGGAAGGGTCAGTCCATAGCAAATTACTTCCATGGTCCATTTTACCTAAACAAAAGAAAATATAGATACAGAATTATTACATATCCCTCCCTGTTTATCAGTAGATTGATTTAAAATGTTAACTTCTTATTGCCAAAAACCTCTCAACTGAAGCATATTCGTCTCAACATAGATCAGATTAATTTTAGAAAATGCACCTCCTATGTATAAGACATACTCAGACAACACTCTCTAAGCAAAAGATTTAAGAAAATAAATTGTGTGCTTATTTCTAATTATCAAGCCTACATTGGCTTTCACCCCTTAGACATTATTATTGCTTGCTCTGTAAAATAAAAAGTACAGGTCATCTTGGTTTTCCAAAGAGATTAGATGCACAGAAATAGAAACTTTTAGATATTTTCCTCCACTTAATTTGCATGTGGGTATGTGTCATTTAGGAAATCATTTACATAAATTTAATCATATTCCATTTTCAGATTATGCAACTTTAACAAACAACAGGAAGGAAGATGAACTGTCCAACTCTTACTGTGTGACTATTTTCATTTGGCAAAGAAAATAATATTTTAAATGGAGGGCAAGATCAAACACAAGTCAGAAGGGACTGAAGCTGGGTAACATCTTAAAAAGGTACTTGCTGCTAAGTCACTTCAGTCGTGTCTGACTCTGTGTGACCCCATAGACGGCAGCCCATCAGGCTCCCCCATCCCTGGGATTCTCCAGGCAAGAACACTGGAGTGGGTTGCCATTGCCTTCTCCAAAAAAGGCACTTAGCTACACTAAATGACTTCCAGCCTCCTGACCTGTCTGAATCATAGGGGCTGAGAGAAATTGTCTAAGAGACTGTTGAACCACTGCCAGTAATCATGAATGAATAAGGTACAATGAGAAGGGGAAAATGGTCCAACTTGCAAAAGAAGATAAAACTATATTCCAGATAATGTAAACTGCAAAGTTTAAGTGAATTCCAGACAAAACTCTGGGACAAATTACTAAGCAGATGATCAGGGAGTACTTATAAAAGGGAAGAAGGGTCAGTGGGAACTAGCCTGCTCAAAAAGAACAAGTCATGCCAGACAAGCTTCATTCCTCTATCAAGAGGATTACTATGAAGGCAGCTGATATAAACCTGGTACTGATTTAAAATCAGTTTGAGGCATTTTCATAAATATTATCTAACCATCAGAATAACCCATGTGAGAGGGTAAACTATCCTCGTTTTAGACACAAGAAAACTGAAGTTTAGCAAATTAAGCTATTTGGCCCAAAGCATCTGCTTCAAAATGACGGAGCTGAAAACTAGATCCCTGGCCTAGAAATCTAAAGCTATTTTCACCATGCCATTAACAGCCTTCTCTGGCAAAGGGGGATCTGGGCTTTAACAAATTTGGTCCTTGTGGACAAGATGGAGACAACATATAGTCCAGAAGAAGGTAGAACGGCTGGATTTGTAACTGGTCAAAATAACGTGGGAGACTAGCAGTGGATTACTGTACCAAGATCATTTTGGAAGAAGATGCCCAATGGCATGCCAAAGGCTCTGCCAAGATTTTAACTTAGAGAAAATTGGATTACATGCTGACCATGTGTAGACATCCAAAACTAAAAAAATAACTAACTTGTAAAACAGAAATTCAGGATTCACAAAGATTTCAGCAGTTTAAAACTAAAGCTGAATGTAACAATATAAATACATGTACTGAAATTTTTAAGCTCAGAACAAAACTACAAAGGTCACATGTAGAAAATATGTAACAACAGTGTAACAGAAAACAACATGTCACGACAATTAATATTAAAAGCAACTATAACAACACAGTGAAGCTATGACAAATGAGGTGGGGAGTGGTGCAGAGCGGGATTAAGCTGAACAAGGGAAAGAATTTTAAAAGAGGAGGCCAAGTTCCTAATTATCAGAGGAAAGACCAAGGAGAAGATATACCTTGGGTGATATCTTCATACAGTAGTTCACTTACATAATCTGAGAGGACACTGGATTTAAGAACTAGTATTCTCTCATGTTCTTTCGAGGGTAGAAAGAGCTGCACAGAACACCACCACCTAATCACATGCCATCTCTTCCCAGGAGAAGTCAGCAAGGAATTACAGATCCACCAAGAAGAGAGCGCACCAGGGCAAGTGCTGGTCCTTAGGGTAGGTCTCCGCCAGGGCACTCTGAGAAGAAAACGCTCTCCACTACAAAGGGCTTCCCCTTCGGTAATCCATGGCCTACAGAGGGTAAACAAACTGCCTCCTGAACTATAATCTTCAGTCTCTCTAGAGTGGTCTTATACCTGGATTAAGTCTAATCTCTCCTTCAGGAGAAATCAGAGCATAAGTGAAAAGGGATAGGCAGGTTAAGTCCAACTTAAAGCAACTTAACTTTAATGCCCAGTCCCCTGAACCCAAGACAGAGGACCAGCTCCAGGCCAAGCCACTCCAAAAACTCCTCATCTTTAGGGACAGCAAACATGAGCCCCATTCCAACCACTTGGGCTCACAGCCATACAGACTGAACTGCTCTGCAGTACTCTCAAACTTGTAAAAGTCAGGATGGAGACAGGAGGAGAGCCTCAGGCTCAATGCACACGGGCAACCTGAAAACCACACAAGACAGGCTTTGGTAAGAGGCCTTTTAGAGGTAAAAATGAAGACCTTCCAAACACAGCCTCTGAAGAGAAATCTGAAGACTGAGCCTAGAACTTGGGGAAAGGGCCTGACGTCCTGACATCCAAGTCTGCTCAGCACACAGCTCAGGTGGAGGAGAATTGGGTCTGAGAAGGCAGTGGCAACCCACTCCAGTACTCTTGCCTGGAAAATCCCCTGGATGGAGGGGCCTGGTGGGCTGCAGTCCATGGGGTCACTAGGAGTCAGACACGACTGAGCGACTTCACTTTCACGCATTGGAGAAGGAAATGGCGACCCACTTCAGTGTTCTTGCCTGGAGAATCCCAGGGACAGGGGATCCTGGTGGGCTGCCGTCTATGGGGTCACACAGAATCGGACACAATGGAAGCAACTTAGCAGCAGCAGGAAGTCCCAATAGCACAATGGAACAATCTATTCCTTGAACTCCCACAAACTCTGAGCTCTAACCCGCAACCCATATAAGTTCAAACAGAGAAGTCACACTCTATTGAGCAGAAATCCATTTTAAAAGTGTGTGTTTGCTGCTCAGCTATGTCCGACTCTTTGCAACCCTATGGACTGTAGCCTGCCAGGCTACTCTATCCATGGGATTCTCCAGGCAAGAATACTAGAGTGGGTTGCCATTCCCTCCTGCAGGGGATCTTCCTGACCCAGGGATTGAACCTGGGTCTCCTGCATTGCAGGCACATTCTTCACTGTCTGAGCCACTAGGGAAGCCCATAAAATGTTAAATACATTATGCAGTAACAAAAATACTTTCACATAGTAGAATGAAATGAAGAAACACTTACTTCTTTGTCAGTTTTTAACAAGCTCTCACTCCCAGCCACTGAAGGGGTACCTAAAGCCTGCCCGAGAGGATGAACCACTGCATTTGCCACCTCTCGCCCAACGCTCTCCGGATAGCTGTGCAGCACACTGGTGTGGCCCTGATCATTCTGAATCACCAAATGCAGCGACCTCCACTCAGAGTACATCGTGCCGCTAAAGGATATCCAAATGGCACCTGAAAAGACAAAAGAGAATTCCACGTCAGGTTATACTGCTGGAAGCTAATAAAAATAAGTAAAATACATATTTACCCTAAATAGCACAATAAAGCAGCTGCTTTGAGATGACTGAGGGAAAAAAAAACAAAACACCTAAATGTTTTGAGGATGTTCTCAATAGCCTCCTGGTGAGATCAGGTTGGAAAGGCAGACCCTGGGAAGCAGCTGTCTGAGTACCTCCGCAAAAGAGCCTTCAGAAGCCCAGAGAGCTGAGGCAGATGGCCACAGTGCAAGGGGATAAAATAATCAGATCTGGGACACTCACGGCATGAGGGAACCTTCCTCATTCCATGTTCCAGAATGGAAAAAGACGGAAGAAGGGTATGCTCCAAGTAGAAAAGGGAGACAAAGGAAAGGGTTTACTCCAAGCCCCAGATTTTTCAGTCAATAGTTTCCAAGTACCTATTACATGCTAGAAACAGACCCCTGCAATTTCCATTGCCCTTAAATCAGACATAAAATTCTTTGAGAACATTTCATTCTCTACAGCAGTGGCATACCCTCTTCTGGTAATGGAACACTTGGAACTCAGTGTCCTTCAGAAAATCTATTAAGACCTGCCACTTATTGAGCATATATTACCTACTGCTCATGAAAGCATCACAACTCTGTGAAAATTAAGTCACATTATCCCTATTTCACAGATGAAAAAACTGAGGCATAGAGAGGTGTGCTGCTTCTCTGAGGCTTAAGAACTATAATATGATAGAGCTGGGTTTTGAGTCCCATCTGTTGCACTCCATGGACCATGCTCTTAACTGGAGTATGTACTGCCCCTCTCTAGCCTACAGATTCTCCATGACATAGACTGCTTTTCCCAAGGCTGTATATTCTCTATGAAATGATATCTAAGTCTACTATACAAATAAAAAATTCTAGCCACAGAAAACGTTATATGATTACAATGTAAATATTATAATCACAAATGCCATATTCATGAAGCAAATCAAGGATGATTGGTCCTTCTAAATCATTTCTGTAAACTTTCATTTTCTACTTGCTCTGAAATCTGTTGGCCCAACCAGCAGAGTTTAAGGGTACATTTAAATTTTAAAAAGTTCCATCCCTTAAGCTAGTTTTTCTTCAAATGGGTAGCTTTGTCTAATTTCATTCCGGCTCAACAAGCCAATGTTTTTCAAGAGGATATGGCCTGCCTCTGGACAAGAGTCCCTGAAAACACAAAGGCAGAAGGGATGAATCAGCATCAAACAAGGTACCTACAATGTGAAGGATGGGTGGATGTGAGACCCTATTAAAGTTGCCTCAGTCTCCTTAGGATTTATAAGGAACCCCCGACAAGGGTATCCTGGTGTCCCCCCACCCCCCAGCTGCCCTAAAACAACTCTCTCAAAACTGGAAGGGAAAAAAGGGGAAACTCTGATAGGGTGCCATTCCCATCAGAGGATAACTTATACCCACACATTTTCCCTCACCTTTTAAAATAAGCATATATACACATAAATACATATACATATAGTACACAGAATAATATACATACACACACTATAATCTCTTACCTAAATGCACAGGAACATTATACTACAGGGTTCTTTGTTTTAGTGTGATTTTTCACCCTTTTCGTTTGTTTGCCTTCATTCCCTATCCAAGTAATTTGCTTCCCAGAATAGATAATCCATTTAAACAACCCAACACTTCCTCTTGTATTTTGCTCAATCATATTAAAATGATTTATATACATGCAAAGCTAGGAACTATATACTTTTTCCTATTCACCAGTACCTCACAAATACACTTCTTTCTAATAACAGATTCTTTTTCATGGCTATGTACTATTCCATGATATGGCATAATTTATTCAACCAATCTCCTAATAATGTTTTTTTCAGGAGATAAAAACTAATATATTTACTTCATTTCCCATTTTTTTTGTAATAAATATAATACTCCTAATATGTTTACTTCATTTCCCATTTTTTTGTCACTAGGAAATAATAATGCAAGAAATAGGCTTGCTTATATATCCTTATCAGTGGCCTTTAAATTTCTAAAAGAGAAACTACTGAATGAAAGAGTATATGTATTTTTAACGTTAACAGATCTTGCCAGATCACTTCCCCAAAAGCTGTAATAACTCCCATTCACATTAGGAATGGATGAGAGCTTTTCCATCTTCTCACTCTCAATCTTTTGCCAAGAATCAGATTTACTTATGTATTTATTTATTTGCCAGTTTGGAGGTATGAAATGAAATTTCACTATTCTAGCCAAATATATTTTTATTTTACACCTTCTTGTTTTGAGTCTGCCTTAAATGATTTCTCCCTCCTATCCTACATATCAGTGCTTTCCAAAACGTGGGTCACAAATGTAATAGATAATACTTTTTAATTATATGGAATAGAATATACAATAAAGGCACCATACACAGTAAAGGTAAGCAAAGTTCTGTGAAATCTTATTTCCTTTTTTATTTATGTGTATGTTCTGGGTCACAATATAAAATACATAAAATATTTATTGTAGGTCTAGGTCCAAAAGTTTAAAAACATAACCCTAAAATGTATATGCAGTCTACTAGATTTCCAAGAAAGATAATTTAGTCCTCACATTTAGTTTTTGCCATCTGGAATTTACTTCTATAAGTGTTACAGGAAAGACCCAATTTTATTTCCTTTAAGATGTATAGTCAGTTGTGTCAACATCATCTATTAAAAACACATCCTTGGGACTTCCCTGGTGGTCCAGTGGTTAAGAATCCGCCTTGAAATGCAAGGACATGGGTTTGATCCCTGGTAGAGGACACGACTGAGCAATGTTCACTTTTCACTTTCATGCATTGGAGAAGGAAATGGCAACCCACTCCAGTGTTTTTGCCTGGAGAATCCCAGGAACGGCTGAGCCTGGTGGGCTGCCGTCTATGGGGTCACACAGAGTCGGACACAACTGAAGCGACTTAGCAGCAGCAGGGGCACCCCACTCCAATACTCTTGCCTGGAAAATCCCATGGACGGAGGAGCCTGGTAGGCTGCAGTCCATGAGGTCGCTAAGGTTGGACATGACTGGGCGACTTCACTTTCACTTTTCACTTTCATGCATTGGAGAAGGAAATGGCAACCCACTCCAGTGTTCTTGCCTGGAGAATCCCAGGGACAGAGGAGCCTGGTGGGAGGCCAGGTCTAGGGGGTCGCACAGAGTCAGACACGACTGAAGTGACTTAGCAGCAGCAGCAGCAGCAAGGGAACTAAGATCCCACATGGAGTGGAACAACTAAGCCCCTACACTACAACCCCTGAGCTCGCGTGCTCTGCAGTCTGAGCACACAACTAGAGAGCTCGCATGTCGCAGCTACTGAGGCCACACACCCCAACTAGAGAGTCCATGCATCGCAACAAAAGACCCTGAATGACGCAACTAAGACCTGATATAGTCAAATAAATACACTTTTTTAAAAATTCACACCCTTTCCTACTGACCTGAAATACCAATTTGTCATACATTAAATTCTCATTTATGCAGAAATTTACAAACCTGTTCTGTTCAACTATTTGTCTATCCCTATGCTCATGTTATAATGATTTAAATTCAGTGGCTTTATACAATGTTTTAGTATCTAGAAAGGAATATTTTTTTCCAAAACTTTCTTAGCTATTCTCAGGCATTTACTCTTTTATGTAAAATTTAAGATGATTTTATCCAAATAAAGGAAACAACCTTGCTGAAATTCTAATTGAAACTGCTTATCCACCTTCCCAGTTTCATCTTCTACTGCCACTTTCCCATCCCATCCTCCAAGCAATGGCCCCAAGAACTACTGATGATTGCTCACACTCAACAAGTTTTTTCACACCCTATTATTACAACTCATGCTGTTTCCCACCTCAATGCACGTTATGAAGTCTCTACCCTTTAAGCACAGCTCAAGTAACCTCTTTGGGAAAACTTTTTTTTTTTTTAATCCTCCAATCACCCTATTACAGGCTATCCATTTTAAGTGTCAGGTTAGGTTATTCATTAGCTTTGTAAAGATATCTTTTACCACAAGGTGTCAGCCTTTTTTGAGGGGAAACCTCCTTCCTGAATCTTTGAGAAGTCCTTGGCACACAGTGCATACTCAATGTTTTAGAATGCCAAGGTTTACCAATGGGGAAAAGGAAGATGTTAGAAGCTGTTCCATTTATGCCACTGAAGGAAGTCCAAACAAAAAATTGAAAATGTCCATTCACTTTAAGGTATTTATTAGTTAAAAAAAAAAGTAGTTGGAAGGTTTTCAAATATTTAAGGAATATTTAAGTAATATTCAGTGTCCATTCCAGGCAATACATTATTGGAGGGGGAAAAGTGTTTTAAGGAAAAAAAAAAAAGACAAGCTAGCTCTCAAACTCCACTGTACACCTAAGAATAGCCCCTCTAGTTTAAAATGCAGATTCCAAAACTCCATCCCTAAAAAGCTTGATTCTGTAGGTCTGGGTTAGGGCCTGAGAATTTGCTTTTAAGAAACAGCTACCACCCTTCTCAATTCTGAAGTATAGTCAGGAGTATCTTTCTTGAAAAAACACTCTGGAAGACCAATCAAAACAGGACTAATAGCTCTTAAATTTTTCTTAAAATTTTGTTTAAGTTTTTAAATATAAGAGATTTTTAATTCTTCAAATCTATTGTTTAAATGATTACATGGAAGAAAATGAAATAAATACTTAAAAATGCTTATCACATTTCAAGAAACATATAAGATAGACAGGAATAGAAAAGATACAATGAAAAGGCTGAATTAAAATTAAATGCATGTAATATCAATAGAAAAATACAGATGCTAACTTTCAATAAAATGCATAAAAGACAAAAACATTAAGACAAAGATATACATTGTAATTACAACTGTCCCTTGGTATCCACCGGGTACTGGTTCGAGGACTCTCCGACAATATTAAAATCACAAATGACCAGGTCTCTTACATAAAGTAATTACATATAATCTATGCACATCCTCCCATATACTTTAACTTATCTCCAGATTATTTATAATAAATACCTCATACAGTGAAAATACTATGTAAATAGTTGTAAATACAAGAGAAATGCCATATAAAAAGCTCCTGCACACGGTAAATTCAAGTTTTTCTTTCTGGAACTTTCTGAAAATTTTTTTCCTAAATATTTTGAATTTATGGTTGGCTGAAGCTGCAGATTCAGGACCACCAACAGAGGGCCAACTGCACAGGCAAGTTAAATAAAACTATGAAGAGAAAATAAATATTGGAAACAAATAAGAAAATAAAAAAGTAAAGCAACTAAAGATATCCTTTTGTGCCTATTAAACTAGCAAAATGTGTGATAAAACCACACTCTGATTTAGGAGGTAAGGCCAATGGGACACATTTCAAGAGTTTAAAGGAAAGATTTTCAATTAAAAAAATGACTACCCCCTCGGAGGGTATCTGGGAAACATTAAGTGCACTTCTGGTTAACATTCTGATCAGGGCATGCTACCGGTTACTTATGGACAGATCCAGGTTATTTATGGGCAGGTCTTCTTATAATAGAGAAGATAGTCCCGCACAATGAATACTTATGCTACAATTATGCTACATTTTACCTGATTTTCTAATGTCTGCCAGAAAATCATTGTGTTTTCAATTGTCTAAGCCTAAAAAATCTAAGTTTTACTCATATATACAAAATATTTTGTGGTGTTTTAATATACATCAGATTTTCCAGTAATACAATTAACCCTGCAAACTAAGGAAAAATTCCAGTTTTTCATGTTCAGAACCTTACTATACCAAGAACTGTTCACCATTTCAGAACAATCACATCACCAAAGGCCACAGCATTTGTGGTATCTGAGTTGCTAACACCATACACTGCTTTCAGGAATACAATCACAAGAATTTTGTATGTACTTAGCCCTTATTTCAAAATATCAAATATGAGGTGCCATATTTACTTCTCAATTTATAAGCAGACACAAGCATCTGACCACTTTATATGTCCTCTAGTATAGCTGGACCTGAGCATTCTTACCAAAATACCAATTTTATTGGAAGGATAGTAATTCATGGTTTCGTTACTGTTAGTTTCACAGATTTTTTTTTTAATTTCTGTGTTGTTAGGTTAATATTATGCATTAATTTCAACGCAGTGAAGCAGTCATTACCAAATATTAGATCTGGGAAGGATGAAAACCTCCAGTCTAGGAAACTAAACACAGTAAATTGTGAAGCAGGCAGGGTGGGCATTGTGGCTAACTAGAGAATTAAAGCTCTCTTTAATGGCACAGTCATTACTCAGCCTTAACCAACTATTACCTTTAAAGAATGCAGACCCAATTTTTCAAGAGACACAGAGAAAATCTGAACTTCTCTGTAAAGTCTACTCTTTAAATGTTTTCAGCTGACTCAAGTTTAAAAAGCAAAACAAAACAGGATGCAAGGTAAAAAGAACCCGTGGGTCAATTTATGACTGATCAAAGATAAAAGTATATGCTAGTTTTGATAGCCAAATTAGCATGATTCTTGTGGAAGGAAGGTAGGGAGGCATACATTATGAATGAGCCATTGCCGCCCTGGAAGTTACCCTAATCCATCTCTGCCCCAGGGTCTGGGGTTATAATCTATCTGTGGAGGCCCTATAACATCATTCTGTCTCATGTTTGCTGCCATTAGGGGAGGAAAAAAGATGAAGGTCGAGTGTAACGTGGCAGATTTGGCAGGTTAAGTCCTGCTGGGCTCAGTTTTGTCAGTGGTCAGCCTACTCTCAAACATACAAAGAAGAACCTCCTCTTGCTGGACAGCTCAGGCTGTCCAAACACCAAACCCAGAGATCTCAGAGAACATCAACAGTTTTAGGAACCAGAAGTGCTCCATAGTCTAGGGCCTCCTGGACAGGGATGTTCATATCAGCATCAACCTCTCAGGAGTCAAAAATCTTGTTGGGCCTTGACTGCCTAGTTCACTCACCATGGAACCATTTTTAGTTCTATTCTGTCATTAAATGGACACATTTGTAAGTCACCTCTGGCTGATACCAATTTTCTAACCGTTCACCCAAGAACAGCACGAATGTTTTGCCAATACATAGTAGGAGACATAGTAATATCAGGTGCTTTGATGCAGTAATATTAATATCACTTAATTTATCTCATGAAACAATAGAGAAATGCACTAGACATTCACTGTTGTATTGCACCTAAGATGGGGAAGTGAGCATAATTTAACTGTCCATCAATAATGGAATACCTTCATAATTAGGGCATATTAACTCTATATACTATAATGTAGCCATTAAACATAGAGATGAGAAGCATGAAAACAAATAGGAGACTGGTTAAAAGCCAGGACTCTGGAACTAAGCTTCTTATATTCAAACCCAGCTCCACCACCTGCAAGCTAAGAAATCAAGTTACTCTACCTCTGCATCTGAGCACCTTCATCTGTAAAATGCGAATAATAGTAGGATAACAGCCCTCTTTAGAGTTGTGGTGATTAGAGAATCAAGACATGTAAGATGTTTGGAATATGTATGGGGGGATGTTTATATCATGTTTACAACTAGAAAAACATTCATGACTGAAATTAGACGGAGTACAGAAAAAATATGAGTAGTTTTAGCTGCGTAGAACTGCTGTACAGTTTGATGATGAATAAGTTCTTATTAATAGCATGAATGCATGCTAAGTCACTTCAGTCATGGCTAACTCTTTGCGACCCTATGGACTGTAGTCCGCCAGGCTCCTCTGTCCATGGGATTTCCCAGGCAAGAAAACTGGAGTGGGTTGCCATGCCCTCCTCCAAGGGATCTTCCTCACCCAGGGATCAAACCCATGGTCTCTTGCATCTCCTACATTGGCAGGTGAGTTCTTTACCACTAGTACCAAACCTGGGAAGGCCCTAATTAATAGCTCTTCATGTCATAAAGGCAGAGAACCAAAGAATTGATGCTTTCAAACAGTGGTGCTGGAGAAGACTCTTGAAAGTCCTTTGGACAGCAAGACGATCAAACCAGTCAATCCTAAAGGAAGGAAACCAATTCTGAATACTTATTGTAAGGACTGATGCTGAAGCTGAAGCTCTAATCCTTTGGCCACCTGATGCAAAGAGCTGACTCACTGGAAAAGACCCTGATGCTAGGAAAGACTGAAGGCAGAAGAGGGTGACAGAGGTGAGATGGTTGGACCGCATCACCGATTCAATGGACATGAACTTGGGCAAACTCTATTAGATGGTGAGGGACAGGGAGGCCTGGTGTGCTGCAGTCCATGGGGTGGCAGAGTCAGATATGACTTGGTGACTGAACAACAATATGTCAAAGAATTGCTAAGTATATATGGGTAGACTTCACCATACACACAAATATTCAGACACTGGCATCAAGTTGATTTATTCAATAGACAGTTATTAACCATCTATTCCAGTCCATTCTAAAGGAGATCAGTCCTGGGTGTTCTTTGGAAGGAATGATGCTAAAGCTGAAACTCCAATACTTTGGCCACCTCATGAGAAGAGTTGACTCACTGGAAAAGACTGATGCTGGGAGGGATTAGGGGCAGGAGGAGAAGGGGATGACAGGGGATGAGATGGCTGGATGGCATCACCGACCTGATGGACATGAGTTTGAGTGAACTCCGGGAGTTGGTGATGGACAGGGAGGCCTGGCGTGCTGAAATTCATGGGGTCGCAAAGAGTCGGACACGACTGAGCGACTGAACTGAACTATCTATTATGTACAATGCAGTAGATCAGGAAGGAAACAGATTACTAGGACTTGGTTACTATTTCAATAAGTTTATAGTCTAATTGAGGCTAAAAATATATATAAATAACATAAGTTAAAAAATTCAAGTTCTGAACACCTTTAAAAAAAAAAAAAGAAAAGCTACAGGCAAGATATTATCTAAGTTTAGAGGACAAAAGACTTCTGGATGAAAGAAAGGCTGAACTGGAAAACAAAAGGATACAATCAGGGAAGACTATAGTATATACAGCATATGAATTGGGTACTGAAGGAAGATTATAAATTTTAACAGAGATAAGAAAATGGAGTGGATAAGAGAATACAAGGGGCAGCTAGTATATAAAAGGAAGGACACTTATGGAAGGACACTTCCATAAGTTCATTATTATAATGATAATGATAATTAATAATTATGAAAGCCTATGAATACTAGGACTGGAGATCTGAAATAATTTAGTAAAAGCTGGGGGCAGAGATGAGAAAAAGGTTAACTTTATCACAGGAATAACACAACAGGAACTGAATTCCTATTAAGGAAATTTGATGGAAGTGTCCAACACAGGCTGAGGGGACAGCAGAAAAGCAGACTCCAGTGTGTCTGATACACTGAGGAGGGGAAGGGCAGGAAGGATGGGAACATGGCTGAGAGGGTTGGGCACTGTGGTGAAATAGGAAGACATAACTGAAGTCAGATGGTTGAGAGCTTTGACTGCTGTGTTAAGGATCTTATGAGTCTCCTTCCCAGCTACCAGGGCTGTTGGCTATCAATTTGAGCTGCTAACAGCGAAGTCTCCACTTTCAACACTCCAGAAGTAAATGTGATATTGAATTGAAAGTCACTTAGTCGTGCCCGACTCTTTGCAACCCAATGGAGTATACAGTCCACAGAATTCTCCAGGCCAGAATACTTGAGTGGGTAGCTGTTCCCTTCTCGAGGGGATCTTTCCACCCCAGGGATCAAACCCAGGTCTCCCACATTGCAGGCAGATTCTTTACCAGCTGAAGAACAAGGGAAGCCCAAGAATACTGGAGTGGGTAGCCTATCCCTTCTCCAGTTGATCTTCCCAACCCAGGAACCGAACCAGGGTCTCCTGCATTGCAGGTGGATTTTTTACCAGATAGGAGGAAGGCAAAAATGACAGTGCTCCCCTAAAGATCACTTAATATCCTTCCCAACTCTACACATTTCCACTTTCTAGGTAATGTCTGGGTGTTTCTAATGTCAGGTCATTGTGTGCTAGGTAACAGCTTATAGCTTCTAAGTACTACCACAGAGTAACATGAAGGTCTGGTCTAATTGACAAATTACCAAAATGATCAATATGGTGGTAGACACACTAAGACCACAGTCTGGCATTAATTACATCAATTGACTCAGCCAATATTTATTACATGCCTTCTATACACCAAGCACGGGGAGTATCATAATGAATAAACATCGTTCTTATTCCTAAGGAGCTTCAAATCTAATTCAGAAAACAATTTTTCTTAACTTTGTAAAATACATTCATACATCAGTTATTTCATTGAACAAACCTTTATTAAACACCTGCTATGTGTCAGATATTGTCCTAACATGTAGGGAGGCAAATATGAATACGACACAACGGCTGCCCAAGAAAAAGTTTCATAGTGAAGAAGAGAAACCCATGATGAATAAATCCATGATACAGTAGCATTCAACGTGACAACTGAGGTGATGATTTATGAAGGGAACATCCTACAACAAAAAAAACTACTAAAGATCCTGCTGGATAACAATGCAGCTGGATACAATTGACCATTTTCAAAAAGTTCTCACATTACTTCACTTTAGTTCCATAACAAGCCTAACAAGTTAAGGAAGACAGATGTCACTAGCCACTATGACTTGCTCATGGTCACATCAAGCAACAGGTGAGCTGGGATAAGAAATTCCACCTCTTGCCGCAAAGTCCAATGCTCCTTCTTTTGTTCAGACTCCACACCTCACCATATGACCTTGGACAAGTCACTGGGCATTTCTTTGTCATAGTTTCCTCACCTGTAAAACAGGGAGAACACCTGCAGTACCTAGCTACAGTGACTTGGGAGAAGGATCAAACAAAGCAATGTCAGTCAACATACTCTGAGTAGTACAAATTCAAGATAGACACTATCAGGCATGATTTGTTTCTCTAAGGAAAAATAGGGTATAGGGTGCCAAAACACTGGATAAATGAACTGAGTAAATAAACACTGGATTTTAAGGCACATAAATGTGTTCAAGGTCATGCAGAGAACTTTGTAACAAAGACAAAAAGAACATATTTCCTATTTCTGTTGTAGTCCTATTGACCCCCATGGCGAATATTAATCAACCTTGGCCAAAAAGGAATGTATTCACCTGTGCACCAGATTCTAACTGTTAGGGATCCTATAAAATGCCTGAATTACAAGAAAGAGACAAGTTCTGCCTGCATTCCTTCTAAAAAGTGAAAACAGGTAGTTTTTGATAGCATACACCCCCTCAAAAAATACTCTGCCTGTCCCCACCACCACCACAGTGCTCATGCTCATCTTTTATGCCTCACACTTGCTCTAATACAGTTAACCATAACTACATGATGTTACTTAAATTTGAATTAAATTACAAATTCAGTTCAGTTACAGTAGTTACATTTCACATATCACATGTGGCTAATGGCTACCATATTGACAGTGCAGATATAGAACAGTTCCAGAAATTTCTATTTGGCAAAGCTGCCTTAGATACACTTTTATTACAACCCTTATTAGACTATAAATTCCTAAAGGAAAGGAGCTGTGTCTTATTTATCGTAACATCCCCAATTTATACAGCAAAGTACATGCCATATAATGAAAAGCACTCACTATTCATCTAACTTAGTATCTCAAACATAGCACACTACTCTGTCCACTTCCCCCATCCCCAACACACACACACACACACAACAAGAAATCCTCTCATGAGAGGTGTGAGGGTGGAAGGGGATGCTGTGTCCAGAGCAAAGAGACCTGCATTCTAGCCTTGGATGTGCTACAGCCAGCCATGCAGTCCTGAGCAAGTTACGTGCTTCCTTCATCTATAAAAACTTAAGACTTCAACTCCATGTACCTTAATTCTAAAACTCTTAATCAGCTTGCACTGAAGAAAATAATGTATTCTATCTGAAACAGACCTGAAAGGTCTTCACAGATGTCAGGTAACACATCTACTAACACCGATGGGTACCTCATATTTAAAAGAATCATTTCTAGTCCTCAGGCTCTCATGATTAGTCACTTCTGGTCTTTAACTGAGTCTGTGTAGTTTTTCACCTTTTCTTGGGGATCAACTAGAGACTTAAACCTGAGGCTTAAAGATTGAGTTTCTTCCATGTGCTGAGGCCAGAATGGGATACTCTGCCGTATCTGATCAGAGAAACAAGGGCAAGTTTCTTGAGTATCTGAATTTAACATAAATTATTCCATCAGTTTCTACATTAGCCTTAGCCTAAAATTTGAGAAAATAATACAAAACTGAACCAAGAAAATTTTCTATAATAATCTGTATAAAGAGTGCCATTACATGAAATGTGCTTTTTATTCAGTCCATATACTTCACCATATCTAACTGCAATAAAAAAATCTTTGTCAAAAAACCTCTTCATAATTACCTTCACACACATACTCACTGACTTTTACAAACCTTACATGGTTTTAAGACTAGCCAAGAACAAATATAATCTGAATTACCAGCCTGCCTTCCTTTATAATCTGTAAATATGTTGGACAATAGCAGTTCAGGCATTCTGTAATAAATATATACTAACTTTATCAATTCTTCTGACATTAAGGTTTTAATCTTTGTTAAGTATTTCTTAAATTCTCCCTCCCAGTAATAGGATGAACTACCAACAGCACTTCCATCTATTAGTATTTACCAAGTGCCAACAAAATAGTAACATTTTAAAGTATTAAGTTGCTCAGTGGTGCCCAACTCTTTATGAACCCATGGGATGTAGCCTGCCAGACTCCTCTATCCATGGGATTTCCCAGGCAAGAATATTGGAGTGGGTAGCCATTCCCTTCTCCAGGGGATCTTCTCAACCCAGGGATCGAACCCGGGTCTCCTGCACTGCAGGTGGCTCTTTACCCTCTGAGCCACCAAGGAAGCCAAATTACACTGAGTGGATGATAACTAAACACTACTTTGGACAGCATAGTGTTCAGCAGGGAACACAGACAAAGGTCTAAGAGCAATAAAAAGGTTTCCACTACAGAACTGATTCTATCTGCTTGTGATAAAACTAGATATTAAAAATCGACCAATGTTGACTGCACATAGTCCTTTTGAGTGTGTCACTAAACGCTAAGTGTGCAATTTAGTGCAATTCGAGTGCTAAGAATGCAAAGTGTTTATTCAACTTGGGGAAATTAATTAACCTAACTAGAGTACTTTCAAGCAAAAAAGAGCAAAACTCTGTAGACTAAGAACTACCAAACACCTTTTGCAAAAATGGAAATAGAGAAGGATCTGTTTGCCGCATGCAATATGTGGCATAAAAGGGACTCAACATTCCATTCAGTAAAACCTTTGTTGAGTCTGTATGCCGAAAGGACTGGGAGGCATACAGAGATGAGAAAAGATGGTTCAAGTCGCTCACAATCTTAGCAGATTAAAGAGAAATATGGCACAGAAAGATCATTGGTAAATTTCATTAGGATCATGCTAAGGAGCAGATAGGAAAGACCCAAGGTTGTTGGGAGTGAGGGGTTGGGAGGGAAGGGTCACAGAGAGGCATCCTGAAGGTTAAAAACTCTGGTAGTTATGCAGCCAAAGACAGGAAGAAAAGGCTCCGTGCACGTGTGTAAGAAAGAGAAGTGTGTGTGTTTGGGTGGCGCAGGGAGAAACCAAAGAGGACAGTCCAGGCAAAGAACAACATATGCAAACAAGACTCTGAGATCAGAGACACTATATCCATGAGTACTGTGTATCTAGGAAAATTGCAAGGCAACAGTTTCACATGAGATGCACGCACTTTACAAGGTCCAGCTGACTCGGAAATCCTGCACAGTTACTTCCCACCCCAGTAGGCTTTCACAAGGTGCAATGAGCCTAATCTGCGGGTGGAACCAGAGTTTCAAAAAAAAAGTCCCATAAGATTCTCCTACACACAAACTGGAGAAACACTGAAACGTTTTCTTGAGATGCAAAATTATCTAGCAGTTCACATACTTTGCTGCACAATGAATTCATGGGGGGGGGATCTTTGAGAAATACTGTCTGGAGTCGTCCCCACCCGCCGCCCCAGCTCCCCTCCCAGACACGCTGATTTAATTGGCCCGGCTCTGTTACCTGTGCATCAGAAATCTTTAAAAGATGTTCCAGGTCATTTTTATGTGCAGCGAAGTTGGAGAGCCACTGACCTAATAGTTAAGAACTTGGATCTGGAGTCAAATTTACCAGCTCTGTGACCTTGGGCATAGACGTCACCTAACCCTTAAGGGCCTCAGTTGCCTGATCAGGAAGATGGGGATAATCATCTTCCCTTACCGGGTTGTTGTGAAGTTGGATGGGGTAAACGTAATGGCCTGGACAACGCCCGGCGTATAGTAAGCGCTAAACAAGGGCTAGTTGTTCATCTTCATTATTAACTCTTCCTTCTCTAGAGTCACCGTGCAGTGGGCAGCATCGTTCCCACTGGGCGGCAGCCACTCGACCAACCTTGCTGCTGGACCAGATTCTTCGCCGGAGTTGTCTAGCTCCGCTCCAGACCCGCCCCCTCCCCCAGGCTGCCAGGAAAGAGCTTCTCCCGGCCAGGGCAGCTCTCAAGGACCACCCCGGGCTTGAGCAGACCCGAGGGAGGCCATCGACTCCAGGGCCAAGCTCCCCCGGACCCTGTGGGCCCCCTCCCCCCAAATGAGATGCGCTTCTGAAGGCCGGGCCCTTAGAGCCTCCGGGGCCGAGAAACAAGACTTAGCCATCCTTGGACCAGCCTGAGGGGAGAAGAGGGGAGGGTCTGGCCGAGACCTGGAGGCCCGCCCGGTTACCTGAGGCGACGGGCGGGGCCCGCATCGCTGGGGTGGGCGCCGCCGCCGGCCGCACTCGGCCTTCCGCCTCACGCCACCCGCGCCATAGGACCGGCGGTTTCGCTGCCCTGGCCGGCTGTCCTCAGGCTGTCGTTCTGTCCACCCGTCAGCGACTCTCCCACGGCGCCCGGGGACGACGAAGGCCAGTCGGCCGGCCGGCTGGGATCTGCTCAGGCAACTTCCGACTGCCAGGGGCGGCAGCGTCAAATAACTCCCCGAGCAGACTGGGCCACTGCGCGTGCGCAGCGCGCCTGATCAGAGACTTGTGCCGGTCCCAGACGGTGGCGTCAAATAATTCCCAAGACACGGAGCCGGAAGCTGCGCGTGCGCAGCTATCCCAGATCGCCGCGCGCGGGACATAGTCCCTCCTTCTTTTCCGGATCAAGAAGAGCAGGAGTGGAGTGACGGGTACTCTTATCTCATCGCAATACAGGCGTGGAGGCGGTCCACCTGCGTCCGTACGAATCAGTCGGAACTCTGCCTGTTTTTGATGCGAACGAAGTAAGGTCTTCTCTGCAAGTTTCTAGCCCTACTCAGGTTCCAGGAATTTCTCACGTCCCACCATTACAGCACCCTTCTTTTGAAATGTGGCCTTTACCCCCCACCCCCTTATAGCATTATGAGCAATGCACAATTCCAGGCCACATGTGAGTTACCAAGATGAATCAGACATCAACTTCAGAGCCTGTCATTAAGGATCTGAGTCTGATAAAGGCAATAAGACGTTATTAATAGTAGTAATAATAGCAAGAGATACCAGTTTGAGCACCTACAATGCACCACACGTTTCGTAAACAGTACCACTTCCAATCGTTTGGTTTCAGCTTCAATGAAGAAAATGATAAATACCATTAGAGAGACACAGCTCAAGTGCCTTAGGGGTGTAGAAGAGGAAACTTGGGCTGAGAGAGAAGAGGAGGGAGAACCTGGCCTCGAGATTGTCCTTGATATTCAGAGAGGAAGGGATCAGGGTAATAGCGCTGCAGTCACTATCTGCAAAGAGCAGAATGGAGCATAGAAGATGCTGACTCCTCCTCCTTACCCTCAGAAGAGACCATGGAGCAAAGAGTGACAAAGGAATTGGTATCCTCATGGAAAGAAAAGAGTGTTTAAGATTTTGTACACACACGAAAGTAGCTAGAAGAGAGCAAAATCTAGGTCACTTTGTGGATCATAGCTATACATTTCAATTAAACACTGTGTGGCAGATGTTATGAGAGGCTCTCAGTATTTATTCCAACCACTTAAACTTGCTTTTCTAAACTACAGAGGCTGGAAAGCAAAGCACACACTTCCCAACTTCCTTTGCAGTTGGGAGTGGCAGTAAGACAAAGTTCTGGCCAATAAGATATAGGTAGACGTCTCAAGGGAGAACTTCCTTTTCAGAATAAAAAGGAACTCTTTGGAGAAGTTTGTGAGCTTCACCCTTCCCCTAATTCGTGTTTGGAACTGAGGCACAACACCTGGAGGTAAAGCAGTCATATTGGCACCACGAGGAGGATTGTGCTAGGGAATGTGAAACAGAAGAACAAACAGAAGTATGTCTTGGTTAGGACATACTCAAGCAGCTGTAAAAACCCTGGACTGCCTTCCTGTTTTATGGGGGAATTGGTGGGGGGCAGGGGAGATTCTTCTTTAGATCACATTTTTTTCTAGTTATCTGTTACTTTCAATCAGACTCATTCCTAACATAAGAAATATGGAACTCCTGTAATAGACCAGTAAGGGGCTAATAATGGAGGTGACAAATTAGAAGAGTGATGGATGATAGAAACTGGGAAAAGGACAGACATAGAGGACTGGGAACCTGTCAGAGCTTTTAGGGAGATGATGAAAATAATCTCTCTCCTACCTGGTGACTTTAATTCATTCCTGCAAATTCTGCCTCTAAATGAAAAACTGATAAATGAAAAAAATTATATTTCCATTAATTTTGATGGGAAAAAATATGTTTAATTCCAACTCAAGACACCTAAATATTTTAAACAAAAAATATAGCAATGAAACAATGCAAAAAAAAATCATAAGCAATAAATAATCTTAAGACTATGACTTCTACATAAAATGTAAGGTATAAGGACTAATATGACTTTACATAAAATGTAAGGTCTAAGGACTAATACACTGACCAAGAAGATAAAATTTAATATTAGGTGGGGGCAGGGGAGGTGGAGGAAAGATGCACGTGAGTCATTCTTTAAAGGTGATATTTCTGCACCTTTTTCATTATCAGTTTCTAAAAACAAACTGAGGGTTTCTCTTAAACCAACATAAAAATAAAATTATAGCACACGCAAAGCACCTTGAGGGAAAATGAAGACTAAATATCAGAACACTTTGAAACGTGGGGGAAAGTATGCATACACAATAGACTGAAGAGATGTGAAATGCTATATAGAAAAAAACATTTTGCTTCTCCAAAACAGATTGGTTCTTCATTGTAAGTTCTAACTATAAAAGTAGAATAAAGTGGGGAATTATCGTCTGAAACTGAAATGGAACAGTTACATCAACTTTTCTGGCAGACTTTTTTGCTAAATTGATGACCCCAATATACATAATCTATCCCCCCATACTTCTTACAGTGTAACTAACATCTTCCCACTGAGAAATGGGATCTATACTCCCTCCCCTTGAGTCTGGTTGGCAGTTGTGACTCTTCTGGCCAATAGAGCAGAAGTAATGCTTTGTGACTTCTGGGGCTAGGTCATAAAGAGGATACAGCTTCCACCTGGCTTACCCTTTTTTGCAATGCTCACCTTCGGAACCCAGTCACCATATTGGGAGAAAGCTCAGACCACAGGAAGAGAGCATATGGAGATGTTTCAGCTGACAACTTGAGAATGTTTCAGCTGACATCAATGGCCAGACATGTGAATGAGGAAGGCTTCAGGTGATTCCAGTCCCCAGGCTTCAAGCCAGCCCACTTAAAACCAAGCAGAACAAAGACAAGATAACCTCAGCCCAAACAGCATATTCATGAGCAAAATAAATATTGTCATTGTCTTAAACCACTAAGTTTTAGGGTAAATTGTGTGGAATCATAGTAACTGGGACAGTTTTCAAGAACCATAATTGAGAAAAGTTAACTGAACAGATGCATGAGAAGTATGTTGTCTGTAGCCAATTTTTTCTTTTTTCCTTTTTTTAGTTGAGCAGAACTTGCTTGGTGTAGGTAATGGTTGAGAAGACCCACTTCTATTTCTCCTGAACCTAACACAATACTGGCACAGCGGTGGTGGTCAGTGAACATTTATTGGATAGGTGAGTGGGTGGAAAATTCATTGGCTCAGCACTGAACCCACTTTCTTGCTGGACTGTTAAAGTCTTAATGAATAATATCCACTGGTAGTGGTAGTAACCATTATTAGACCTGGGTAAGAAGTCCCCAGGCTTCCCGGGTGGCTCAGCAGTAAAGAATCTGCCTGCAGTGCAAGAGCCATAGGAGACACAGGTTCAATCCCTGAGTTGGGAAGAGGAGGGCGTGGCAACCCACTCCAGTATTTTTGCCTGGAGAATCCCCATGGACAGAGGAGTCTGCAGGTCTATAGTCCATAGCGTCGCAAAGAGTTGGGCACGACTGAAGCGACTTAGATAGCAAGAGGTACCCTGCCCCAGATCCTGTGCTTCAAGCAGTACTTCATTTTGGAATGGTATTCCTCAAAATTTTCTAAGTGCCTTTCTTAGGCCTATAATGCCATCTTGGTCAGGTGCCCCAGTTAGACTAGTCCCCATGAGGGACCTGTTAGACAGAAATTTCTAACTTGAAATTTTCTAAGGCTCCCTCCAATGGTTGGGACTGACCAGAGCCAGAAGTGTCATCCAAGCAGGACTAAGCAGTCCCAGACCACATCCCTCCCCTGTGGGTCTCATTCTCCATTTCTTCTCTTTGAAGAACTCTTCGACCCTCTCTGTTATCCCCCACCGTTCCCTCACGTATGTGTGGGTTGACCAGATGCCCTGAGATACTCCAGGACTCATGAGCCTTATAGCCAGTTGTGGTTCCAAGTGGACAGCCTGGCAAGGACCACACTTTTGGTATCTGGTTCAGTAATTTTTTCATGAATTTGTGAAAGATTGGGCTGCCAAAATGGTTTTAACATGCTGATTTTGATGATTCTCACTCACATTGAAACCAGGCTGGCTTTCAGATTCTGAGCTATCAGCAGTCCCCTGTAGATGCTTGAGCTGCAAGCATGGGCCCAGGCATTGGCTTGCACCGCTCTGTTCAGACCACACTGCCTCTCTGACCCACTGCAGCCAGAGCAGTGAAGAGAAGGGCAGTAGGTGGCCTTGACTCTGTGTGTTCTGCAGTCTCTTCCCCAGCTGGCCCCCACATGGTCACTTTACCCCCTTTGGCAAAAGCAGCCATACTTGTCTTCTCTGCAGACTTCTGAGATGTTGCTCTGCAATGCCAATGCACTCTTCCCACTGATGTCTCCGTGAAGCTTTGTATTTCCCAGTCTTGACTCGCCTCAAGCAGAACACAGCTAAACCTGTGAGAGCAGAGCTCGTAGAGGGTCTATTAGAAGTGGTGCGATGTTTGTAAGGAGGTGCACATTCTGAAAAAAGGTAGCACTTACTGGCAACACCTGTGACATCGGAGCAAACTGCATACTCAGAAATTTTTATTTTAAAAAGAGGTTAAACCTGTATTCTTGTGTGACTTTTTTCACTACTGGGAAGTTGTCTGTTTTGGATTTGGAAAGGATAGCTTCTTTTAAATGATAAATCGCTTGCTCCCAACAAAGCAACGTCTTTAGCGGATCTAAATCAAATATAAACTGGTTTCCCTTAACACCTCTGACAGAAACCACAAGGCGAACTTACTTAACAAAGCTATGATAGGGAACACATCTCATCCCTTTTCTCTGTAAAATTGAAAAGAATCTGTTCTGTACCTCCACTTTTCAGACGGGGTAGGCTATCAAATCTCAATGTTTTACTGTGGATCTGATTCTGTCAGGGTTCTCCAGGCTAAAGTCCTGGTGGAGTGCCCAAGACCAGAACACCGGGGAGAAACTCTCTGAACTCCTGTCCACACTCCTGTCCACAGTGCAGGGAAGTCTCCCGTGTGCTGAGTCACGTGTTCCCTTTACTGGAGAGAAGTTCTCAATGAAGTCATTTGCAGTTATAAACTTCTTACATACTGATTTAGCTGCATTCCACAAGTTTTGATATATAGTATTTTCAATGGTTCAAGTCTAAGCATTGTCTAAAGTTTCGTGGGTTTTTTTTAAGGTATTGTTCTTTAATTTTACTTGTTTGTTTGTTTTGGCTGTGCTGGGTTTTCGTGGCTGCATGGCCTTTTCTCTAGCTGTGGTGCTCGGGCTTCTCACTGTGCTGGTTTCTCTTGTTATGGGGCACAGGTTCTAGGATGCATGGGCTCAGTAGTTGTGGTTCCTGGGCTCTAGAGGATAGGCTCCGTAGTTGGGTAGTACATGGGCTCAGCCACTCCACGGCATGTGGAATCTTCCCAGATCAGGGATGGAATCCATGTCTCCTGCATTGGCAGGCAGACTCCTTACCACTCTGCCACCAGGGAAGCCCTGAAGTTTTGCTTTTGTGTCTTTATGTTGTAGTCACATATTGTAATCTGTGTGATTCTGATTCATTGGTATTTAAGACTTGCTTTGCACAGATAACATGGTCAATAGTGGTAAATATTCCAAATGTGCTTGAGAAAGAGAGAAACTCTCTCATTGTTGAGCATATGTTTTCTAAAATAGCTATCAAAATTAAGCCTATATTCCAAAGACTAGAGTATGGATAGGGAAAAATAGTGGAGATGTCTGGCAGCAACCACTTTAACCAAGTAATCAAGGTGATAAAGCATGTTGATGTCACGTACTCTCTGATATGACATGATGAGAGTGGCATTTCACTTCTGTGATACTCTTTCCCAAAACCCATAACTCCAGTCTAATCATGAGAAAACATCAGAAAAATCCAAACTGAGAGACATTCTTACAAAATACTTTTACCAACACTCTTCAAAAAAACAGTCAAGGCCATGAAAAATAAGGAAAGACTGAGAAACTCTTTCAGATTAGAGGTTAAGGAAAATAAGGAAAAAATAATGACTAAATATAATGTAGTATTCTGGATCGGATCCTAGTACTTTGGCCACCTAATGCAAAGAGGCGACTCGGTGGAAAAGACTCTGATCCTGGGAAAGATTGAGGGCAGGAGGAGAAGGGGACGACAGAGGATGAGATGGTTGGATGGCATCACTGATTCAATGAACATGAGTTTGAGCAAGCTCTGGGAGATGGTGAAGGACAGGGATGCCTGGTGTGCTGCAGTCCATGGGGTTGCGAAGAGTTGGACATGACTGAGCAACAACAACAACAGAAAATGGACATGAGAGGGAAAACTGAGGATAACCAAGTCGAGCTTGGAGTTCAGTTAATGGTATTTAATACCAATATTAAGTTCTTAATTTTGACAAACGTGCTTATTTAGGAACACCTCAGTAAAAGATACGTGGAAACTCTCTGTACTAGGTTTTAAACTTCTCTGCAAATCTAAAACTAAATTTTCCCATAATTTTTTATGAAAAAACCTGAATGAACTTTTGGGTCAACCCAATAAAATATTCATTTTTAAAGTCAAGGCTATTAATCATATCATTCAAATTTTCTAGTAAAAATAAAGTCAGAAAAAATTAAAGGGGGGAGCTCTGCCTCTACTTCTCCAAACACTTCTAATTTAGAACCTTCAACTCCAAAGTCCCCATTGCAATGCACGTGTGCATGCTCAGTCATGTCTGACTCTTTGCAACTCCATGGGCTGTATCCCGCCAGGCTCTTCTGTCCAGGGAATTTTCCAGGCAAGAATACTGGAGTGGGTTGCCATTTCCTTCTCCAGAGCATCTTCCTGTCAAAGTCCCCAAGACAAGGAAACAAACACAAAACTTGGCCATCTTCTTGATATAGTACAGAAGACCTTTCAATAAATAATAACAAAGGTCAATAATTTAATGAGGCAGGGCAGCTGGTATACCAAGAGTTTTCCTACATCACTCTGTTTAATCTTCACCATGTCCCCCTGAGGGCTTCCCCTATGGTTCAGCAGTAAAGAATCGCCTACAATTCAGGATACCCAAGAGACATGGGTTTTATCCCTAGGTCAGAAAGATCCCCTGGAGGAGGGCCTGGCAACCCACGCCAGTATTCTTGCCAGGAAAATCCCATGGACAGAGGAGCCTGGTTGGCCACAGTCCATGGTGTCACAGGGAGTTGGACACAGCTGAAGCGACTGAGCAAGCATGCGTGTCCTTCTAAAGGAGGTAACTGGGGCCCAGATAGGTTGAAACTTGGCACCCAAGTTTCTGGCTGAGTTGTGCCAGGTCTGTGTGACTCTGAAGCCAGGGCTCTCCTATCCACTCTAGGCTGCTGCACTAAACCCCTGTGGTGCTCGCCATCCACACTGGCCATGTTAGAGCACCTCCCAGCATCCCTGACACTGCTTTTGCACATAGATCACTCCTCTTCTGCCCAGTTAATTCTACTTCCTCCAAGAGAACTTCTCTGACCCCCAAGAGGTATCTGTGTTTAGACTCACAGCACCTGTCATTTGCCCTCCATAGCATTTCTTACAGTTTTTTTTTTCATTGTTTCCCAAGGTAGTGATCTTTTTTTAAATTATTATTATTTATTTGGCTGTGCCAGGTCTTAGTTTGGCATGCAGGGTCTTTAGTTATATCCGTGTGGGATCTAGTTCCCTGGACCAGGGATTGAACCTGGGCCCCTATATTGGGAGCTTGGAGTCTTAGCCACTGGACCACCAGGAAAGTCCATCTTAGTTTTTAATGTTTTTTTCATTTGTGGGCTACTTATCATGATGGGACTGTGAGCTGTCAGCAATCTATGTTCACTGGTGTGTGTTCCCAGTGCTTACTTAGCACAGAGGCTGGCAGTTAGTAGGTGCTCAATTAAGAAGTGGTAACTGAATGACACATTCCGGGCACATTGAAATTAACTCTAGGAGGTGGGGCTTATGCTGGGCTAACACTACAGAACTTGGCATCCTGCCTCAGGAAAGTTTGGGAACATGCCTCAGGGATTCAATCAGGCACACCTGATATATACCTGGCCCACTCTGACTACATAAGGAAGAGGGATACCAGAGGATGGTGAACCCAGGCTGGAGCAGCTTCTTTTAAGCCCCTACAAGATGCAGCAATCTTCCAGTAAAGGAGGCATGTTTGCAACACTCTTCTTTGATGGAATTAGCCTTGAGCCCCTCACCATCTAGATCTGTGCTGCAGTCACCAGCCGCATGTGCTATAAGCATAACCCAGAGGTGCTGTAAGCCTAACACGCACACCAGATTTCCAAGACTGAGTTTGGGAGAAAAATAGAAAACATCTCATTTTTTAACCTTGATTATATTGTTGGAATGACAGTATTTTTTGATGTAGTGGATGAAATAAAATTGAAATTATTTCATCTGCTTTTTATTTCTTTAATGTAGTGCCTAGGAAAATTTTATTTTTTTTTGGAAAATTGTCAGTTACACGTGTGGGTTTCTCTTGGCAGTGATGTTCTAGGCCGTACACTCCATGAGGACCCTCCTCAGCTTTGTTCAGGGTTTCCGTGCGCATCTTAGAGCCAGGCCCACACACAGTGAACTGTTCCATAAATACCTAGAAATAGAATTTAGAGCTGCATATGATCCCTGGGAGGGCAGACACTTTTAAAAATATATGTATAATTTTGTTTATTTATTTTGGGGAGTACTGAGTCTTTGTTGCTTTGTGGGCTACTCTCTAGTTGTGGTGTGTGGGCTTCTCATTGCAATGAGCATCAGTTGTTGCAGAGCACAGGCTCCAGGGCACTCGTGGGCTTCAGCAGTTACAGCTCTTGGGCTCTAGAGCACAGGCTGAACAGTGGAGGCACTCAGGCTTAGTTGCTCCATGACATGTGGAGCCTTCCTGGATTAGGGATGGAACCCGTGTCTCCTGCATTGGCAGACAGATTCTTTATCACGGAGCCACCAGGGAAGCCCCAGAGGCAGAAACTTTCTTATTGATCCTTGTATTCCAATTCTCAGCTTTTTTACAGGGACAAATGAACCTTCATTCTCCCAGCTCTCCATTCTCCTGGCTTGATTCTACTATGTATAACTCCCACCAGTGGCTTCACCAGGGCCTCTGGTCAGTTCAGTTCAGTTGCTCAGTTGTGTCCGACTCTTTGTGACCCCATGGACTGAAGCATGCCAGACCTCCCTGTCCATCACCAGGAGTTTACTCAAACTCATGTCCATTGAGTCAGTGATGCTATCCAGCCATCTCATCCTCTGTCGTCCCCTTCTCCTCCCACCTTCAATCTTTCCCAGCATCAGGGTCTTTTCAAATTGAGTCAGTTCTTTGTATCAGGTGGTCAAAGTATTGGAGTTTCAGCTTCAGCATCAGTCCTTCCAGTGAAGAATATTCAGGACTGATTTCCTTTAGGATGGACTGGTTAGATCTCCTTGTAGTCCAAGGGACTCTCAAGAGTCTTCTCCAACACCACAGTTCAAAAGCATCAATTCTGCATCGTTAAGCTTTCTTCATAGTCCAACTCTCACATCCATACATGACTACTGGAAAAACGATAGCTTTGACTAGACAGACCTTTGTTGGCAAAGTAATGTCTCTGCTTCTTGCTGATAGGATCATGGCTCTTCTTTATTATTTTTTTTTTAATAATCTTTACTTTAGTTGTATTTTTTAAAACTGTTATTTATTTGGCAGCACTGGGTCTTAGTTGCAGCACACAGGATTTTAATTGCATCATGTGGGATCTTGCATGGTGGTGCAGGGACTCTAGTCATCAGAATGTGGAGCCTCAGTGGTTGCAGCAGTCAGAGCTTAGTTGCTCCGAGGTATGTGGGATCTTCGTACCTCGACCAGAGATAGAGCCTGCTCCTCCTGTATTGGAAGGTGGGTTCTTAACCACTGGATCACCAGGGAAGGCCCTCGTGGCTCTTCTTGACCCTAATCCTGGTTCTTGGGGCACTTCAATCATACCCTGCAAAGGTTTCCTCAAGCTTGGAAGACCTAGGATGAGTCTTGCTTTGGACACAACCATAATGAGATGCATACAATGTTTTGGCCTTGGCTGAAACATACCCATCATCTCTGTATGTGTCAGGTTCACAAGTTCAGTCCTCAAGACTGGTGGTTTGAATGTGGAATATTTTAGGAAAACTGGATAATAGGCAATAATTTGAAACAGATGGAGGGAATAGTAAAATATCCTAATTTCCTGTTTTCCAGTACAAACAAGCATCTGACAACCTCGTATGCTTGTGCTATTTATGAAATCAGCCTGCAGCATTTTTCACTACTTCATACACTAGGAGATGGAAACCAGCTGGGCTGCTCATTGGAAGGGAGACAGGTCCCTTCATTTCTCTGAGCTTCAGTTTCCTCATTTATAAAATGGAGGATAATTAAGTCTACCTCACTGGGTGGTTGTGAAGATTAAGTGAAGTAATTATATACACAGGCTCACTTAGTACACCACATGGAATTTAATAAAAGTTCATTCCATGGTAGGGATGATTAACACCAGCCCCACTGGGATGCCTGCCGATCTGCACAGAAGTAGTATTCATGGTGTCACATTAACAGATGAGTCTATCATAAAGACATTTTATATTTGTTATTCATTTTTAGCAAGCTAGACATGCTCATCAAAAACAGCTGATGTGTACAGAGCACTCGGTGTTAGGTGGGTACTGTGTTATGCCTTTAGCACCATCATCTTATTTCATCGTTACCATTTGTGGTAGGTCCTTATAACGGTCAAACTACAGAGCCAGAAACTGAGATTCAAGGAGGCAAAATAATGTGCTCCAGGCCCCACGACAATTAAGGGACAACATCAGAGTTCAACAGGCTCTTGGGACTTCCCTGGCAATCCAATGGTTAAGACTATGCTTCCACTGCAGGGATCACAGGTTTGATCCCTGGTCAGGGAACTAAGATCTCGAATGGTGCAGGGCACAGCCAAAAAAAAAAAAAAAAAATTCAACAGGCTCTTAATGATTTCCTTAGGTTTCTTCCTAATGTAGGTGGAATTAGGTATCCTGGTGACATGGCAGTTGTAGTCACAGAAACAGAGGGGTCTTGGTGAACTATTCCTTGTACCCTTGGTCCAGGCTACCACTGGCTTCATCCTTCATTAGATATACATTGAGCTCCTCACCTGTGTCAGCCACTATGCTTGTAACACACTATAGGCTGTTATCAGCAGAGACTCATTTAATGGCACAGTGATGGTGAATGTAAGGACTCTTAGAAAGAAAAGGAAGATGGGAATTTTGGTCACATGACCAACCACACCTTGTTAAAATTCAGGGAAAGCTGAACCCCAGGCCTCGTATCAAGCCTGAGTGCTGCTCTGACTCCAGAGCCAGACTTTGTGGAACATGAACGTGACTTGGAAATTGGAATCTCGTCCTGTCCGTGTAAGAATTCCGGAAATGGCTCTCTTGTCTCCAACAGGAGCTCAGCTCTCTGCACCTCTAGGCTCTATTTTATTCTTGGCTGCGCTGGGTCTTCATTGCTGCACGCAGGCTTTCTCTACTTCGTGGTTCAAGGGCTCTTCACGGCAGTGGTTTCTCTTGTTGCAGGGCATGGGCTCCAGGGCACGTGGGCTCAGTAGTGGGGGCACGTGGGCCTAGTTGCTCTACAGCATGTGGAATCTTCCCAGCTCCGGGACTGAACCCAAGTCCCATGCACTGCAAGGTGGGTTCTTAAAATGCTGGACCACCAGGGAGTCTTAGACTCTGCTGTTAAAGGGACTTAAATCCTCCATCTCTTCCTGTTTTTGTTCCTGCAATTACCCAGGCTCTTGACACACTCAGGTGGCGCAGTGGTGAAGAATCCACCCATCAATGCAGGAGACACAAGAGATGCAGTTTTGCTCTCCGGGTTGGGAAGATCCCCTGGAGTAAGAAAACGGCTGCCTACTCCAGTATTCTTGCCTAGAAAAATCCCATGAACAGAGGAGCCTGGTGGGCTACAGTCCACAGGGTTGCAAAAGAGCGAGTACGCACACATGACACACTCAGCTCAAAAGGAAAACATGCCTGGTTTGGTTAGCACTGCTCTTGGTCCTCAACCTAGGGCAGACCTAAGAGGCTGGGTTGGGGTGGGCATCATTTATAATTTGAAAATGAACAAGTGAATGGTCAAAAATGTGTCTTTTTTTTTTTTTTTGCTACACTGCATGGCACATGGGATCTTAGTCCCCTGACCAGGTCATAGGCTAGGCCTGCCCTTGGGTGATAGCACCGAGTCTACTGAGCTGTGGATGGGGGATGGGGCGAAGGGGCCACAGAGCTGACAGTGGAGAACCTGCCCTCAAGATGCACACAGCCTGGTCTGACTAGCTAACCCCAACTTGATTTGGCCGTCACCCCTCAGCACATGGCAGGCATTGCTAATTAGCCTTAGTCCTGCAGTTCCCTGGGCCTGAATCCCAGAGGAAAGATGCCTCCCAGCCCCAGTCCATGCTGTGACAGCTGGTGCACAGGTTGCCATGAACACCCAGAGGTGAAAGCCCCTCATTCTGCTCAAATCACACCTCCTAGGGGAGGCCACACCCCTACTTGCCCTCAGGCTTCCTGTCTTAGTTCTCTGCTCAATTTGTAAAGTGTCTGCCTGGAATGCAGGAGACCCGGGTTCAATCCCTGGGTTGGGAAGATTCCCTGGAGAAGGAAATGGCAACCCACTCCAGTACTCTTGCCTGGAGAATCCCATGGATGGAGGAGCCTGGTAGGCGTCAATCCATGGGGTGCAAAGAGTCGGACACGACTGAGCAACTTCACGACGACACAACAGTCCTTTTTCTAGCACACTAGACATTTCAATACTTTATGGTCTATTTCTGTTCTCTAAAATGGAAACACCATAAAGTCATAACCATAAATTCACCCCATGTACTTCCAGCCCAGAGCCCAGGGCTCTCCTGCCCTCCTGGCAGACTTCAGTGCCTGACTCTATATCCAGCCCACCCTCATCCTCTCTTCCAAAGCCCTGGGGTTTTTGCTCTTCTGCCTTCTTCCATTTACCAATTCCTAGAATTAGGCCTGCCCCAAATTGACCCTTTATGTGAATGAAAGCCATTTCCTTCTCCAGGGGATCTTCCTCACCCAGGGATCGAACCTGAGAAGCCCACTGTGCACAAAACTGACACTTGATGTGAATGAAAGGAAGGGCAGGGAATCCAGGCTGGATGGTGGTTGAGCCATTGATGGCTTCCTGCAGGAAGTGACACAAGCTGAGTCAGGCACGCATCTGAAACGAAAGGGTTTCCAGGCGTGTACACAGGCTGGGAAAGTGGCAGCGCGGTCAGCAACATTACGTGGTAGCGTGGCTGGGCCTGTGGTGCTTCTGGAGTGACGTATGAGATGAGGGTGGACACAGACCATGGGCCATGAGGCCCCAGGTGTCTTCCCTGGACAGTGGGCGACCTCTCCTGCGGCTGAGGGTCAGGTGAGCAAGGGTGGCAGAAGGCAGGGGAGGGCAGACCTAAGAGGGTGGGTTGGGGTGAGCATCAGTTATAATTTGAAAGTGAACAAGTTGAATCATCAAAAACATGTCTCTCCCCCATCCCCGTCTTTTTTTTTTGGCTACACTGCATGGCACATGGGATCCTAGCTCCATGACCAGGGATCGAACCTGTGCCCCCTGCAGTGGAAGCATGGTTTTAACCACTGGACTGCCAAGGAAGTCGTAATACACTTTGGATTTTTGCCTAACCATGAACTTTTATATAAGCCTAACACCTGGCCTTTGCCCACCACACCCCCCGAGTCTCCCGAGGGCAGCTATTCCTACTATATCCCTCTTCTACCCCTGCTCAAAACCCTCTCCCTAAATTCACCCCATGTACTTCCAGCCCGGAGCCCAGGGCTCTCCTGCCCTCCTGGAAGACTTCAGTGCCTGACTCTATATCCAGCCCACCCTCATCCTCTCTTCCAAAGCCCTGGTGCAAACGTTCCTCCGCCAACAATTCTAACAGCTCCTTTCTCTCCAAAACCTGAGCCCCCAGAGCACTTGGGATTGTTTAAACCCATGGCAATTTGCAATTCTACATCCCATCCTCAGGTCAGGCCTCGGGAGTGTGTGAAGTAGAGCCTCTGAGTGAAAACTGGAAGACCTGCCCCTGTGACCCACGGTCTCTCCACCTAGCTGTGTACATGGAGGCAGGGATTAAAGGAAACAAAAGAAACAAGCGGCAGGGCAGTTTTAAGATTTATTGAAGTGGGTGAGAGGACAAGATGCCCAGCAGAGATGCCTCCAACAGGAACTCCTGGTTCTAAAAGTTACACCAGGAGCAGAGAGGGTGACATGGAGGCCACTGGAGGACCTGGTCCAGATGGAAGGAAACCACCAGTCTTCTGGGTCCGCTGTGCCCTGTGGCATCTGCTGGGAAGGGGCAGAGCCAGCTGAAGGTCTCCAGCTGTGAATCCCAAGGTCCCAGAGTCTCAGGCCTTAGCCAGGCCCCTGACCTGGTCACATGGGGCCAAGTCCTTCCACACTGTGCTGAGGCAACAGGAGAAGAAGGTCTGGCGGTGGTCATGCAGTGACACCTCTCTCCAGTCTGCTTGTCTGTGACCAGACCCAAAACAGCCTAAAGGAGGAGGTCAGATGAGGCGGGCAGCTTGGAACGTCTGTCTCAGAAACAGAGGCCGACTTAGCCCCTTGGCAGTAACTCACCATGAGGAGGCTCCTCCAGGGGAGCTGGAACCCGGGTCACCATCCTGAGAGGCCAGTGCTCCCATCCTGAGGTGTCCTCCAAGGCAGCACCCCCAGTGTGATGGGAAGGTCATAGAGAGGAGGTCATGACAAGGGTTTGCTCTCCAATGTTACCTCGCCTTTCTTCAAGCCAACATCTGTGAGAATGCCCCCAAATAGTCAGGGATGCACTGTGGCTTTTTTCACACCAAACTCAGCTCAAAAAGGAAATCTCAAAGCTCCCAGAAAAGGATCAAAAGGAACATTGTCTTTTTAAAAATACACCTTCTGAGGGCAACAGAGCAAATGTAGGAACTGGCAAAGAGATGGCTGGAGAGCCCGCTCTCAGGAGCTCCTCCCACTCGGTCCACGCCCCCCTGTATGTCAGAGGGGGACTGCCACGGCCCAGCAGCCCTCCCCCCACACTTTCATTACCTGCCTGCACACCTGACTCCAGGTGCGCACACTCGCCCGGCCTCAGATCATCCTCACATTCCTCCCCTCCCCCCGAAGTCCCTCCTGGGGTCTATCACGTCTCAGTCCTTCCAAGGCCAGTCCACCACCACCTCCAAACAGCTGCTCCCCTTGACAGTCTTACAGCAGTCCCCCCACACCACCCAGCATCGTGCGTGTTCATTATGCATAATGCAGCCTTGCTCCTTACACCCCCTAACGTCTCGAAGCCTGACACAGACATGGCCTGGCTCTGGTAACAGGAGGCCATGCTGAGACATCACTGCGAGCCCCCAAGCGCCTGAAGGGGAAGCTCCGGCTGGAGAGAAGCAAGGGTGTGGGAAAGCGCCAGCATTTGAAAGGGACAGGTGCAGACCCTCCAAACTCGGGAAATTGCTTTCCACAACTTCTCTCCCTGCATTGTCAACGACCAGAGCACGGACAGCCCGTGGTCTCTTTTGAATGCAGGTGCATACGGGGCAGAGAGCACTCTGGGAAGAGAAGGCCAACACTGGGCAGAAACACTGGGAAAATACTACAACTGGAGGTTACAGGACTCACGTGGTCTTGGGTACCACAAAGTCACCTCCGACATAGCTGTGGTTTTTCCGATGATGGAAACAAGGTTCTGAATAGGATGCTGACTGAGATGGTGGTCAAAGGAGACTAAGCCCAGGGGTGGAATCTCTGGCGCCCAGGTTCACATGCTTCTGCCCACACTCCAGGGAGGAGGGCAGATACCCCTTAACTCTCAGTGCCCTAAAGGGACTCGAGAGGTGCCATCCCTGCAGCAGCCGCGGAAGACAGTGACGCTCCAGATGTGACCCAGGCTGCCCGGGGCTGGGCTGGCGAGTGGACCCGGGGACTCGTGATGTGGCCTTCATTCCACCTCTCAGCTCCCCTACATCTTCACCCAAAGCCCCTGGGAACACACACACGACCACCGTGTGGGAGGACCCAACACTCTGGAGAACGGACCAGAGATCTTACCTCAAGGACAGTGCGGTCTAGAATGCTCCTGACACGACAGCTTCCATGATGCCTCTGCACACAGTGGACTCGTCTGCAACAGACCAGAAGCCAAGGGTGAGCACTCGACTTGCCCCTGCCCACAGGAGGGCAAAAGCACCAGGAAAGGGCTTAGCGCTAGCGTTACCAGACAGTAACAGTGTCGGCTGTTATTTCCTGAAAAGACATGCTGTTTCTTCACACAAAAAAACAGTAGTTAACTCTGAAGTTAACAGTGGATGCTCTGTGGCAGGGCGCCAGGCAGAAAAGGATGCTGTCGCCAGATTTATGGGGATGTGCCATGGCCTACTGAGAGCAACTGGGCATCGAGGGGAACTGAAGCAACACACAAAAGGAGCCTGTTTACCAACCGCAGGAGCCAGAAGGAAATGCCCCAGCAATGACACTGACACACCCCAACAGACCCTGGAGGCCCAAGGAGTGGGCAGAAGAGACACACAAGTGTAGAAATCTCCCAGAACTAGGGAGCGAGGATGCGAGGCAGCCCTACTGTGTGTCCTCTGTCTGCACTACCAATAAGCAGGCCACGGGCAGCCCAGCATCACCGCCAAGCGCAGCAGCAGAAAAAGGAGGCCAGTGGCAGAGGCTCGGAGCAGTCAGCCCAATTGAGCAGGAGGACCCAGTATCTGCTTCTAGTCCTGCTAAAAAGCCTTCCACATGGCCAGAAGGGACAGACAAAGGGAGGACACCTCTGAAAGAAAAGTGACGGAGTTCTTAGGCTGTAACAGTCAGCGATGACATGAGCCGGAGACAAATAGCCTCACTGCAGTCCTGCTTTCTGGAGGATGAAACCAGAGACAGGAGAAGGTCCCAGGGCCAGGAGGAGGCAGAGAAGTGACTGACACATGAGTACAGGTGGACATGTCAGAGTCCTTTCCCTGCTCCACACAGTCTGCTGCCAACATGACAATCTGAGGCAGGGCTCCCCGAGGGCTTTCAGGACCAAGCGCACAAAGAGGGACTGGGTCCTCAGAGACCCCAGAGAGGGTGAAGCTGAGTGCGAGGACCAAGTCACCCTTGTCTCTCTTGTATTCCCAGACCAAGCGGGGACCTCATGCCCCTTGCGGGAGGCAAAGCCCCGGCTCTCCAGGGAACAGGACTCACCTGGGCCAGCCGTCTCTTGACAGGATGGGGCACCTCTAAGGGACCCCTGTGCAACGTGCTGCTTCCTCTCCAACGGTCAAGAAGCCCTGGATGAGCAGCCTGGATGCCACCTGGTCACCACATGTCTTGGAACCCAGGCAGAGTACCTGGGTTTTTGGAGAAGCTGGCTGCTTCACAAAGGTGGGCTGTGTTCCCAGCCCACGAGCCACACTTTTATTCCCAGGACGGAAGTCCACTACTCCACCCAGGACAACAGCACATCTGCGGCTGAGGCAGAGACGGCTTTTCAGATGATCTTTTGTGCAAACTCAGATGACTCTGTACAGATTCTGGAAGCTGGAAGAAAGAGAAAGTCCAGGACAGGCTTGCGAGTGCGTGGCACCTGACAGGCCATGCCTGGCCTGGGCAGGGGGTGGGGGCTTAGGGGTGGAGGTGTGTGAGGAGGTAAAGGCACCTCCGGCCTCCTGCAGAGGTGAGGTCTGATGTCTATTTGAGCCTTGTCCAATTGCATTACTTCTGTGATTCCTGTTATTTAAGCCTTGTCCAAGGGCATTACTGTTCTAGCTCCTGCCACCATAACACAGGTCATGGGGAAACTCTCCCTCAGTAGACTGGGCTCTGTCTCACGCCAAGGAAACTCCAGTGGATAAATACTGATCAACAGGAAGAACAACTCCAAGAAAAGAAAACACAGGAAGTACCTCCACCTCTCCCCGGGCTGGCTGGCCACAAGTCTTTCTCTGATTCTCCATGATGTGATGGGCCACGCCACCTCACTGGGATGAGTCTGTCCTGTCCTCTCCTGCTGGGCAATTGCTCCACAGCTGCTGAGCACCAGATACCTGCCAGGCACTGAGCAGATGACACTCAAATACTGACCTTGAGATCAGAGCAGAGAGAGGCAGAAAAGACAAGAAAACCCATGATTCCCATGAAGTATGATTAGTATCCTCACCTCGTGTCAAGGCACTCTCCAGACCACAAGCTAGACCAAGGACCTGGAAAGGGGGAAGAGGGGAGGTAGACCTGGCTTTCTGGAGGGAAGCTCTTGGTGAAAATTACCCAGTGGCTCCACAACCAGCCCCAGCTTCTAAGAAACAGCCCAGGCTTTATCTTCCTTTTTAAGACACGTTATTGACCAGAGACTTATTATTAATACATCTTTTTTTACCCAAACATTTTTGACCACAGATGTATCAATATCACTTCCATAACAAATCACTGGCACCAGACATTAGTTTCCTGCAAAAATCCCCTGGTCAACAATGAGTTAAAAGCTTCTCAGCAACTAGCACTGAGCCTCCTCGAATAGGGAGCACTTAGTAAGCTGCACACCAGGTGCCAGGAGGCAGATCTAAAAAGGCGGTAGGAGAGAGGAGGTGTGTGACAGCTCCAGAGTTCAGAAGGGACAGGACTGAACCCTCCAAACACGGGGAAAATGCTTTCAGCAATTCCTCTCCCTGCACTATCAATGACCAAGGCACAGGCAGCCCATGATCACTTTCGAATGCAGGGGCAGAAAAGGGCAGATGGGGAATCAGGCAGAGGAGCCCAGGTTAGCAGCCTGCTCTCCACCCAGGCAGAGGAAAGCTGGCCAGCCAGCCCAGGACCCCAGGCACTAGCTTCACTTCCTGAGAAGGTTCCACCGCCCCCCATCAAAAGAAGCCAGGGGAAGACCAACTTCTGGTTAAAAAAAAAAAGCCTCAATTACTCATCCACTTCACAAATACCAACTGAGGACCCACTCCATGCCAAGAACTGTGAGTTCAAATAAAAAAAACAACAGACCAGACCTCTGCCCTTCCTGAGTGATTTCCATTTTCCCCCTTGAAGGAAAGAAAAGCTCAGGAGAATAAAGGAACTCTCCCCAGATTCACCGGCTAAGGCTAATGCGGGGCGGAGTCAGGATCCGAACTCTGGCTTTTCTGGCCCCCAAACCCACCCCCATCCTCCTGCACAAGGGCTTTGCAAGGCAGGTCCCAGAACCCTCAAGCCCAGGAACCACCCCTCTGCAGTAGGGCAGGAAGGCCACAACTCCAGCACTGCCCCAGCTCAGTCCCTGGACACGGCGGGGGCGCGGCAAGCAGTGCGGGTCTGGGTCCTGCAGGAGGGGATGGGGCGCCACCCGAGGCAGGGTCTTCAGCCGCGCAGGGCCTGGCCCGGAAAGAGAGGGGAAGGCCTTCGGTGCGAAGCAGGGGCCCAGGAAGCCAGACTCTGCTCTTCTAGGGCCCTGGGGGGCCCCTCAGTTCAAGTGGAGGTTTGAACACTTTTCCCTTAGAGGTTACCGAGATCACGAAGGTCACGAAGATATTTGCCCGGCAACCGATAAGCGGCTTCAGGGGATGAGACGTTGGAGTCGGAGGTGATGGGATGTGATCCGGGGCCTCTGGCGCAGCACGGGTGCGGTTCACAGCGGCTCCGCACGAATCTCCCTGCGAGACCTGGGGCCTACGCATCCCCGGATCCGCTTCTCGCCGACGGTGGGCCCAAGTCTCCCCACAGGGTGAGTGAGGCCCGGGACCCGACGCTCCAAAACGGCGCCGGCTGGTAGTGCGGTGACCCGAGGCCCCTCTGTCAAGAACACGAGTGCAGAGAGGTCCACATGCAGCGCAGGGAACCGGCTAGAACCAAGAGTGGGCCTGGGCCTGGAGCTGACCTGCACTCCCCGACCCCACGGGCCTCAGTTTCCCCTCCTGTCGGGGGCGAGGGGGGGCGGGGAACCGGCCTTAGAGGCCTCCGGGGGTTCCGGGGCAGCGCGGTCCTGCAGTGACTCACCTGGGGCGCCAGGAATGTCGGCTGCAGGTCAAACTGGACGACGTGAGAAGATGCTGGACGCTTCCCGGCGACTTGGAGACAGGACCCGCCCTCTATCTGCTGGGCGCTGGCGGAACTGCAGTTGAGAGACGGGCTAGGGCCTAGAGCGGCGAATCCCCGGATGGACCCTGCGCAAGCAGTCTCTTCGCGCCCCCTAGTGGATCGGAGTTGAAACTGACCCGCCAAGTATTCAAGCATTCTTTCGTCTCCCCAGCCGTCCATCCGACTATTAAATGGTTAGGACATCTGTAGTTTTGAGCTGTCTGTTCCTTCTCTCTGATTTTCTGTTGCGTTCACTCTTCCTGTTGAATTCAGTCTTGCTGGGAACGTCAATTATGGTGTCCTGCCTTCTGACAAAGTGTTGTGTGGGGGGCTGAAGCTGGGGAAACTATACTTTCTTCTTTAATTTTGTATCTCGAGTGTGAGTGTGGATCCTAAAGAGCTTGGAGGCTAGTTGTGGGGCTATGAGCAGACTTATACTTCATCCAATTTCCAAATTAAGATGGCTTCACGGTGGAGGTGTGCCTTATTGGGGTTCTGAAGGACTCAAACAGAAAAGGGAAATGGGAAAATATTCAGAAAAGAGACGAAGAGAAAGACTAAGAAGCTGATGTTGGGGTAAGGATAGGGGAGTGGATGCATGTGCTGGGATGTGAAGTTAGAAACTGGATGGGGCATCTCACTGCATGATCTTTAAATACTGATGCAAGAGAAGAAACAAATTTTCATTGTTGCAATGGGAGAGGGGCTCACTAGATTCCAAAGTGTAAGAAAAATTCCATGTGTCTCAGTCAGTTCCTGGCTCCTGAGGGCTTAAAAAATGAGAAAAAGACAATTGAAAGGATCTAAACAAAGTGAAAATCAATAAAACAACAAGAGTAGAAACTAAAATAGCAGAAAATGAGCATAATCATATGTAGAGCAACAGAGCCAAACAATTTTAGCAATGAGGAAGTTGGTACAGTCAGAGCAGAAAGTAAAAAAATGAGCGAAAAATCTATTTGATTTTTTGCTTGTAAAATTTAAAACTTAGGTAAAATGGGCACTTTTCTGGAAAATAACAGAATTGTCTTAAGGAAAAAATAGAAAACCCAAATAATTTCATAACACTGTAAGCAATTGAATCTGTAGTTAAGTCTTCCCACAAAGAAACATCATAACCAAGTGTCTTAATAAGTAAGTTCTACAAAGCTTTATGATATTATACAGCCTCCTGGATAAGAGAAAAAGAGAAAACAGTTCTTTCACATAATTCCCAAATTAGAAAAGGTCAATAAAAGAAAAAATAAATTATAGGTTAATTTATTTAGGAATATAAACATCCTAAAAATATATCGGTAAATCTCAGGTAGAACCAGGCTTGGTTAGTGATAACAGGCAGACAAAGGACCCAGCTCAGATTCAACTACCTTTCGACTCCTCTTCCTTTCACTGTTGTTCCCCACCCTCCACCCAGTGTATCCCGGGGTATGGCCTTGCCTACCCAGTGAGCTCATCCAGGGAGGAGCAGGGTCTTGGCCAAGCATGCCAAGCAAGGCAAGCCACAGAGACCCTGAAATGTATGCACGCTCAACACCTAGGCATCTCTGCACGGTCAGTACCTCCCAACCCACCAATGAGATGAGACACCTCCCAGATGCGTAACTCTTCCCTCAGCTACAGAAAGGTGGAAATGCCTGTCCTTTGGCCTAAGAAGTAACTGAGAATTGAGAGTTTCAAGATTGTGGAGTTAAGGATTGCATTTCTCAGAAGGTCCCTCTACTTCTTGCAAACCTTTCTCTTATTCTAGTGGACCTTCATGGGTTACACTGTCACAGGTTTAGTTATTATTATCTTCTGCTTGTCCTCATGAACTTGTGGGAAAATTCCTCCCAAGTGTTGCTCTTTAAAGATATTTCCAGGGACTACTCTGATGGTCCAGTGGTTAAGACTCCGAGTTTCCTAATGCAGGGACCAAGGTTCAATCCCTGGTTGGGGAGCTAAGATCCCACATGCTGTGCAGCATGGGAGGGGCTAAAAAAGATATTCCCAAGAGTCTTCATTAGATGGACCCACCATTTAAGGATTAGAACGGAGAGATTTTGAATTCCCCCCTCCTTCAGGATGGTAGAAAATAGGGTGACTCTGCTGGGCCAGAGAAGGATGTGCTAGGAAAACATCAAGTGTTTTCTATGTTCAACCAAGCATCCCTAACATCTCTGCTTCTCAGCAAGAGACTATAATATGAATGGCATGTCCATGAGTTGGGCAGTGCGCGACCATATGTGGCAATCCTGCCTCCCTTCAGTAGAAGGTGGATGGATGTGCACTTCAGGGCACACACAGCATGTGTCCCCCTGCTACCTCACGTGCAAGAAATGGAGTAAATGTAAAGTCGGAAGTCCGCACACAGAGAGAGGGGGAGATACAGGACAGAGTGTCCTGGTAGCATTTCAGTCCCTGGTGTTTGTCACCTTGGAAGCTCACTTCCACCTCTGCCCTTCCTCTTGTTCGATTATGTAAGCTTCCCAATAATGTAACTCTTTGTTAGCATAAGTTACGTTTCTGTCTCCAACGCTCCTGCTAAAAGCCCGTAAATGGCCAATTATTAAGGTATTCCACCAGTGGCTGGAGCATGGGAGGCTGGCAGTTGCCTGATGCACTGTGTGTGCTTATCTCAGATGACTTTCTCATCTACAACACTGGCCTGGCTAACTGGAGACTGCAGCAAACAGGGCAGCATGTTGAAGTCTCGAAATCAAAGTATTGTGACAACCTTTGCTTGGGGCATTCAGATAACCGTTCATGCTCAGTGGCTTGGCCTATTTTGTCAGTGCGTGATGTGTCTGCAGACGTTAAAAACAAAACAAAACTGCAGTGCGTGTTCTGCAAACTCGGAAGGGATGGATGTTTCAAGGGAGTCTACTGCTGGCGAGGATGTACTGGGGACCTATCCAGAACAGGAGTAGGCTGATGATTAGGTCTGCCTGGAACAAGGCTCTTTCAGGAGTGGACACAGTGGGCTTAAGGAGGCTCTACAGGGAGGAGAAGCCACCAACCACTTGCTACTGGTCATCAAAACAGAACAGTAGTAGCAAAAAGGAGGCAAGGGCACTGCTCTGCCAGTGAACCTTCTATTCATTCATTCATTCAATACACGGTGAGTAAGTGCTTCCACTCTGCCGGCACTGTGATAGTGGGTGTGGCCAGCAGATGACAATCACAGCCTGACGGGCAGGAAATTAAAAAAGGAACAATGAAAACTACCACCTAAACAATTCCCCAAACAACTGTTAAGTTAATGATTTTTTTCCCAGAAAGGCACTGGAAAAGCCATGCCCCTTTTCAAATGCTGCTTTTTGTTTTTCTAGTTGTATAATGACTGGGACTTCCCTCGTGGCTTAGACAATAAAGCGTCTGCCTGCAATGCAGGAGACCCAAGTTCAATCCCTGGGTTGGGAAGATCCCCTGGAGAAGGAAATGGCACCCCACTCCAGTACTCTTGCCTGGAAAATCCCATGGACAGAGGAGCCTGGTAGGCTACAGTCCATGGGGTCACAAAGAGTCGGACACAACTGAGTGACTTCACTTTCACTTCTTTCACTTAATGACCGGGAGGTATAGGGATAAATGAAAGAAACCCTTTGTGTCTGCCTCGTTCCAAGCTTATGGTCTAATAATCCACCAATATCAAATTAGCTCTGTCCCACAAATTCAAGCATGGTTTTCTATTGGGAAGTCTAGTAATTTATCCCAGTGACGTCAAAAGTGTGGTAGATATCACAGAATCGGGAAGAAGATAAGATATGATGGATTGAGTTATGACCCCTCGAAAGGTGTTGTTATGTTGAAGTCATTTAATACCTGGTGCCTGGGAATGTGACCTGCCGTGGAAACAATCTTTACAGATGTAATTAAAGGTAAGTTAAAATGAGGTCATGTTGCAAGAGGGAGGACCATTAATCCAATACGACCGGTGTCCTTACAAATAAGGAGAAAAGTATTCCAGGAGAATGCCATGTGACTCCCAAGGTTGATGGGCACCACCAGAAGCTAGGGAGAGGCAAGGAAGAATCTTGCCCAGAGTTTCAGAGGGAACATGGCCCTGCCATCATGTTGATTTTGGACTTCTAACCTCCAGAATAGTGAGAGAACACGTTTCTGTCTTAAGCCACCCAGTTTGTGGCACTCTCTTATGGCAGCCCTGGGGAATAAATTCAATACACATAAAATTTTTTTTTCTCTTCCACATATTACCTGTATTAGCAAGCTACTTAATCTTTCTGAGTCTCAGTTTCTCGACTCTAAAGTAGATCGAATATGCAAAATGGAGCAGCTGCTGTGTGAAAAAAAAATTTTTTTTGGCTGTGCCATGCAGCTTGCAGATTCTTAGTTCCTTGACCAGGGATTGAACTGAGACCACAGCAGTGAAAGTGCTGAATCCTAATCACTAGGCTACCAGGTAACTCTCTGGTGCAGCCGCTAGGGCAGATAGTATGGTGGTTGCTCAAAATATTAAAAATGGAATTGCTGTAGGATCCAACGATTTTGCTTATGGATATATCCTCAAAACAACTGAAAGCAGGGTCTTTAAGGGATACTTGTCCACCCATGTGCATGGCAATATATTCACTATAGCCAGAAAGTAGAAGCCACTCAAATGTCCATTGATGGATGAATGGATAAATATGATATGGTCTATCACATAATGGAATATTATTCAGCCCTCAAAAGGAAGAAAATTCTAACAAATGCTACAACATATATGAACCTTAATGATATTATGCTAAGTGAAATAAACCAGTTATAAAAGGACAAATACCGAATGATTCCAGGCTTCCCTAGTGGCTCAGTGGTAAAGAATTCATCTGCCAATGGTGGAGACACAAGAGATGTGGGTTTGATACCTGGTCCGGGAAGATCCCCTGCAGAAGGAAATGCAACCCACTCCAGTGTTCTTGCCTCGGCAATCCCATGGACAGAGGAACCTGGCAGGCTACAGTCCATGGGGTCCCCAAGAGTTGGCCATGACTTAGCAACTAAAGAACAACTGAATGATTCTACTTAGGCAGGTTTCCTTGATTAGTCAAATTCAGAATCAGAAAGTAGGATGGTGGTTGCCAGGGGCTGGGGAAAGTGGAGTTACTATTGGATGGCTGGAAGTTTCAGTTTGAAAGATACTGGACACGACTGAGCTGAATACTTAAAAATGGCTAAGATGGTAAATTTTATGTTAGCTTATTTTACCATTCAAAAATTTAAGAGACTTCCCTGGTGGTCCAGAGGTTAAGAATCTGCTTTACAAGGCAGGGGACACAGGTTCGATTCCTGGTCGGGGAACTAAGATCCCACGTGCCTTGGAGAAACTAAGCTGTCAAGCCACAACTGGAGTCTGTGCCCCGCAAAGAAATATCCCACATGATGCAATGAGGATCTTGTGTGCCACGACTGAGACTCGACACAGCCAGATAAATATATAAATATTTTTAAAAAATTAAAATAGGTAAGATAATGCATTGAAATATGTGAATACCATAAGTGCTTTTTTCAGTAGTTGATATCTTACATTAAATAGTAAACTAGTAATACATTTTAGCTATTACCATGGTTGTCATAATTTGATTAAAAATTAATATTCATTCATGCTGCTGCTGCTGCTTCTGCTAAGTCGCTTCAGTTGTGTCCAACTCTGTGCAACCCCATAGATGGCATAAAAATTCTTAGAATTCTAAAAATAGAATATACATCATAAAACATTGTGCTTAGTCACTTCAGTCATATCTGACTCTTTCTGACTCAGTGGACTGTAACTCGCCAGTCTCCTCTGTCCGTGGGATTCTCCAGGCAAGAATACTGGAGTGGGTAGCCATACCCTCCTCCAGAGGATTTTCCTGACCCAGAGATCGAACTCTCATCTCTTTCGTCTCCTGCATTGGTAGGCAGATTCTTTACCACAGAGCCACAGGGAAACCGTCAGTCAATATCATACATAATGGTGAAATCATAGAAGAATTCTTCTATTTTTATCCTAGAAGCTCCAGAAAAATAGTCAGGGATGTCTGCTGCCCTTGGCCAGGATGACCAAAGGTCCTAAAAGTAAAGAACTGGGGACTTCCTTTGCGGTCCAGAGGCTAAGATTCTGCGCTCCAAATGCAGGGGGCCCAGGTTCCATCCCGGGTGAGGAAACTAGATCCCCGACAAACACCACAACTAAGAGTTCACACAACACAGCAAAGACAGGAGGTCCTGTATGCTGCAACCAAGACTCAGCACAGCCAAATAAACAAAGGCACAAATAAATAAATATTTAAAAAGAGTAAAGAACTGATGTCGTCTACTGGCATGGTGAGAAAGAATGAACTAAAGTCAACTATTGTTATCTTGGAATGCTCAAGTATTTAGGCAAGATAGATAATGATTCTCAAGTCAGGAAAGTTTAAGTTAATTAGCCACAAACATCTCAGTTATTTAGTTAGCAGAGGAGGCCCAAAACTGTTGCTCAGGGAAACTCAAGTTAAATAGCTAAGACCACCCAGAGTCATTAGTCAAGAAGGCTGATTCAAGGATTGTCCACCGCTGAATGAAGGAAAGTCCAATGTCACCAGGCAAAGTTATCAGTCTTTCTCTTGGGCTCTGGTCCCCCAGGGCCCAGCCTGCCAGTTTCTGAAGGGAGAAAGCCACCTCTTCTGTCTGCCCCCATGGCAGAGGCCTGAGCTATAAAAACCTTCAGTGAATTCACACTGACCCCCTCTCCAGCATCAGTGCCCTTCAGCCCAGGACAAAAATGAACCAGAAGCAAGACTAGTAACAGAGAGGTTTGGGAGTCAGAGAACCCAGCTAGGACACCCAGGGAAGTGTGGGGGCTGAGATCTCGGTGGGAACTGACCCTGGTGGAGAGACCCTCTGTCTCATCTCTGTCCGAGCATCCGGTGAGGGTTTGGGGCTGCTGGAGACCCCCAAACAGGCCCAGACCTGGGCCACAGGCAGCAGAGGCCCTGGGCGGCTGGGCTGGCCAAGGCTACCACTGGGCCTCAGTCCCAGCCTGCAGAAGCCCAAGCCTATTCCTCCTGAAAGACGTAGTAACAGAGCATCAGTAAGGTGAGGAGGAGGAAGAGGAACAGGAAAATAAAAACTGCCAGGATGTTGTTCATTCTTAGTGTGGGGATGGAGCTTGGAGCTCCTGCAGGGCTCACCAGGCCAGCTGCTGACTTCCGGCCGGGACCCTGGGCATCACTTCCTTGGGACAATCTGTTTAGTCAGCCGAGACCTCATCTCCCCACCCCAACCCCTCCCCCAGGTCCAGGCAGCAGGAATCTCTCAGCCACTGTGAGGTCACAAACTCCAAGATGGCAGAATGTTGGCCTGCCAGTCACAGCCCTATCCTTTATAAATGCGATTAGTATTTTGAAAGTGAGACTTTTCGTATGTCATCATAAAACATATATATTATAATATATATTTTGCCTCTCTCTTTGAACTTTCTAAATGAAACTATCTTTTCCCTATCCTTAGAAAAATATCAGGCAGTCCTCATAACTTATCTGATCCTTCTTAGGTAATAAGTCTTGTGTTACTAAAAATAGCGAACATGATTTCTATTCCATTAATTTAAATGTTCATCTCATATATTCATCATGCTTTCAGTGACTGTTGATAGTTAAGACTTTTCTGCTCTCCACTGTCTGGGACCAAGCATAGGGTGGGCTGCTCTCTGCTAGGAAGGAATGGGAAGCTTCTCCCTTTACTTGCCCAGATGTGTTTCTAGTCACCAGTTTCTGCTCAATCCCCCTACCCTCCAACTCCCAGTACTTCCAGGATCAGGTGAAATGAACAATGAGATGGGGGAACATTTCTCCCCAGGCTGGACCTGAAATTAAGGCTGTGCATTCCCCCTTGGCCCCTATTTCAAGGGTTCTTCAGCGAGCCTCCTCCTGGTGCCTTTTGTCTGAACCCCACATGATGTGAACAGGCCCTCTTCTAGCAGACTCTGTCTAAAGTAGAACCTCTGGGCAGCAGGTAGCCAGTCCTAGCCCAGATTCTACATCTGCTTCAGTTCAGTTCAATTCAGTCGCGCAGTCGTGTCCGACTCTTTGCGACCCCATGAATCGCAGCACGCCAGGCCTCCCTGTCCATCACCAACTCCCGGAGTTCACTCAAACTCACGTCCATTGAGTCCATAATGCCATCCAGCCATCTCATCCTCGGTCATCCCCTTCTCCTCCTGCCCCCAATCCCTTCCAGCATCAGGGTCTTTTCCAATGAGTCAACTCTTCGCATGAGGTGGCCAAAGTACTGGAGCTTCAGTTTTAGCATCATTCCTTCCAAAGAAATCCCAGGGTTGATCTCCTTCAGAATGGACTGGTTGGATCTCCTTGCAGTCCAAGGGACTCTCAAGAGTCTTCTCCAACACCACAGTTCAAAAGCATCAATTCTTTGGCACTCAGCCTTCTTCACAGTCCAACTCTCACATCCATACATGACCACAGGAAAAACCATAGCCTTGACTAGACGGACCTTAGTCGGCAAAGTAATGTCTCTGCTTTTGAATATACTATCTAGGTTGGTCATAACTTTTCTTCCAAGGAGTAAGCGCCTTTTAATTTCATGGCTGCAGTCACCATCTGCAGTGATTTTGGAGCCCAAAAAAACAAAGTCTGACACTGTTTCTACTGTTTCCCCATCTATTTCCCATGAAGTGATGGGGCCAGATGCCATGATCTTCGTTTTCTGAATGTTGAGCTTAAACTCTCACATCCATACCTGACCACAGGAAAAACCATAGCCTTGACTAGACGGACCTTAGTCGGCAAAGTAATGTCTCTGCTTTTGAATATACACCTGCTAGAGGAGACAATGTACTGAGGAAGGCGTTGGGCACGGGTCGCCTGGGCTTTCCAACGGTAGGTGACATTAATCAAGCTCCGAGGTGTTCCTGCTGGAACTCCCGGTATGAGGATCACCAGAGAAAAAGGAACTTCTTCTTACTCTTTCTCTTGGGGGCAAAGGAGGAGGGACTATTTTAACACATAGAGCCCATAATTCCCTTTTTCATGCCTACCACTGTACTTAAAAAAATAATATATATATATTTACGGCTGTGCTGGGTCTTCATTGCTTTGCACAGGCTCTCGTTGCAGAGAGCGGGGGCTTCTCTCCAGTTGCGGTACGAGGGCCTCTCCTTGTGGTGGTTTCTCTTGTTGCAGAGCACGGCTCTAGGGCATGTGGCTTCAGTGGTTGCCGTGCGCAGGATCAGTAGTTCTGGCACACGGGCTTAGTGGCTCGGCAGCACATGGGATCTTCCCGGACCAGGGATCGAACCGGTCGCCCCTGCATTGCAAGGCAGATTCTTAACCACTGGACCACCGGGGAAGCCCCACTATACCGTTAATACCCTTGGATTAGAAGAGAGGATTGAGTCACAAGCAACCGTTTTCCAGTTATTTCTTCCTAAATTCTACATCTCACCCAATACCCTCTTTGGAAGGTAGCTGCCATTGGTGGAACCTTCAAAAATTACAACCATGATTTGTTGTTGTTCAGCTATTCTTTCCTGTATTTTGGTGCCTCCTTGGTACCTCGGCTGAAATATCTATTTTAATATCTTGTTACACTAACAAGCATCAGCCACACCTTTTAAATGGCCAGGCTTCTCTAGAGACTGGGGATGCAGAAATGAACCCTCCCAGATTCCCTCCCGGCATCGGGCACAAAGATGCAAATTATGTAGGCTGGAATCATGGCTGTGACCTTTCCCAGCCTTCTGAAAGCAGCTTTCCTTTACTCTCCAGCTTAAAACTAAGAGGCTCCTCATCTGAGTGGCCAGGAGACCCAGCCCCTCTCAGGAGGTCCCAGGCTCGTGGGTGGGGCCTGCGGAAGGGACTTGCTGTCAGTCTCTCACTTGCTGTTTCTCTCTTCTGGCTCCAAAGGGCTGATCAAAGCCAGATGGCCTGAGACTTGGGCTGTTGGACACAGCAGCCACCAGGCCCATGTGGCCGCAGAGCACTGAAAATATCTCCAGCCCCAGTTGCGGTGTGCTGTCAGCATAAAACATGCACTGATTCCAAAGACTATGTGCAAAGGAAAAGAAATAGTAAATATCTTATTAATAATTGAAAAATATTGGTTACACATTGAAAGAATATTTTGATTATCTGGTATTTAAAATATAGTATTAAAATTAATTTCACCTTTTAGGTACTTTTACATTTTTTGTTTATTTTTATTGAAGTAGAGTTGATTTACAACGTTGTGTTAGTTTTTGGTGTACAGCAAAGTGACTCTCTCTCTGTATATATTCTTTCTAAAATTTTATTTATTTGTTTACTCGGGCTTTCTCCAGTTTTGGTGAGCAGGGGCTGGTCTCTAGCTGTGGTGCACCGGCTTCTCATTTCGGCGACTCCTCTTCTTGTGAAGCGTGACTTTTAGAGCACTTGGGCTTCAAGAGTTGCAGCACGTGGGCTCCGTAGTTGTGGCACACAGGCCTAGCTGCCCCGCCGCATGTGGAAGCTTCCTGGACCAGGAATCAAACCTGTGTCCTCTGCATTGGCAAGCGGATTCTTAACCACTGGGCCACCAGTGAAGTGCCCTATATTCTTTTTCATACTCTTTTCCATGATGCTTTATCGCAGGACATTGAATATAGTTCCCTGTGCTATACAGTAGGACCTTGTTTGTCCATTCTACACATTTTTTTTTTTTTACCACCTTGGTGCTGGTTAATCGCTAAGTTGTGTCTGACTCTTGCAACCCCATGGACTGTAGCCTGCCAGGCTCCTCTGTCCATGGGATTCTCCAGGCAAGGATACTGGAGTGGGTTGCCATTTCCTTCTGCAGGGGATCCTCCTGACCCAGGAATCGAATCCAGGTTTCCTGCATTGTAGTCAGATTCTTTACCAACTGAGCTATGAGAGAAGCCCCTCCTTTTTAATCTTACTTTTCTTTTTTTTTTATTAAGTTTTATTGGAGTATAGTTGCTTAACCTTTTTAATGTGGCTCCTGGGAAATTTAAAATTACACATTCAGCCAGCATTGTATTTCTACTGGATAGCGCTGCCTTTAGACCCTTCAAATACGGAGTGCTCTCCCTGCCTCATAAATAAGCCCATCGTGTCCTAAATAATCCATGGTGTCCTCACAGTGACAGAAACTCTGGACTTTTTCAAAAATGCTTACATAGAGCAACTACCATGCTTGGCCATCTGCTCTGTGCTATGTCCTTGAAGTGCACTGTTCCATTCAATCCTCACAGCAACGTTATGAAGAGGGGAGCTCTGACTCTACTCATTTTCCAGAAAGGAAAACTAAGGCTGGACAAAGTTAGGTCATAGCCACACGGAGAGTCAGGGCAAGAGCAGGAGGCAGGAGGGCACCAGCGCTGTGTGCACACCCGGCTCCTTAGCCTAGTGTCCTACCAGCCACAGCATTCCCCAGCCCCTCCCCTTCAGGAGACCCCCAGGGGTCTCACAGTCTTAGAACTGCACCAGCTCCTCCCAGCTACAGAAGATGGAGTGTTTTCACCCTCAGAGACTACCCCCAGCCATCTCCCTCTTTGTTGTATCAGTCAATGCAAATATGATTAAGTCCTTCTTGATCAAAAGCAGCTTCAAGGCTACTTTTACTTTTAGGATGACCTTTTAGCAAAGCACCTGCCTATCACGCTAGGCTTATCTCCTTGTCATCCTCACGTTCCAGTTGCAGGTCATCAGAACACTATTTTAGTCTGGTGAGGTCCTAATGATCCACAGTCAGAATTCATTCATTTGTTCAACTGAGCCGGCCAAGACTAGGTACTCTGAATACAATGGTAAACCAGATTAAGACCCCTACTGTCCAAACTCAACACAATCAACACGAGCTCTTGCTAATAACAATTCCTGTCTTAGGCTCCCTGGTAAAGAATCTGCCACGATTTAGCGACAACAGGTAGAAGAGTAACCATTCCTACAGATTAATGACAAATCAGTGACAACAAACAGATCACAAAGAAAAGAAAAGCAAATGAGGGAACGTTACTGCCCAAATTCCAGGCCGCTTCTGGAAATTACCCAGTCATGCAGACGCAGAACTTGGACTCCGCTCCACAAGAGAGCGCTGCAAAACAGGTTGCGCGGGATCCACTCCGGGAAACGCCGCTCTAGGCCACAAGCCCCGCTTCAGCTGCATTTCCGCCGTCGCTGTGCGCGTGGAGGCGGTTCTTGCCTCTTTGTCCACGGTTCGTCGTGGATCCCACGCCATCTGCACGTATCCGGGGCCATCCGCGGGCACCGGTATCTTCCTGCACTGTTGGCTTTGTCTCCGCCGCTCTCCCGCGCCGTCTGGTCGTGGGGCACCCCGGGTGAGTCCTCTGCGGGAAGCGCCGGGCACGTGGTCCGCTCCCTCCCCAGCCCAAGGAGAAACAGGCCCGAGCGGGGAGCACAGGCCGCAGGTCGCCCCGGAGCCCTCCGCTCCCGGTTCCGAGCCCATCCCCTGAGTCTCTCGGGACTCGTCTTCTCGACAGAGGGGCCTCTGGTCGTCTGACCTCCGGCTGGCGCCGCTTCGGAATATGGGGGTCCCCTGGCCTCACCCATCTGTGGGGAGACTTGGGCTGGTCGACGGTGAAAAGCGGGTCAGGGGATGCGTGGGCCCCAGGTCTCGCAGGGAGGTTCATGCGGAGCGGGTGTGAACCGCACACGTGCTGTGCCAGAGTCCCCAGATCACATCCCATCACCTCCGACTGCAGCGTTTCATCCCTTGCAGCCGCTCCTCGGTTGCCGGGCAGATACCTTCGTGACCGTTAGCCCATTTCCCCTCAGTAACCTCTAAGGGAAAAGTGTTCATATCTCCGCTTTGAGAGCGCCCCCAGGGCCCTGGAAGGGTTCGCACTGAAGGCCTTCCCCTCTCTTTCCGGGCCAGGCCCTGCGCAGCCGAAGACCCTGCCTCGGGCGACTCCCCATCCCCTCCTGCAGAACGCTGACCCGGGCTGCCTGCCGCGCCCCCGCCGTGTCCAGGGACTGAGCTGGGGCAGTGCTGAAGTTGTGGCCTTCCTGCCCTACTGCAGAGGGGGTGGTTCCTGGGCTTGAGGGTTCTGGGACCTGCCTTGCAAAGCCCTTGTACAGGAGGATGGGGGTGGGTTTGGGGGCCAGAAAAGCCAGAGTTCGTATCCTGACTCAGCCCCTCATTAGCTGGGGAACCAGGGAAGTTCCTTTATTCTCCTGAACGTTCCTTTCCTTCAAGGGGGAAAAAGGCAATCACTCCGGAAGGGCAGAGGTCTAGTCTGTGTTTTTTTTTATTTGAACTCACAGTTCTTGGCATGGAGTGGGTTCTCAGTTGGTGTTTGTGGGGTGGATAAGTAATTGAGGCTTTTTTTTTTTTTTTTAAACCCAGAAGTTGGTCTTCCCCTGGCTTCTTTTGATGGGGGGCGGTGGAACCTTTTCAGGAAATGAGGCTAGTGCCTGGGGTCCTGGGCCTGGCTGGGCAGCTTTCCCCTGCCTGGTTGGAGAGCCGGCTTCTAACCCGGGCTCCTCTGCCTGATTCCCCATCTGCCCTTTTCTGCCCCTGCATTCGAAAGTGATCGTGGGCTGCCTGTGCCTTGGTCATTGATAGTGCAGGGAGAGGAATTGCTGAAAGCATTTTCCCCGTGTTTGGAGGGGTCACTCCTGTCCCTTCTGAACTCTGGAGCTGTCACACACCTCCTCCCTCCTACCGCTTTCTTAGACACTTCCTGGCAGCTGATGTCGTTGACTGTCCTCTGCCTGGCTCAGTGCTGGTTTCCGTGAGGCTTTGGGAAAGAACATGGGTGGGTTTGCCACTGCAGTGGTCCTGTGACTCTGGTCTCCGGTCTCAGCAGCCCTAAGACCTTGTTTGCCACTGGATTTGTAGTGATTGCAGGCTGCTTGTGTCCTAGTTGTTGGTAATATGGGCCGAGGAGAAGTTGCAAGAATTTTCCTCATAATTCAGGCGATCCTTGCTTGTCCCTTCCAAACCAGACAGCCCTTTAGTTGCTGTGACAGTGGCCAAGCCCGAGGCGCGCTGAGGGTGGAGGGAGTCAGGCTGTAGTGGGTTCATTGCCTCAGACCTGGCTTCCCCAGCATCCACATCCCGGGTTTTCCTGCTGCTGAGCATGATGGTTTCCTGTCCGGTGGGCTGATCACCTGCTGGCCTCTTGTCCCCTGCAGGAGTGTCACATGGCTGCTTTGGGTGAGAGATGTCCTTGGGGAGAGCTGAGACTGAGACCCAGGTAAGTGGTGTCCTGCTCATTCTGTCCTGCTCATCCTCCCAGTTCTGTGCAGGCTGGGAGGCCAGAGATGTGGAGGCCTGGCCCCATTCTGCTGCTGAGAGCCCTGGGTGGAGGTGTTGAGAGGATGGAGGTTCACACCCAGTGACCAGCCGAGGGCTCTTCTGTGAGCCTGAGCGAGAATTCTGTATGGTGTTCAACCCTGGTGTTGTGTACACTCACTCCTTCAGAACCTGGGTTCTCTGCGTTTCTGCCGTCAGTCTTCCCTTCGGCTCTTGGCAGGGACTGGGCAGATCTGCCATCTTAGACTGTGAGTCTGGTCAGTGCTCCGTCTGCTGGTCTGCTCCTCGTCCAGGCCGCTTCTCAGGGTGCTGGCAGTGGCGTCTCTGCTCGGCTCCCTCACTGCCCTTCTCTGCCCCTGCATTCGAAAGTGATCATGGGCTGCCTGTGCCCTGGTCATTGATAGTGCAGGGAGAGGAATTGCCGAAAGCCTTTCCCCGTGTTTGGAGGGTCCATCCTGTCCCTTGCAAACCCTGGCACTTTCGTACATGTCTGTCTTTCCCCTGATTTGTGTTGCTTCCTGGCACCCAGGCCTTTGCTCACTGAGCTCCCCTCTTCCGGAGCAGGCCCCTGCCTTGGGTCTATGGGCTGGTGGGGGAGTGCTCCCCTCCTGGAAGCTTTCTCTGCCTCCTCCCGGCACCCCTTCCCACATCCTCAGCCCCACCACCCAGCACTAACTCCGCCTGGGAAACTTGATTTGCTGGTCATGCCCGTTAAGCTGTGATCTTGAGGACAGTGCCTCTTTGCATTGTGTGTGATGCCTGACTAGCAGCTGGTCATAAAAGGGGGGGAAAAACCAAAGAGGTAGAGATGCCCTATCTGTTGCAAGGAGATTCGACTCCTCCCATTAAGCTTCCCTGAAAAATAGACGGACCAGTTCCTTGAAAAACCAGTTTCCCCCATGTTGTTCTTGCTTTCTCTTTGTCTTACTCTCCTTTTCAGGCTAATTCCTTGGAGCACAGGGGCTCACCGTGTTCACTTATTTGCCTGGGCTTCTAAGACCTGAATGGGAAGGCGTTCTGTATCTCATTCCTTCCGGAGACCAGGACGGCACCTGCGGCCTACATGAACGATGCAAGTTCCTTGTCTGGAACTTTATTGGCTTTCTGCATAAACCAAGGAATATCAACCTCTTTCTCGCCTATCTTTTCCTAACTGCTATATTCCTTCTTTATCTTTCTCTATATCTCTAAATAAATCTTTTTAGGTCGCTGACGCCGTCCCCCTGAGGATACCCTGGATCCAACCGGGGCTGGACCCTGGTAAGTGGCGCCCGCAACAGGCTATCCAAAGGTAAGTCTCCCCCAGTGTGCAGTTTTTGGACGACTAGGCCCCCACTCAGGGTGCCGCGGACCCCCCTGCATAAGATAGTAGAGAAAGAGGGGTGGGAAGTTTTGGAGAATTTGACAGGAAAGAAACCTGGTTGATAGGTTGGAAGAAACCTGAAGTGTTGATTCTTGCAATCTAAGACAAGAAATCTGTACTGAAATCTTAAATCTTTCTCTATAAAATTTTTGACATGGGTAACAGTGAGTCTAAAGAACGACAGCTTTTATAGGAGTAATTTTGAAACTGTTAAACAAAAGAGGAATTAAGGTTAAGAAAACTAATGTTCAATCTTCTTTTGTACAGGAGCAATGTCCTTGGTTTCCAGAAGAGGGCACTGTTAACTTAGATACTTGGGAAAAGGTAGGGAAACAGCTAAAAACTTAGTACACTCAGCATGGTCCGGAAGAAGTACCTACTGATACTTTTCCTTATGGAATATGATTAGAGATGCTTTAGAGCCAGCTCACGAATCTGAAAAGGTACATGTTAAAGAGGGAAGTGAGGAGGAAGAGTCCAAGCCTGACTATCCCATGCTGGCTGCCATGAACACCAATAGTCATGCTAAGAATAGAGATGAAAAGAAAGATCAGCTTTCACCTCAAGATGAGGAAGGTTTAAAAGAAGCAGCAGCTTGATATCATTCTGATGAGGATTCGTCTTTTTTAGCTAAAGATGCTCCTAAGAGCCTAAGAGAGAGATCTCCAACTAGACCGTTTGTAAGATTTAAACATCAGACAGTTAAAGGATCTCTAGAACAGGAAGAGAAAAACATGGGATGCCTTTGTTCCCCCATGCCTCCACCTCCTTATAGGGGTGAGGGGCCTCCGCTAGGGGTTCCCTGGAGAAGGGATCTCTCTAGCCTCGAGGATGAATTTGATCCCCACCTTGAGGCTTGGTTTCCTGTAATATTCGATGGGAGCGATAGGGGAGAAACCCCCTACTGGGAACCCCTTCCAATGAAAAGGATTAAAGAACTCAAACAGGCTTGTGCCTTGTATGGGGCTACAGCCCCGTACACTATAACATTATTAAGAGGCCTTAGAGGCTAGATGGATGACACCCTGTGACTGGAAGATAGTCGCTAAAGCTTGTCTGTCTTGAGGGCAATTGTTAAGGGACCAGACCTGAGCCATGACAGGCTCGACAAGCTACACTAGGCCTAAGTTTTGGGTTCTTGTAAACCTGAGTCATAATTCCGGGAAACTACACCCTGGGAGAGTCCCACTCACACCAAACCTGAGCCAATAGGATTGAGATGGAGGATTTGAAAATCCCGCGTGCACGTACGGCTTAACCAGTCATTACCTGCGAGCTATGCTGTTACCGAGACAAAGAACTGCCTGTATAAAAGCAGCTGTGATTTAGAGCTTGGGGCTCTCCTCAAGATTCCACTGCGTTGGATGAGACCTGAGCCCTAGCTCGAGCTAGCAATAAAAACCCCTTCATGCTTTTGCATTGCTGTGGACGTCTTATTCTGTCAGTTTTGGGGAACTCGGACTTCGGGGATAACAGCAATATGTACTTTGGAGAGCTGAATATGAAGATCTTGCCCCAAAACAGGCTGATGCTAACCAAAAATATGGCCCAAGATATATTGTAAAAAGTATGTTGACAGGGACTCATGAATTTGGAACACTTAGAGAACAGAAGGGATTAGGCAGAAGAACTCTAAATCAAGTAACCGCCTGCAACCTCAGGCTTGGCGACATTTGCCTCAAGGGAAAGAATCAACCTCTTTTTCAAACATTAGACAAAAATCAGAAGAGCTATATGAGGACTTTATATCACGACTTACAGAGGCAGTTTACAGAGTAATTTCCAATTTTGAGGCAGCGGAAATACTGATAAAACAACTGGCATTTGAAAATGGCTAACTCCACCTGCCAGGCCACTCTACGTCCTATAAAAAAATCTGGACAAATAGAAGATTATATTAGACTGTGCAGACAGGACCAGCAGTGATACAGGGCAGTGCTATAGCTGCAGCCATGAAGGGAAATTCTTATCAACAGAAAGTAGAATCCTTTCTTGCAAGCAGGAATAACCTGTCAAAGAGTCATTCCAGTAATCCAGGCCAGAGCACTAGTTTATCCAAGGCCTGCTACTCTCATGACGGGGAGGACACTGTCCACGCTGGCCCCCGAAAAGCAGCTGGTTCTTCTATGCCAAATCCTGCCTCCCTGGCTGCAGCTCCTAATCTTCCTAAGGTTCTTTGCCCTCTTTGTCAGAAGGGATATCACTGGGCAAAAGATTGTAGATCAAGATTCCTAAAAATGGAACCTTGCTAGTTGTTGACCAGCAGTCAGGAAATGGGTTGAGGGGCCAGCCTAAGGCCCCGACAACGATTGGGGCAACAACGCTGAACCCATTCATACCCTTCGTCCCATTACAGAACTCATCAGAGCAACCCCAGGCAGCACAGGACTGGACCTCAGTTCTGCCACCTCAACAATATTAACGCCAGATAGTCCCACTATAAAAATCCCTACAGGGGTTAAAGGTCCGTTACTGACAGGCTTGGTAGGAATTATATTAGGCAGAAGCTCCTTAGCTATGCAAGGTTTGACAGTTATTCCTGGAGTGATTGACTCAGATCATACAGGAGAAATTCAGATAATGATTTCACTCCCAACTAAAACTATTCAAATTTGGCAGGGACAAAGAATAGCTCAACTTCTACTTTTGCCCAACTGCACTGCTGTAGGACACACCACTACTCAAAGGGAAAGGCAGGAAAAAGAATTCGGGTCCAGTGATGTGGCCTTTTGGATAACAGAAATTACTCAGAAACGCCCCATGAAAAATATCAAGGAGCAATGTCCTTGGTTTCCAGAAGAGGGCACTGTTAACTTAGATACTTGGGAAAAGGTAGGGAAACAGCTAAAAACTTAGTACACTCAGCATGGTCCGGAAGAAGTACCTACTGATACTTTTCCTTATGGAATATGATTAGAGATGCTTTAGAGCCAGCTCACGAATCTGAAAAGGTACATGTTAAAGAGGGAAGTGAGGAGGAAGAGTCCAAGCCTGACTATCCCATGCTGGCTGCCATGAACACCAATAGTCATGCTAAGAATAGAGATGAAAAGAAAGATCAGCTTTCACCTCAAGATGAGGAAGGTTTAAAAGAAGCAGCAGCTTGATATCATTCTGATGAGGATTCGTCTTTTTTAGCTAAAGATGCTCCTAAGAGCCTAAGAGAGAGATCTCCAACTAGACCGTTTGTAAGATTTAAACATCAGACAGTTAAAGGATCTCTAGAACAGGAAGAGAAAAACATGGGATGCCTTCGTTCCCCCATGCCTCCACCTCCTTATAGGGGTGAGGGGCCTCCGCTAGGGGTTCCCTGGAGAAGGGATCTCTCTAGCCTCGAGGATGAATTTGATCCCCACCTTGAGGCTTGGTTTCCTGTAATATTCGATGGGAGCGATAGGGGAGAAACCCCCTACTGGGAACCCCTTCCAATGAAAATGATTAAAGAACTCAAACAGGCTTGTGCCTTGTATGGGGCTACAGCCCCGTACACTATAACATTATTAAGAGGCCTTAGAGGCTAGATGGATGACACCCTGTGACTGGAAGATAGTTGCTAAAGCTTGTCTGTCTTGAGGGCAATTGTTAAGGGACCAGACCTGAGCCATGACAGGCTCGACAAGCTACACTAGGCCTAAGTTTTGGGTTCTTGTAAACCTGAGTCATAATTCCGGGAAACTACACCCTGGGAGAGTCCCACTCGCACCAAACCTGAGCCAATCAGGATTGAGATGGAGGATTTGAAAATCCCGCGTGCACGTACGGCTTAACCAGTCATTACCTGCGAGCTATGCTGTTCCGAGACAAAGAACTGCCTGTATAAAAGCAGCTGTGATTTAGAGCTTGGGGCTCTCCTCAAGATTCCACTGCGTTGGATGAGACCTGAGCCCTAGCTCGAGCTAGCAATAAAAACCCCTTCATGCTTTTGCATTGCTGTGGACGTCTTATTCTGTCAGTTTTGGGGAACTCGGACTTCGGGGATAACAGCAATATGTACTTTGGAGAGCTGAATATGAAGATCTTGCCCCAAAACAGGCTGATGCTAACCAAAAATATGGCCCAAGATATATTGTAAAAAGTATGTTGACAGGGACTCATGAATTTGGAACACTTAGAGAACAGAAGGGATTAGGCAGAAGAACTCTAAATCAAGTAACCGCCTGCAACCTCAGGCTTGGCGACATTTGCCTCAAGGGAAAGAATCAACCTCTTTTTCAAACATTAGACAAAAATCAGAAGAGCTATATGAGGACTTTATATCACGACTTACAGAGGCAGTTTACAGAGTAATTTCCAATTTTGAGGCAGCGGAAATACTGATAAAACAACTGGCATTTGAAAATGGCTAACTCCACCTGCCAGGCCGCTCTACGTCCTATAAAAAAATCTGGACAAATAGAAGATTATATTAGACTGTGCAGACAGGACCAGCAGTGATACAGGGCAGTGCTATAGCTGCAGCCATGAAGGGAAATTCTTATCAACAGAAAGTAGAATCCTTTCTTGCAAGCAGGAATAACCTGTCAAAGAGTCATTCCAGTAATCCAGGCCAGAGCACTAGTTTATCCAAGGCCTGCTACTCTCATGACGGGGAGGACACTGTCCACGCTGGCCCCCGAAAAGCAGCTGGTTCTTCTATGCCAAATCCTGCCTCCCTGGCTGCAGCTCCTAATCTTCCTAAGGTTCTTTGCCCTCTTTGTCAGAAGGGATATCACTGGGCAAAAGATTGTAGATCAAGATTCCATAAAAATGGAACCTTGCTAGTTGTTGACCAGCAGTCAGGAAATGGGTTGAGGGGCCAGCCTAAGGCCCCGACAACGTTGGGGCAACAACGCTGAACCCATTCATACCCTTCGTCCCATTACAGAACTCATCAGAGCAACCCCAGGCAGCACAGGACTGGACCTCAGTTCTGCCACCTCAACAATATTAACGCCAGATAGTCCCACTATAAAAATCCCTACAGGGGTTAAAGGTCCGTTACTGACAGGCTTGGTAGGAATTATATTAGGCAGAAGCTCCTTAGCTATGCAAGGTTTGACAGTTATTCCTGGAGTGATTGACTCAGATCATACAGGAGAAATTCAGATAATGATTTCACTCCCAACTAAAACTATTCAAATTTGGCAGGGACAAAGAATAGCTCAACTTCTACTTTTGCCCAACTGCACTGCTGTAGGACACACCACTACTCAAAGGGAAAGGCAGGAAAAAGAATTCGGGTCCAGTGATGTGGCCTTTTGGATAACAGAAATTACTCAGAAACGCCCCATGAAAAATATCCTGGTCAGTGACAAGTCTGTTGTGGGGCTATTAGATACAGGAGCAGATGTCTCTTGCATTGCTGGGAAAGACTGGCCCAGCTCCTGGCCCATGCATACTACTGAAAATGAGTTGGTGGGGTTAGGGAGAGCCCCTGCAGTAGTCAAGAGTGTAAAAATATTAGATTGGCAGTTTGAGGACACCTGTGGAACTTTCCAACCCTATGTAGTTCTTTGCTCCCCTTTACCTTATGGGGGAGGGATGTGCTGTCTCAAATGGGAGTGCTACTTTTTTTAGCCCTGATGATAAAGTGACCTCCCAAATGCTCCATATGGGCTATGATCCATCAAAAGGATTGGGTAAACAACAGACAGGAATAATTGAGCCAATTTGCCTGACCCCTCGACAGCTACGTACTGGATTTGGGTATCCAAATTTATAATGGAGGCCATTGTTTTTGCTGCCGACCCCATTACATGGAAATCTCAAGACCCAGTGTGGGTGGAACAATGGCCTCTGCCTAAAGAAAAATTCAGTTCAGTTCAGTCGCTCAGTCGTGTCCGACTCTTTGCGACCCCATAATCGCAGTACGCCCGGCCTCCCTGTCCATCACCAACCCCCAGAGTTCACCCAGACTCATGTCCATTGAGTCCGTGATGCCATCCAGCCATCTCATCCTCGCTCGTCCCCTTCTCCTCCTGCCCCCAATCCCTCCCAGCATCAGGGTCTTTTCCAGTGAGTCAACTCTTCGCATGAGGTGGCCAAAGTACTGGAGCTTCAGTTTTAGCATCATTCCTTCCAAAGAAATCCCAGGGTTGATCTCCTTCAGAATGGACTGGTTGGATCTCCTTGCAGTCCAAGGGACTCTCAAGAGTCTTCTCCAACACCACAGTTCAAAAGCATCAATTCTGCACTCAGCCTTCTTCACAGTCCAACTCACATCCATACATGACCACAGGAAAAACCATAGCCTTGACTAGACGGACCTTAGTCGGCAAAGTAATGTCTTTGCTTTTGAATATACTATCTAGGTTGGTCATAACTTTTCTTCCAAGGAGTAAGCGCCTTTTAATTTCATGGCTGCAGTCACCATCTGCAGTGATTTTGGAGCCCAGAAAAATAAAGTCTGACACTGTTTCTACTGTTTCCCCATCTATTTCCCATGAAGTGATGGGGTCAGATGCCATGATCTTCGTTTTCTGAATGTTGAGCTTTAAGCCAGCTTTTTCACTCTCTCTCGCTTTCAACAAGAGGCTTTTTAGCTCCTCTTCACTTTCTGCCATAAGGGTGGTGTCATCTGCATATCTGAGGTTATTGATATTGGCAGCTAGAACGTTAATTTTTGAACAACTACAATTGGGACATATTGAACCCTCCAATAGTCCCTGGAACACTCCTATTTTTGTCATAAAGGAAAAATCTGGTAAATGGTGACTTTTACAAGATTGAGAGCTATTAATGCCACCATGGAAGACATGGGGCCCTTACAGCCTGGGCTCCCTTCCCCAGTAGCCATTCCAGAGGGATATAATATAATTGTAATTGATTTACAAGACTACTTTTTTACCATTCCCTTAAGTGCTGAAGATGAAAAGCGATTTGCTTTAGTCTGCCATCAGAGAATTTTAAACAGCCTTATTTAAGGTTTCAATGGAAAGTGTTGCCCCAGGGAATGAAAAATAGCCCTACCCTGTGTCAAAAATTTCTTAATGCTGCTTTAGAAGAAATTAGAGCTAAATATACACAGGTATATATGATTTGTTATATGGGTGATATTTTAATAGCTCATCCAGATAGAGCTCATTTACAAACCGTTCTCCAAGATTTGACTCAGGCACTGTCAGCTAGAGGCTTTAAAATTGCCCCGGAAAAATTCAAACCAACCCACCCATAACTTATTTAGGAAGGGTTATAAATTCAGAAACAGTGACTCATTCCCCACTGCAATTAAGAAAAGATCACCCTGTTACTCTGAATGATTATCAAAAACTTTTAGGTGATATTAATTGGATAAGGCCTTATCTTAAACTAACCACTGCTGAGCTAAAGCCTCTTTTTAACATTTTGTGGGGGCTGGACCTCAGCAAGTGGCGCTCGGAAAAGGGACATCAAAAGGTAATCCTACCCCATTGTGCAGTTACTCAGAATGGCTAGGACCCCACTCAGGGTGCCCGGGACCTCCCTGCATAGGGAGGGTAAAGAGGGGTGGGAAGTTTTGGGTTGAAAAGAAACCTGGTTGATAGGTTGAAAGAAACCTGAAGTGTTGATTCTTGCAATATAAGACAAGAAATCTGTACTGAAATATTAAATCTTTCTCTACAGAAATCTCTGACATGGGTAACAATGAGTCAAAAGAACAACAACTCTTTATAGATGTAATTTTGCAACTGTTAAAAGCGGAATCAAAGTTAAAAAGCTAGTGTTTAATCTTTTTTTACAAGAACAGTGTCCTAGGTTTCCAGAAGAGGACACTGTTGATTTCGATACTTGGAAAAGGTAGGGAAACAGTTAAAAACTTAGTATACTTTGCATGGGCCAAAAAAAGTTCCTGTAGATGCTTTTACTCTGTGTAATATGATTAGAAATGTTCTGGACCCCCGTCATGAGGCTGTTAGATAGCCTATGGAGAGGCGATAGCGGTGGATGGTGGTGGGTCTCCACCTTTACGCAGCCTATGGGAGAGGCGATAGCGGTGGATGGTGGTGGGTCTCCACCTTTACGCAGATCATATTTTCTGCCATTGACAAAGAAAAGGAGGGAGACTGTTCTCTACCTCCAAGGAAGGAGGGGCCTTGCAGGACACTGTGGTCGGGTGCCCTGGCAAGCCCCCTCCCCCTCTACACTTTGCCTCCAAGGCCTCCCAGAACATTGCCTAAGGCTGAAAAAGATAGAGATTTTTTTCTTTTAAACAAAGAGCTTTTAAAGCAGACACATGCACAATATTCAGAGCCTGCTCCTTGGAAAAAAAAAACCCTGGGGGGGCCCCACCCAAAGAGATAAAAAAGATTCTACAAATAAAAAATATTTCTCTTATGGCCAAATGGGACATTTTTGCCGACAATGTCCTGCCAAACAGAGACAACAAGCCATGCCGTTCAACCCCAGGTAGCTCAGGACTGGACCTCAGTTCCACCAGCGCAACAATATTAACCCCTGATGTGCCAGTTACTCCGATTCCAACAGAAGTGGCTGGCCCCCTGCCTGAGGGCATTGTAGGACTTGTGCTAGGGCGTAACTCGCTTTCTTTTCAAGGAATTTCGGAGGTGCCTGGTGTAGTAGATTCTGATTATACTGGGAAAATTAAAGTTTTGATCTTGCCACCTACTAAAACTATGCAAGTTAATAAAGGTCAAAGAATAACACAGCTTTTGCTTTTACCTTATTATCAGACAAGAAAAACCTTGACTTCTCAAGCTAGGGGCCCCAGAGGATTTGGATCTAGTGATCCTAGCTTTTTGGGTGCAGGAAATTACTGCCTCTAGGCCTTTAAAAGGTCTTTAGTGGCCCAGCTCCTGGCCAACACATACTACTGAAAATGAGTTGGTGGGATTAGAGAAAGTGTTATGCGGAGTGGGGATGCGGCAGAGAAAAAGGTGAGGGAGAGGTTAGAACCTTGGAGAGTAGTGAGTTCCCCGTTGCTGGAGGTTTCAAGCAAAGATTAGACGGTTGCTTGTCATCTAAAGAGCTATAGACCAGATTTAGGTTACGGAAGGATAACTGGAGAAGCTTATAAAGATATTGTGCAACACCTCTTTACTTGCTTCTCATATTTAGGTCTGCCAAAATTTTTTGAAAATTGATAATGCCCCTGTGAAGCTGCAGAGAGATTGTTTACTAACTTTAAATGATTTCCAGAAATTATTAGGAGATATTAATTGGATACACCCACATTTAAAACTGACTACTGCAGATTTAAAGCCTTTGTTTGATAGCTTAAAAAAGGCGATCCTTATCCCAGTTCTAAGAAAAAGTTGACTGAGACAGTCGGCTCTTGTTAAAGTGGATGAGGCTTTAAAAGATCAGTTAATTAGGATTAATATTACCAAAAGATGAGATTAAGTTATTCTTGCCACAAAACATACACCTACAGGATGCTTGTGACAAGAAGGCCCATTGGTTCCATCTACCAGGGACCCCAGGAAAAATAGTTTTATTTTATCCCAGCTTGGTGGCACAATTAATTATAAAAGGAAGAAAAAGAAGTGTGGAACTTTTTGGAAAAGAAGTAACAAATACAGTAATTCCATTCAATAAGGGTCAACTACAAGTCTTTCACAAAATACTGATCATTGGCAAGTTGCCCTGATAGATTTCAGGGATCAAATTTTGTTTCATTTGCCCTCAAGTTCCCTATTGCATTTTTTGAAAACACATCCAGTAATTTTTCTGAAAAACTTTTCTATTCAGCCTTTTAAAGGGGCTACAACTCGGCCTCTGGTTAAGTGAAAAGATCTCCTTACAGGAGAGTGAAAAGGAGCTATACTGCTAACTTGTGGGAGAGGGTATGCTTGTATTTTTTCCCAGGGTGCTGCGTCACCAATTTGGATCCCGGACAGACTGATTGGCCATGTCGCAGTCCCCCAGGCACCTGGTTCCTCCACTGCCGTGACCACAAAAAAGAGAAAGGGCACTCCTGCCCCGCCTCAAAAGTCCAGCAGACTCTAAGACACCGGCAGCGGAGATCCCGAAAGAACCAACCTTATCTTAGGGAATTCAGCTTTAATAACAACAATTACTACTGTTACTGTTACTATTACTGTCACTGTTACTGTGGCAGCAATATCATTGACTCAACAAGGGCATACTGCCCAATATGTTGAAAAATCATATTTTAGGTGTTTGGAATAGCTCAGAGATTAGTTTAGATTTAGGGAAACTTCATAATCAGATACAGACCATGAAACACTCCTGATTAGATTCTACTGCCGCAGGAGAAGCCAATGACTTTTTCCATACATTCTCTAACTTCATTTCTGGGAAGAATATTCTGTCTACTATTTTCAGCTATGTTGCTGTGGATTCTCTGATCTTGCTCCTCATAATCATTCTTCCTTGTATTGTCAGGATCGTTCGGCAGAACATTCAGAAGCTTGCCACTGAGCTGCATCTGGCTGTTTTAAGAAATAAAAAAGGGGGAGATGCCGGGAGCCAGCATGAGGAACTCTGCCCGTGGCAAAGGTCATGAGGAAGGAGGCTCGGCATACGCAAAGGCGGGATCAAGCCTCAGAGGACCCCCTGTTCCCGAGCATCTACCCCCAAAACCAGAGTCTGCCTGCTTTACTGTGTTATGGTTTCCACCTACTCTTCTGAGATTAACAGGGAGCTGTCCCCCCACCACCTTTTTCTGGAAAAGTTAATTTAGAGCTTTTAGATAATAAATCTCCTGGAAATAATAAGAGTGTTTCAATCCAAAAACCCCTCTGATGGCTTTCTAGCCTGCCTGCCAGACTCTTACAGCTGCGCATGTGATTGTTTGCGGCCTCCCGACCGTGAGAGGCACACAAAGCTTAAAACATCCTGGGAATGTAGGGGCTTCCGAGGAGTCAAAATCATTAGAATAGGACTGATTAAGGGTTTCATTTCTTGAGCCAATACTTGCTGCCAAGTTTTCATATCTTTTATTTGTAGATATAGTTGGTATATAGAAAAAAACAGGTAGTAGCCCTGGTATTAGCAACATTAGATCTTTGGTTAAGTACTTTCTTTGTTATAACCCACTGCACCTTTGTTCTACAGGAATGTAACTTTATTTAGTATTTTGAAGGTGATGCAGAGTAAAGAAAAAACACTTCAAGAGAAAAAGTTTTCTGGTTGATAGTCATTTATCCAGGAAGAGAGCCATAAACATGTTAATAGGCCTCTTGGCCTGTGGCCTGCATAGACAGTGCAAGTCTCTTGTCTCGAGACTTTTATTGATTTTCTGTGTAAACCAAGGAACATCAGCCTCCTTCTCTCCTCTATTTTCTTATCTTCCACATCCTTTCTTTATCTCTCTCTCTCTCTAAATCATTCCCCGACTCCGTTTCTCCTTCGGGTTCCCCTGGATCCTGCGGGGGCTGGACCCCGGCAAGCTAATGCCAGATCTTCTATAGTTACAAGGAATCAGCATAAGGTTTTACAAACACAGGAAACTTCAGCTCAAAGAGCTGAACTCACAGCTGTTATAGAGGCTTTTGTTATGTTTGCAGAGGAGGAATTTAACCTTTACTCTGACTCTCAGTATGAAGTCAGGCTGTTTCCACATATTGAGACTGAGGTTCTGCCCAAGAACAAAACTACTATCTTTTACTTGCTAACTAAATTGCAGCAACAAATCTGTAAACGAAACCAAGCATTTTTTTATTGGCCACATTTGAGCTCATTCTGGACCGCCTGGACCTTTAAATGCCTTAAATGATTTGGCAGATTCACTAACTAGGGTTACAGTGGCCTCTGCTTTTAAAGAAGCCCGAGCCTCTCAACTCACTTCATCATCAAAATGCTACTGCATTAAGATATCAGTTTCAGATTCCTCGAGAGTCTGCTTGAGAGATTGTTCATTCCTGTTCACATTGTCCCACTACTATAAATAGTTTGCCTATGGGAGTTAACCCTTGCGGTCTCAGACCTAATGCACTCTGACAGATGGATGTAACTCATGTCTCCTCATTTGGAAAATTGTCTTTTGTTCATGTAACTATAGATACTTTTTCTCATGTTATTGTTGCCACTGTCGCACTGGAGAGGCGTATAGGGATTAGTGCAACATCTCTTTAATTGTTTTTCATACTTAGGCCTGCCAAAAGTTTTGAAAACCAATAATGCCCCTGCTTACACTTCTAAGTCATTTCAAGAATTTTGCATAAGATTTCAAATAAAACATAACACAGGCATCCCCTATAATCCCCAGGGACAAGCCATAGTGGAGAGAGCACATCAGACATTAAAAATACAAATTCAAAAATTACAGGAAGGGGGATTTAAATATGGTTCTCCCCATCAAATCTTGCAGCATGCTCTCTTTGTAATAAATAACCTAAATGCTGATTAGTCCGGAACCACTGCAATGCTTCGTCATTGGTGTCCGGAACAACAGAATACAAAGCCATTGGTAAAATGGAAGGACCTCCTCTCTGGGCAATGGAGGGGTCCTGGCCCGCTGTTAACCAGCGGCCGAGGATATGCTTGTATTTTTCCACAGGACGCAGATTCTCCAATTTGGATCCCGGACAGACTGATTCACCATGTCACAGCCCCCCAGGCACCCGGTTCCCTCATTGCCTCGACCATGAAAAAGGAAGGAGCCTCCTCTACATCCACTTCCTCTGCCAATACGGGCATCCCGCTGCTCTCAAGACGACTGACACTGGAGAGCCTGGATGGGCAAGAAGAGGACCCGCCCATCAGACAGGTGGCACGACTCCGTATAAGAGACAGTGCCAAAAAAAAATAAAATTAAAAAAAAAAAAAAAGAGACAGTGCCCCTCCAGTCCTTCACCCCACAGGAGACCACCAGGACGCGCTGCTCAGGCAACTCAGCAAGCCTCCATACCTACCTGGGGACAGATTAAGACGCTCTGTCACCAGGCACAGGGAATAGCTTCTGCGCAGGGATCTTCAAACTCCCCCGGAAAGTGTTGCTATGCTTGCCCTATTATCCTGCCAGAATTCTCCAGCAGAGCACCCAGAAGCTTGCGACTGAATTGCATCTGGCTGTCTTAAGAAATAAAAAAGGGGAGATGCCGGGAGCCAACAGGGAGATCCCACCCATGACAAGGTCATGCGGAAGAGCCTGACAGGGCAAGGCAGATCATGTCTCAAGGGGTCCTCTGCATGAGCACCTACCCCCAAACCAAAATCTGTCTGTTTACTGTGTGCTATACTACACTCTTCTGACATTAACAGGGGCTATCCCCCACCACTTTTCTCTGGAAATTTAACTTAGAGCTCCAGTTAATAGTCTCCTGCACATGAAAGGAGTGTCTCAGCTCAAACCTCTCTGCTGCCAGTCTAGCTTGTGTGACAGGTTTATCCACACTCTTGCTACTACGCACATGATTGTTTATAACTTCTCAACCATAAACAGCACAGAGTTTGGAGTATTTTGAAAGTCTTAGTTAGCATAGGGCTTTTCTAAAGATAAAAATCATGTTGGTGAAGGGTTTCATTGCTGAGTTAATGATTGCCGCCAGGCCTCTATATCCTCAGGCACCTGGGAATGTATTAATGTAATTGGAATGTAGAAAAAGAAACATAGTAGTTTTGATGTTAGCAATATTAGACTTTTGAGTTAATGAATTTTCTCTTTGTTAATAATCACTGTACTCCTCTTTCTTTGTTATAAATCGTTGTATCCTTGCTATGTAAGAATGTAACTTTATCACTTTCTTAAGACTAAGCAGATTTCAGAAAAAACATCTTAAGGGAAAACAAGTTTTCTGATTAACTAACCTTTATCAATGGAAACAAAGATGGGGCCATAAAATGTTAATCGGTCTCCAGACCAGAAGATATTGTAAACAAGCGTAAGACCCTCGTAAGAACAAAGATATGCAAGAACACTCTGTCTTTAGATAAGTGTCAGAGTAGCTGACCCTGCATGACTCTGCTTCTTACATTTATCTCTATGTACAACTTAAAGTATAAAAGCTTCCCTGAAAACTAAAGAGATGGACCAGTTCCTCAAAAAACTGGTTTCCCTCGTGTCGTTCTTGCTTTCTCTTTCTCTTACTCTCCTTTTCAGGCTGATTCCTTGGAGCGCAGGGGCTCGCCGTGTTACTTCTTTGCCTGGGCTTCTAAGACCTGAACGGGAAGGCGCTCTGCCTCTCACTCCTTTGGGAGACTGGGAGGGCGCCTGCGGCCTACGTAAACGGTGCAATTTCCTTGTCTGGAACTTTATTGGCTTTCTGCGTAAACCAAGGAATATCAGGCTCTTTCTCTCCTATATTTTCCTAACTGCTATATTCCTTCTTTATCTCTCTATATCTCTAAATAAATCTTTTTAGGTCGCTGATGCCGTCCCCCTGGGGATACCATGGATCCAACCAGGGCTGGACTCCGGTACTCCTAGGCATGAAAGGAGTATTTCAATTCAAACCCCCTGTTAGCATTCTAGCTTACTTGGCAGGTTTATCCAGACTCTTGCAACATTGTTGAGCCAATGCGTGCTGCCAAATTCCCACATCCCTCTTCCATTGTGTTCCTGGGAGTGCATATAGTTAGGATGTAGAAAAAACAAGTAGTAGCCACAGTAGCCTTAACATTAGCAACATTAGACTTTGAGTTAATAAGTTCTTTCTTTGCTGTAACCCACTGAATCTTTGCTCCATAAAAATGTAACTCTGTACTTTAAGGGTGATGCAGGCTAAGGAATTTAAGGAAAAACATTTCAAGGGAAAGTAAGTATTTTAACTGACTAACCTTTATCAAAAAGGGGTCATAAAATGTCAGCAGGCCTCTGGGCCAGAAGATAATGTACAAAAAATAAGACCCTTGCTTATGAAACGGTATGCAGGAAGAAACTTGGTATCGATAAAAGTTAATACTGACGGAATGTTGAGCTGACACTGCATTTTTCACTTTGCTCAATGTACAACTCAGGGTATAAAAGCTCCCTCTGAAAATAAGGTGATGGGCCTTGCTCACCGAAGCTTGGTCTCCCCATGTTCTTTCTCTTTCCTTTTCCTTTTCAGGCTGATTCCCTGGAGCGCAGGGGCCCTCTGAGTTCACTTTCCAGCCTGGGCTTCTAAGACCTACTCGAGAAGGTGCCCAAGGTGGGGCACCTTCAGCTATTCGAGAGGCGCCTGCGGCCTACATGCACAGAGCAAGTCCCATGCTGGGGCTTTATTGGCTTTCTGCATAAACCAAGGAATATCAGCCTCTTTCCTCTATTTTCTTAACTGCATAATTCTTTCCTTATCTCTTTCTCTATATCTGTTGCTGACACCATTCATGCTTTGGATAAACCTGGATCCAACCGAGGCTGGACCCTGGTAGGCCCTGAAGAAACCTGCTTGCTGGGCACCTCCCTTCCAGAGACTCTGGTTGTGACCCCCATCTCAGACTCCACTTACCTGAAAAGGGAAGCTAGGATAGCAGTGATACTTTTGAAACAGTTTTCATGGCTGTGTCCTGACCAACATCCTGATCGTTTTCAGCCAGAAAGCTGTTTTTTTATGCTGGAAGTGTGTTGACTCCCCCTGGCAGGGAGGTCTTACGGGGTCTTGGCAGGGTGCTACAAAGCTGCCAGGACTCGATGTAGCTAGGTTGGGCTGCTCCCCCTGACTCGGTCATTCCCCAGGCCCCTGGCGCCAGTGTCCTGTCCTTTCTGGCTCCTTTTCTGCCCTTTTCTGCTCCTGCATCGAAAGTGATTGTGGGCTGCCCGTGCCCTGGTCATTGATACTGCAAGGAGAGGAGTCTCTCAAAGACCTTTCCCCGTGTTTGAAGGGCCCAGCCGTCCCTTCCAAACCCTGGAGCTTTCACAAATTAGTTTTTTTCTCCTGCCATTCCCTTCAGAGCTTAGACCTTGGCTGGTCCCTGGACTTGCAGGGGTTCACTTTGTCTTTGAAGTTCAGGGGCTTCTTGGCAGAAATGAGTCAACACATTTATACTTGGTCTTCACACTGGAATAAGTTCATGTAGTGCGAAAGAGCATGGGGTGGGGAGGGAGGGCTGTAAACCGTGGCTTCTGCTCTGTGGACTTGAATGGAGGACAACCTGTAATGTATTATTCAAGACAGCCTGTGACTGATGTGCTTGTTGGTGTGGCTGACAGAGTCCCTAGCCCTGCCGTCAGCAGAGGTCTGATCTGCCTTTTGTTCTTGCTGCAGATGTGTTTGGTGGGTGGCAGAAACCCTCCACCAGTGCCCTTGCTTAATGCACTCTGAAGATGCAACATGGCACCCAGGAGGTGTGTCCGGCTCACAGATAAAGGTGAGGTGGGGTCCCACTCACCGTTGCCCCCCGCCTTCCCCTACATTTGGTCTGAGGGCTCATGTCTAGTTCTCTCCCGTCTACATTTGAGTTTGATCCTATTTTGCTAGAAGTTTCTATTCGCATCTCATAATGTGAAGGTAGTGAGACTATTAGATGTAAGCCACAGGGTACTCGGTAGGCATCTAACAGCCTGAGTGTTCCCTTGGCTTTCAAACCTGCCCTCTGCCCCTGACATGCATCAGAGGCTTTCCTGTCCAGTCCCTGGTCCTGGGGCTCCTCAGCCAGCCTTTCCATTTTTCTTGGCTGGCCAAATTAAGTGGGTCTTTGCAGAATAGGGGCTTCCCTGGTGGCTCAGGCGCTAAAAGCGACTGCCTACAATGCGGGAGACCCGGGATCGATCCTTGGGTGGGGAAGATCCCTGGAGCAGGAAATGGCAACCCACTCTGGTACTGTTGCATGGAAAATCCCATGGACAGAGGAGCCTGATAGGCTACAGTCCATGGGGTCGCAAAGATTCGGACACGACTGAGCCACTTAACTAACTTTAACTTTTGCAGAGTAGGATGAGGGTAGGAGAGCTCCTGAGGGTGGTGGTCCATCCTTTGATGAAGATGAGAGTTTGGTGTTACAGCCCCTGGTAGCACTAAAGTCTAGTCTGTCTGCCCAGATCTGGGAACTGCTTGAAAGAAAATCCTTTGTTCGAAAAACCAAACCTTTGAGGTATTTTTCTTTGTTACCACATCTGTTCTGGCAATTTCTAGTTGAGCTTGCATAAATTAGAAGCTTGGGCCTGGTCGATCGGAACCCTCTCAGTGATGCTGCCTCGTGAGAAGATGGTGCTGGAGACTAAATGCTTGTATGGTTCTTCCTTCTTACGTCAGCCTTAGATCTGGAGGTGGCTAAGGAAGCCCAAGGTCCTGAGTCAGTGACCTTGGGGTTACCTGGGATCTGGAATGGCTGGTATTTCTCCCTGAGGTGAGAACCAAACCAGCTGGGAACCAGCCCCCTGAGGGTTGGCTGGTGAGTTACTGCCACTGGCTGGGAACCACTCCCCAGAGGGTTGGCTGGTTTAAGTCTATGCAGATGGGAACTCCCAACCATTGGTCTTGCTTGTCCTTTCTTGTAGATCCTTATTGTTTGCAGATACCAGTGGAGCAGAGAGTGGAGAGTGCTGTTCCCATGTGAAGAGCTGCCCACCATCTGCTCACAGTGTCACGGGAGCCGTGTTCACTCAGCACTAGAGATCTGGGGCAAAGCTCTGGGGCTGGCAGCCTGGATCCCCTTCAGCCACTCTGCTGACAGCGGTGCCCTCGGAGGCCATAGATCGAGAAGGCTGGCCCCAGTCCCTCGGTGACCAGTGACCAAGAGTTTCTCTGTTGAGTTGGCAGCTGTTTATGGTTTTTCTCTCCACCTGCCCATTCAATAAACTGTATACACCTACCTCACCTGTGTTTTAAACCTGCAAGAAGCCACATGCCAGCGAGGCGGGGCAGCATGAATGCGGGTCACGGGCTGGATCCTGCTTTCCCCCTTTAAGTCCTTCCATTCTGCTCCTGAGGCTAGGCACGTGGGCTGTTGTTTGAGGTGTTGTGTTAGGACAGAGGTGAACAAGTGCTAGTGGTTGGCTCAGGTTAGACCCGTGAGAGTTGAGGGCTGTGACAGGAAGCAGAGTGCCAGAGTGAGACAGGTGCTGATGTCCTTGGAAAAGCTGTGGGGTAGGCTCAGCATGTACCTGCTTGTGTGGCCAGCTGGCCTAGCTTGCTTGGGATTGAGGGGTTTCCCAGGACATGGGACTTTGTTTAACAAAACCAGGAAAGTCCTGGGCAAGCTGGAACAAGTTGGTCAGCTTGTCTGGGGTGTAAAGTACATGGTACTGGGACTTCCCTTGTGGTCCAGTGGTTAAGAATCTGCCATCCAAAGCAGGGGACCATTGGGCCCCTGGTGGGGAACTAAGATCCCACATGCCTTGAGGTAATAAGCCCATATGCCAATCAAACTGAGGGTCTGTCACTACAAACCAAAGCATCACTGACTTTTTCTAAACTTGTGAGGTATGTAGCTTCTTATTAGGGTATCCTGTGATGGGCCTGCCCCTGGCATGAAGCCCAGCAGGTGCTGTACTTCATTAGGAAGACTTGCCCACTTGTGATGCTGGCCTAGATAACCCAGGAGGCCAGAAGCAAGGGGACCCACTGAACTCCAATCAGTGTGTGTCATCCTTCACTCTCAGCTTCCAGACAACGGTCCTTCTCAGAGGTATTTGTCAGTCAGTCTACATGTCTGCTGACATTAAAAATAAAGCAGTAGCCCCTGCTCACTGCAGCCAGAGAAAGCCTGCATGTTGCAACAAAGACCTAGAGCAGCCAAAATTAATTAAAGCAACAGGCATGCCTCCTGCCAGCAGGAGAGGTTGTGTGTGTGAAGTGGGCCTTTTTGGTGGGATTTTCCCTGAAAATATGGGAAAGTAGGTTTGTCCAATGACCTTGGCCAAGAAAACCAATGAATGGGAATCCTTTGCCGCCAAAAGATGCAAAAGCAGAGAATGAGGTTTTTGTAATCAAAAACAGCCTATGATTAGAACAATAAACAGTAATCTTCAGGAAAAAATGATAACTTTCTTCGCTAACTAACCAAATATTTCAGGATAATACTTGGCTTTGGTTCATTACCACTTTCTGGGGAAGTCCTCTTGTGCTATTTTAAAATTGAGGAATCTGGGGTTTGGAGAGATTTAATAGATTTTTGCTAAGAGAGCAAAGAGGTGATGGAACCACAGTCATAAAGCAGGTCACACTTGCCCCAAGTCTATGCTCTCTGTATTACTTTTGTAACTGAGTATGATATGTTAGTAAATTTCCTAATTGTATTATAGATTAGGGTTGCATTCATGGTGTAAATCCCTTTTATTCTTTGTGGATTATTTTAGACCAGGGGTTTTTACATTGTGGCCCATGCTCAAATCTGGCCTGCTGCCTGTTTTTTGTGTTTGTTTTTTTTTTTAAATAAAGTTTTACTGGAACACAGCCACACATACTCTAGCAGGCTGTTCTCTGTTACAACAGAAGTGTTGAGTAGTTACAGCAGAGACAATATATTCAGCCAAGACTAAAAGATTTGCTCTCTGGCCCTTTACAGAAAAAATCTGCTGGTTCCTGTTTTTGGCTCTAAGCTTAATGTAGGCAGAGACTGTGTTTTTCTTATTCTGATCCCACCTCTTCTAGCACTCGGCCCAGGGACAGAAGCCAGTGCAGGCAAATCTAAATTGAAATCATTTATCGGATAGATCTGTAGTCCGTGTAGGAGCTGGGTGCTCAGTGAGTCTTCTGCACCAAGAAAGTAGCAGAACAAGGCTTTAAGCCCATTTCTGTCTGACTTATTCCTTTAACCGTGACATCAAATAACATCTACAAAGTTGCACATGTATGTTTAATGTTGAGCAGCATGCTTTGGGCTACATGGTGGTTGAATACTGCTCATGATTTTTTTCATCACTGAAGTTTTCTCTAGGGGACCACGGGAAAGGAGTTGGAATTGGCTCCCCAGAGAAAGGCTGAGGACAGCTGAAAGAACGTGTAGGGACACAGGAAGGGGTGGAGGAAGTCAGGTGTGTCTTCAGGCGTCAGCTGTTCCCTGCGTCCATCAGGACAGGACACTCACAGGAGAAGAGGCAGCTCCGACCCCCACAAGGTCAAGGGCAGTCCACTTGTGTTGTCCACTCCTCCAAGCCACAGTTACTCTTCTGTCATCAGGTTAATCAACATTGGCTCCTAAGAACAAGAAGTTCTGGAGAGAAGGCAAAAAAGATGAGAAAGACCATTTTCTGAGTCACACAGCATTGGAACTTCCTGAAAGGGAAGCCTTTATAGGAAAAAACAAATTCTTACTTGAATCAAAAACCAAGTCAGTCTACAAACCAAGCCCTTGGAGGCCTTAAACACTGCCCCTCAGCTGCCTGCCCCTAGGAATTTATCTGCATTTCCTGATCTGACTTCTGGAAGACATCCACGAATGTCCCTTTCCTGCTTCAATTTTTCACCCCCCTGGAAGAACCATGTACACATTAGTGCTGGTTGAGTTCACTCCCCTCACATAATTAGTTTCTAAGGATGTAGCCCTTACCTTGGAGTAAGAAACATACAACACAGTGATGACACTGGTAAACTAGTACTTCTGGATTTATATCAGAAAGTGTCCTATGCTTGTCCCTGGCTCTGCCCCTGGTATGTTTCTTCTGCCAGAAAGCATAGTCAGGTTTTCTCCAGGACCACCTGTCCAGAGTGGGAAGCCTGGTCAGGGGCCTAGTGGGGGCTCACAGCCATGGACATTCTGGGCTTTTCAAGTGGCCCCTTATCAGCTCAAGTGGTCCATCTAATCTGACCCCTTTACACCCTCTTCCTGCCTTCAGTGCCTAACAGGCCTTGTACACTGAAGATGCTCCATTATCATGTTTGAACTGAATTATTGGGAACTGAGCTATTTGACTGAAGCCAAGATTCCATATCATCAAAACGTGCCATTTATACTCCAAAATTTAAAACAAAAATTCTTTTCCTATGAAGATTTGGTTCAGGATCTACGTGAGGGTCAGGGACTCCCCCGAGTATCCATCAGCCCTAAAGCAAATATCCCAGAAGGTCTAGAGCTCCCAATTCAGACACCGCTTCTCACTGACCTCGTGGATTTGGAACTCCAAGCTGTTGAGGTAGGTGTCCCTTGGCAGAGGGAGTGGGATGCCCTCTTCAAGCTTTGCTGAAAGATAAAGAGCAGAGAGCAGTGGGCTGGTCGGAGGAGACAAGGGAGATGTGAAGATGCAGAACATTGCGTTTGCAGCTGGCTAAGGAGAGAGCGGGCTGCTTTGACATGTGGCACGCTACTGGATGCAGGGCACATCTGTCCACTCTTCAGCCTCTTGAGCTTCTACTGGCCCCTTCAAGAGCCCCCGTTCACCCGCTGTCTAAAGTGGCCTGGGCTGGGACATGCAGCGAGCGGTGTTTACTGCAAGGACTCAACCCCGAGGACCACCAACTCCTCCACTTTATCTTTTCCAAGCCAGTTTTGCTGCTTGTATCTCTCGGTCCTAAAAGCCAGATGGTGAGGCCAGTTGGAAAAGGCCCCAGCATCAGAGGAGGCACGCTGGGTTCACAGGCAGCCACTATCCCAAGAAATACTTCCATCACAGTCATCCAGCAAGTCAGCGACCTTGCCTCACCCTAGGACCCTAACTCCAGGACTTCCCTGGTGGTCCAGTTGTTAAGAATCTGCCTGCCAGCATAGGGGGCAAGGGTTCAATCCCTGGTCCAGGAAGATCCCCCATGCCATGAGGCAACTAATCCCATGCACTGTCACAACCAAGCCCACGCTCTGGAGCCCACGAGCCACAACTACTGAGCCCACGCACTACAATTACTGAAGCCCATGCGCCTACAGCCTGTGCTCTGCCGCAAGAGAAGCCACTGCAATGAGAAGCCAGCCACAACTGGAGAGTAGCCCCTGATCGCCACAATTAGAGGATTCCTGTTTGCAGCAATGAAGACCCAGCACAGCCCAAAATAAAAATTAAAATGTGCTAAATCCAGGTGCTGTCCACAGCACTCCCTGGAATGCCCAGTCTTCCTTGGGCTAACTCCTTGTGCTTTGGGACTGAACCCAGCCCTCTAGACTGACCTCCAAGTCATGTTCAGTGCCTCCTCCTAGCTGCCGCAGTCCTCTAGTTCCCACAGCTTTCTTCTGTGGTGTCACTTATCTAACCATTGTCATTTACATGTCTGCCTTCCCAACGTGTGAACACCATGAGGGCAAAGATTGCATCGCTAATCCCCCAGCCACCATAGAAGAGAGGTTCACCTTGCTGAATGAATTAATGAACCATGAGTCCTACAGAAAGGGAAGAATTCAGCTTTCGCATGGGGCATGCTGTAGCAGCTATTCTTACCATTGAGAGAGGGGTACACAATGTAGAGTGCATAGTAATTGAAGATGGATTCCATCAAATTCACCTGGAGCAGAGAAGGGGCCAGACAAAGGAATCAAGTAAGACAAGAAAAAAAAAACAGAAATCCATGGGAAGAACATCTGACTCCCCACTCTGAAGACATCAGCCTGTTATCCCATTTACAAAATAGAGGTTGACAATGACCATCAGCATGACACATAAATGGTTCCTCGCTCACAATTTCCACATCCCAAATCTCTGAACTTCATTCTCCACAGGCGTACACAGGTATGTTTTGTGACAAAACATGACTTGAACTGTCCTGGTGCTATTTAGTGGGTGTTTGTTTTTTTTTCCAATTCTACCTTATTTGAATGTTTTAAAATTTTGTTGCAAAACTATGAGTGTGTTTGATTATAGAATGCTGCCCCAGATCCAGGGGGGCATGCTCCACAGTACCTCCCAAGAATTCCCAGTTCTGAAACTCATCAGTCTCAAGGGCTTTTGAGAAGAGATTGTGTACCTGGCCTTTGTTATAGTGACATATACTGAGAGTGTAATATGTGTGACACATTTGGTCAAGGTGTCTTACCGAATTCATTGCCCCATTTCAAACTGCAGTCCCCATTAGAGATAGATGCTATTATCATTCCCATTTTATAGTCAAAGAAACAGGCTCAGAAAGGTTAAGTGATTTGCCCACGGTCACACAGGTAGCAAGTGGCAGAGCTGATGGACGAGCCCGGACCCATCATCCTCCACAGCTCATGCTCTGAATGTCCATGTCCTGTCCCTCTTTCTGCCCTTCCGGGATGATTAACTTTCAGATGTGATATCATGATTCCTGCAAGACCACAGTGCATCTTTTCTGGGATCTTGTTGCTTCTCTTGGAGCCCTTCCATGAAGCTTCTTCCCATGAAGCCCTGGTTGGAGAGGGCATTCAAGAAATGCTGAAGGAAAACCACTCACATTGAAGAAACCGATGTTGGAGTGCTTAAGTTCCAGTTTCAGCTCACTGTGCAGAAAGAGAAGCACAGGTCACCCCACGCTAGGGCTGGTACTTTCTCCCAGGTTCCCCCACCAGTGGGGCATGTGGTATTTGTGGGCAGGGCATTTCTGGGGGCTGGATACCCAAGGGCTCCTCTGCAATGTGCTTGTGGATTTAAGCCTTTAAGCGTGCACTGTGTGGGACTTCCCTGGTGATCCCATGGTTGAGAGTCCACCTTGCAATCCAGGATTGGATCCCTGGTCAGGGAGCTAAGATCCCAGAGGCCACAGGGCAAGTAAGTCCTTGCACCACAGCTACCGAGTGATGAAATGAAGATCCCACGCGCTCCAACTAAGACTTGATGCAGTCAGAGAAATAAATATGAAGCATGCATTGTGACTTAAGAAGTGACATTGTTAAAAATAATGTTCACTGAGGCTCTTTGATAATTTGAAGAACTTATAATAATGTAAATATTAACCAGAAAAAGTGGAATTAAAAAAAAGTGGTAATGTATGCCTCCAATGATATAAAAATGTGTGAAAAAACTGGAAGGAACCATGAAACTATTAATGGTGATGATCTCTGTGTGGCAAAATGATGGGGGAATTTTGTCTGTTTTTTTTTTTTAATACTTTGGTAATTTCCAATTTTTCCTTGCCATGAGCATGTGTTATTTTACAGCATGGCAATAGACAATAAAAATAGAAAAGAGAGGCACCATAAATGATGCTGGCACATTGACTTCTGTCACTATAAAATATAAAAGCCAAATCACCCGCCATACTGATCTCCCTCCTCTCAGGCTTTCCCTTGGCTGCTGACCTGGTCCCCTTGTTCAGAAATTCTAATTACCCTGGATCAGTCTCTCTGTTTTCTGCTCACAGGGCAGCAGAATTTTAATAATTCCTTGGTAAAATTGTGTGAGGTCCTCATGAATCCTCCTTACTTTGCTGTCTCATACTCTAAGCCCTTGGCTGTCTTCTCTGACACTGCAGAGACCCCCAAGCCATATGCATAAACTCAGATTCCAGGACCTCCAAAAGCCCTGAATGCTCATTGTTAACTTTTTATTTCTGTATTTATTTATTTTAATTTGGCCACTTGGCATATGGGATCTTAGTTCCCCAACCAGGGATCAACTGGTGCCCCCTGCATTGGAAGCACAGTCTTAACCACTGGACTGCCAAGGAAGCCCAGCTTCTCCTTTTAAAGATCTCTTAAGGAGATGTTCATTTTAACAGGGTCAGGGCATTCTATGAGCCAACAGCATCTAACCCTGAGAGCAGGAATTCATTCTCCTAGGGAACCCATTGCACGTGTACCTCGCAGGGAGCAGAGCATAGAGTGGATGAAATGTGGGGCACAGGTGAAGGCTCTGAACAGAGGACACTGCTAGGACAAGTGCCAATCCGTCCCCTTCTCTCCTCTTTCCCAACCCATGCCCTCTTACCTCTGTGTGGTCAACGAACCAGTGATCCTTGTGGAGTTCACATTGATGGTGATGGAGATGTTGGTACTCTAGAAAAGCAAAAGAGGAGGATCCAGATTCTCGGCCCATGAAGACATGCTATTGGGTCCAAGAGCAAGAGACAAATCTCCAGAAATAGATACCACAGCCAGATGTGGGATGTATGCACAAAAAGCAGCTGCCTAAGGATTATGGACTGAGGAGGCAGGAGGCTGGTGGCTCCACAGATGACTTTAAAGAGAGGTGAGCTGAGGTTTCAGACATCTCCGTCTTCATGGAAGCATCGGGAAGGGGGAAATAAGCCCAGACTAAAGACACAGAGCATTTGAATGGGGAGACTGTCCATCTGTAAGCAGGCCACCAAAAGTTCAGAATCCCCAAGCCCTAGGGACATTTAAAGACACTAGTAATTGACATCTATGTTTAATGATTAAGGTTGACCTGTTACAGATGTGGGGTTGAACCAGGTGAACATATCTGGAGGCTCCATAAAGCCTGTCCCATCTATGATGGTTAGCTGTTCTACCTGAGTCCATTTCCTCTTTCCAGGAGGAGAGATCTTACCTGCAACACCTGAATCAGTGTTTGTGGCAACATTACTGAACAGCTCCACTTTGAAACCTGATTGATATCCCAGAGGCTTGTGGTAGGAAAAACGGAATACTGTTTGTGTCCCTACCAAAGGACAGAAGCTGGCTGCTGCTTAGGCATAGACAAGGTCATTATCAATTTGAACAGTGGCCAAGAACTATTGAAGATGAACAGGGAAGGGTCTGTGGCAGAGTTGACTTCAAGTTTCGTAAGACAACCCACTGGACTACATTTCCTAGCTTCCTTTGCAGTTAGGTATGGCCATGTGACTGAGTTCTGGCCAATGCAATGTGTGTTACTTCCTGACCTTATCTTGGATTTCCCAGTCTCAGAACTTGAGAAATAAATTTCTATTGTTTAAGTCAGCTAGTCTATGATATTTTGTCATGGGAGCCCGAGCTAAGATAGCGCTTGACATATATCATGTCTGGAAATTCCCTGGCAGTCCAGTGGTTAGGATTCTGCACTTCCACTGCAGGTACAATCCCTGGTTGGGTAACTAATATCCTGCATGCTGAGTGACTCGACCAAGAAAAAGAAAAAAAAAAAAAAAAATCATTTTCTTTTGACCCTCATATTTTCTGGTGAAAAACATGCTGCCATTGGAAAAGTATTTCCCTTAGAGACAAGGTGTTGTTTTTTCTCTTGCTGCTTTCAAGACTTTTTCTTTACCTCTAATTTTTGGAAATTTAATTATTATGTGTCTTGGCATAGATTTCTTTGGGTTGATCTAGTTTGGAATGTGCTCAGCTTCTTGAATCTGCAGCTTTGTCTGTCTCTTGCTAAACTGGGGAAATTTTCAGCCATTATTTCTTTAAGTACTTTTCAGCCCCTCCCACTTTCTCCTCTCCTGAGACTCTGATGGCCTGAATGTTAGATCTTTTGTTATAGTCTCACAGGTTCCTGAGGCTCTTTTCATTTTTTTTCTTCAGTCTGTTTTTTCTCTGTAGTTCAGATTGGGTGATTTCTACTGTTCTATTCTCTAGTTCACTTATTCTTTTCTCTCTGGAGTTTAGCAATAAGTTAAATGTTAGTCACTCAGCCATGTCCGACTCTGGGACCCCATGGACTGTAGCCTGGCAGGCTTCTCTGTCCATGGAATTCTCCAGGCAAGGATACTGGAGGGTAGCCATTCCCTTATCCAGGAAATCTTCCTGACCCAGGGATTGAAACCAGGTCTCCCCCCGTGAAGGCAGATTCTTCATCATCTGAGCCATCAGGAAGCTATGGTAAAACAATTATTGTCTAAAAGTTTTCTATTTTACTAGACTTCATTTTTCTGGTTCTTTGGGTGGAGAAAGGAGGGTTTTGTTGTTTGTTTATTTGTTTTTGGGGGCCCCACATATGTGGGTTCTCAGATCTCAGTTCCCTGATCAGGGATTGAAACTGCACTCCCTTCATTGGAAGCAAAAAAACTAGAGGGGATTTTGATAGGGATCGTGTTGAATCTGTGAATGAATTTGGACAGTATTGCTATTTTAAAAGTTCTTTAAATTTTATACTTTCTTTAAAAAGGTAATTTGATGATTTTTATTTATAACATTTTAAATAGGTTTATGCAGGAGACACAAGAGAATTTGATCCCTGGGTTGGGAAGACCCTCTGGAGTAGGAAATGGCAACCTACTCTTGCCTAGAAAATTCCATGGACAGGGGAACCTGGAGGGCTATAGTCCATGGGTTTGCAAAGAGTCTGACATGATTTAGCAACTAAACAACAACAACAAAGCTTTAAATTAAATAAAATTTTAATTTAAGTAAATGTAACAGCGAGGAAGCTAAAAATTTCCACCTCAGCTGGAGTGAGTGACTTTTAAGGTTTCTTGCAACTCTGATAGTGTTATGATTTGATTAGCTATGTCGGGAAGCTTGGCTGTTCAGACTAAGTGTTCAAGACCCACTCACAACACACCAGAAATAAATAGCCTTTAGCTACTTCAGCTGTGTAGTCTCCCAGTCCTTTGGCCAAGGGAGGAGCTCCTACCCATAGCAAACATGACCTTTTATTGCCCTGGACAGATTCAGACTTACCGCCCTGATTTGGAAGAGGGACTTGCGGCCAGCAGAATTGGGCAGGAGAACAAAGGCCTGGATGTCCATCACTGGCATTAACGTCACATTTCCGGGAGTGAATGTCAGGAGTGGACTGATTCAGGTGATGTCTCAAGCTCTAGTTCCATATTAGGATACAACCTGGCCAGCTGGAAAAATAGGGCAGATACTAGGGGAGGATACGAGACAGACTGAGGGACCATGAGCTGTATTAGGGAAGGCCAGATGGGCAGAACCCCCGAGACTCAAATCTTCAAGGGCCCTGAACTGGCAGTGGAAAATCATAGGATGATGGGAATTTTATATAATTTTATATGTATATATATAAATATATTAAGTTAAAAATTATAAAATATATCAAATGGTTAATGTAGCAGTTTAGTTGATAAGAAATACAAATGGCTATAAATAAATGTATACATGTTAAATTCAATAGTAATGGGGATATGCACACAAAATGTAGTTTCACTTTATTCCATGAAAATGGCCAAAAATTTCATACATGTGACAATATCCAATTTAGAAGAAAAGACATTCAAAATAGTGAGAGAAAAATTTAGCTAATATTCTCAAAATATCTGTTAGTAGGGAATCATATTTTTAGAACTCTTTTTCAGTGGATGGCTTTACAGTTGGAAAGAGCACTTTGATAATGTATCGAGATGGGTAGAAAAACCACAATGGACAAACTCCAATAACAGTGGATGGTCACTATACTGCCTCCTACACTGTGCTGATTAGTGTGCAAATCTGGGGCCAGAGCTGAATTGCCTGGCTCAAGAGAGGGCAGGCTGAGAACTCTTCTCCACTCTGTTCCTGCTACTTTTCAGCTCTGCTATACATAAACAGCAAACAAATACTGATTGTTGGTCTAGACCCCAGTTATTAGTCTGCCCAGTATGTTCCATTTGCACCCTGGAAGCATCGTGAATATTTGTCCTGGTGAGTGTTATCCCCCATTTGATAACGACCAATCCAGCAGCAACTTAGTGGGGGCAGGTACTAGAGTTGTTCCCATTTGATAGATGAAGAAACTGAGGCCCAACAAGATTGAGTTCCCAAGACAGGAAACAGCAGATCCCAGATTCAAATACAGGCAATCTGAATCTGGATACTTGTCTTCATGCCTCCAGAAGTCAGAGAATGATGGTAATTTTGAGGCAAAAAAATCTTAATAACTTACTTAATAGCTTACTTTTATCCACTATGTTAATAAGTAAGCTGTTTGTTCGGAGAAAGTTTATGCACAGCTCGTAGATGTCCACACACAATCTCAACATTTGGCCCATGTCAGTGGGCTTGTCCTAAGGTCTTACCTGAGGAATAATGGCCCAGAATGAGCTGGTATGCAGCTGGATTGGGAAGTCCAAGGGAATCTGCAACACACCAAGCAGGAAGCCACTTGAGAAGCAGGACGCCAGAGTAGTTAGAGATGTGGACTTGGAGGTCAGGCAACGGGGCCTCAGATGCTGCTTCCGCCAGTTTTTGGCTGACTTATGGTTGATAAACTTCGTTAGGTTCTGTATCTGGAAAAGGAGGATGATCATAATAGCACTTGTACAGGGTGTGCGAGGACTGAACGAGGTATCCTAAAGGTAAAGAGCTAAGTGCAGGGCCTGGAACATAGGAAGGGCCTAAAAAATGTCTATGATTGTTATTCATCAATTCTCAGGATTCTCCCCTAAAGGGCAACAAGAGCTGGTAACCACCACAGTCTGGATTTAACGTGTTTTCAGATATGGATTTCCTCAACCCCAAACTCTTTTTAAGGCTAGAAGTTTCTCATGGTGCTATTCTCTACCCATGCCTTGGACTTGCTCATCTTTCAGCTTGGCGAGCCCTGCCTATGCCTGTCAACAGCACTCCTTCCTCCATCTCTTCCCCCTTCAAGATCCTCACCCTTGGGACTTCCATCGTGGTCCAGAAACTAAGACTCTATGCTCCCAATACAGGAGGCTCAAGTACGATTCCTGGTCAGGGAACTAGATCCCAAATGCCACAACTAAAAACCCTGCATGCTGCAACTGAAATCTGGGGCACCTAAATAAGCAAATATTAAAAAGAAAGATCCCCACTATTCCTTTGGGCTGCTGGGAGTTGGTGATGGACAGGGAGGCCTGGTGCGCTGCGGTTCATGGGTCACAAAGAGCTGGACACGACTGAGCGACTGAACTGATACTAATTGTTGTTGTTCAGTCACTAAGTTGTCTGACTCTTTGGGACCCCATGAACTACAGCACGTCAGGCTTCCTTGTCCTTCACTATCCCACAGTTTTCTCAAACTCATGTCCATTAAGCTGGTGATGCTATCCAATCATCTCATCCTCTGTTGCCCTCTTCTGCCCTCAATCTTTCCCAGCATCAGGGTCTTTTCCAGTGAGTCAGCTCTTCGCATCAGGTGGCCAAATTATTGGAGCTTCAGCTTCAGCATCAGTCCTTCCTGTGAATATTCAAGGTTGATTTCCTTTAGGGTTGACTGATTTGGTCTCCTTGCTGTCCAAGGGACTCTCGAGAGTCTTCGCTAGCATCAGTTCTTTGGTGCTCAGCCTTCTTTACAGTCCAACTCTATTTAGCACTTATCACAGTGCTCGACTGGGAGCTGTGAGGGTGCCCTGCTCAGACTTCCCTTCACAGGCATCAACTGTGAGCAAAGCAGCTGGTTGACAGGCCCCCACACCCCCTGCCTCACACTCAGGCCTCACACCATTCACACTGGGACCACGCTCTCCCAGACAGCTCCCAGCCCCTGACTGGGCACAGCCCACGTGGTAGAGCTGGAGAATTTTGTCAGATTTTAGGATTCGAGGGGATCGCTTGAGACAACGAGTCAAACTGAAAGTCACGATCAAGGCTTCATTTGTTTACTGCAAGAGAGGAAGAAAGAGCGTAAACCGGAAAGGGCACTGGCCCCGCTGTGTCCCCCTTTTCCCTGTGGCAGGACATAGGATACCATCATGGACCCAGTGGGAGGTGGTGGAGGAGACAGGGAAGCACCAGGAGGCCAAAAAAGAAAAAGTACTGACTATTGAGTCAAATTGGAGAAAGCTGTCTTCAAGGCCCCAGGAAGGGATCTCAGCTGAAGTTACCTGCCTCCCCATCCACAAATAGGCCTCTGAATGGGACGTACCAAGGCTAGGAATGCAGACTGACAGGCGAGGCAGGGCTTGAGTCCTTAAGGGCACCTCGCTCTGGAAACTAGCAAACACTAGCCATGAACCAAGTCTGGACTGGATGAGACCTGCCAGGTAAAACTCAATATAATGCCTGCAGGCGGACCTGAACGATCACACACAGGCTTCACGTTGGAGCCAGACTTCTTTGATACACACTTCTCTAATAAGCAAGCTTGGTGCTGGGGCTCCCCTTTGGCTTAGCTGAGACTTAGAGACACAGCAGCACTTCTGTCGCATCTGCCTGCCTTCCCTCTGCTTCACAGTTATCTCGGGTGGCTCAGATGGTAAAGTGTCTGCCTACAATGTGAGAGACCCAGGTTTGACCCCTGGGTTGGGAAGATCCTCTGGAGAAGGAAATGGCAACACACGCCAGTACTCTTGCCTGGAAAATTCCATGGATGGAGGAGCGTGGTAGGCTATAGTCCATGGGGTCGCAAAGAGTCGGACAGGACTGAGCAACTTCAGTTCAAGGGCTCGTCCCACCTGCTCCATCCTCCAATGCCTGTTATCTCTCCATGTGTTTTCCTAATAAATCTCTTTTAAGTCTGAAGTTGTCTTGGCATCTGCTGCTTGGAGTACCTGATACAACACACCAGAGCCTGTGTTATTTTTTGAAAATACTATCAAGACTTCACTGGCAGTCCAGTGGTTAAAACTCCAAGCTCGAAATGCAGGGAGTGGCGGTTCAATTCCTGGCCGGGGAACTAAGATCCCACATGCCACATGGTACAGCCAAAAATAAAAATTGAAAAAAAACATATCACTACTATAGCTAACATACATACATGCATCAGACTTCAAGTTCTTACAGGCTGTCTCTCATATAGTTCCTGGGGAGTAGGCACGTTTGGGATTCACACGCACAGAGGGAAACCGAGGCACAGCCTGGATTCGAACCCCTATTTGTCAGGCTCCAAATACCTTCTTCTCCAGCTCCCCAGAGCACTCACAGTACATCTTCTGTCCCATCTGACTTTCTCTCCAGGGACCCCCAGCCTCCTCCCTCCCCACTCACATGCTTATCTTGGATGGTGAATTTCATCTGTCCGGCCTGGTAGTAAACCCTGCTGGCCGTGTTGAAGGCGTATTCGGAGACAGCAAAGTAGATCATGTGGTCATGTTTCTGGGGCAGCGTGATGGGTGGAGGATCGAAGGGGACTGAGGAGTTCCAGTTTCTGCCGAAGAATTCACCCTGCAGACGGAAGGACACATCGGCCACCAGGGTCCCTACCAGAGGAGATGTCAGGCCCGGGTGGTGGCTGGGCTGGCGATTTCTCTCTAGACTGTAGGGCTGGTGTCTTGGAAGATTCAAATGGCCCCACAGTATGAAGGCCCTGACAGCTAGCTGAAATTTCCCCATCATGGACTGTTTTCTTTGGGTGAGAGCTGTGTCCTGTGTTCTTCCAGGCCCAGGATGAGGGGAGGGAGCACTGCCCAGTGAAAAGTATGGACTCCGGAGCTCAACTGTTTGGTTTTGGATCCTGGCCTGCCAATTACTCGCACTGGGATCTTGGGTAAGTCTCCGACTTCTCTGTGCCTCAACTCCCTCACCTGAAAAATGGAAAATGGAGGTGATGTGGGACTTCCCTGGTGGTCCAATGGTTAGGAGTCCACCTTGCAATGCAGGGGATGCGGGTTTGATCCCTGGCTGGGGAACTAACACCCCACATGCCACGGGGGCAACTGGGCAACTAAGCCCATTTGCCATAACTACGGAGCCTGCGCTCTGGAGCCCTCATGCTCTGACCAGCGAGCCTGTGTGCTGCAGGGATAAACCCTGCATGCTGCAGCAAAGATCCCATGTCCCGAAGTGAAGACTGACACCACCAAAAGAATTAATTAAAAAATTTAAAAAGTGGGGATGATGCTAATGGTTTCTACTTCATAGACGCGGTATGAAATTTACATGCATTATTGTTTGTACAAATACTTAAAATAGCACTTGGCTCATAGTGAGAGGAGCTTCCCGAGGTGGCACTAGTGGTAAAGAATCCACCTGCCGAGGCAGGAGACATAGGTTCGTTCCTTGGGCAGAAGATCCTCTGGAGGAGAGCATGGGAACTCATTCCAGTATTCTTGCCTGGAAAATCCCATGGACAGAGGAACCTGGCAAACTACAGTCCACAGCATTGCAAAGAATCAGACATGACTGAAGCATGCAGGCTCAGAGTAAAAAGCATGTAAAGGAAGTGTGAAGTCACTCAGTCGTGTCCTACTCTTTGCCCCATGGACTGTAGCCTACCAGGCTCTCTAGGCAAGAATACTGGAGAGGGTTGCCATTTCCTTCTCCAGGGGATCTTCCCAACCCAGGGTTCAAACCCAGGTCTCCCGAATTGCAAGCAGACACTTTACCATCTGAGCCACCAGGGAAGCCCTGTACGTGTTAGGTGTTAGTTAAATAAATAAAACTGGAGAGGGTGACAGTCCAGGACCTTCCTCAACAAGGCTTGTGGGAAAGACCAGAATGAAGACAGGGTGTGTTCTTTTCCTACTGCCGCTGTAACAGATGACCATAATCTTAGTGATTGAAAACAGCAGCGAGTGTAGTCCTTCACGTTTCTGGAGGTCAGAAGTTAAAACTCAAGATGTTGGCAAGTCTGCCTCCTTGAGGCTTCCGGGGTGAATCTGCTTCTTTTTCTACCCTGTAAAGGCCACCTGCATTCCTTAGCTTCTGGCCCCTCCCTTGCATCAGTCTGACCTTTAGTTCCAAGCTCTTGCTTCTGTTGTCACATAGCCTTCTGTCCTTTATCACCTACCCCCTTTTTATAAGGGGCTTCCCTGGTGGCTCAGATGGTAAAGCATCTTCCTGCAATGCGGGAGACCCAGGTTCGATCCCTGGGTCGGGAAGATCCCCTGGAGAAGGAAATGGCAACCCACGCCAGTACTCTTGAAGGAAATGGCAACCCACGCCAGTACTCTTGCCTGGAAAATTCTGTCACAAATTCCATGGACGGAGGAGCCTGATAGGCTACAGTCCATGGGGTCGCAAAGAGTCAGACACGACTGAGCGACTTCACTTCCTTTTCTTTCTTTCTTTTCCTTTTTATAAGGACCTTATGATTACAACTGGCTTCCCTGTTAGCTCAGCTGCTAAAGAATCTGCCTGCGATGCAGGAGTCTCCGGTTTGATTCCTGGGTTGGGAAGATCCCTTGGAGGAGGGCATGGCAACCCACTCCAGTATTCTTGCCTAGAAATCCCCACAGTCAGAGGAGCCTGGGGGCGCAAAGAGTCAAACCCAACTGAGTGACTAAGCACAGCACATGATGACAACAGCTAGCCCATTAACCCAGGATAATCTTGTCATTTCAAGATCCTTCATTTAATTAAACATTTTTCTGTATATTTCAAAATCCCATTTGCCATATACAGTAAAATGTTCAGATTCTGAGGACTGGGACACGGACCTCTAAGGGAGCCCTTCTTCAGTCTACTATAGGGATTAAGGCAGGAGGTAATAATACTGGTACCCGTATACATACTACGTGCCAGGCACTTGGCTATGCACATTATACACATCTCACTTAATTCCTATAGTCACTTTATGATATAAAGCTATTATTATTCAAATTCCATGGAGGCTCAGAAAAGTTAAGTAATTCTCCCAAGGTTCTTCAGCACATAAGTGCTAGGGATTTGAGGTCAGGTCTTCTCCAGTACTCTTGCCTGGAAAATCCCATGGATGGAGGAGCCTGGTGGGCTGCAGTCCATGGGGTCGCTGAGTTGGACATGACTGAGCGACTTCACTTTCACTTTTCACTTTTCACTTTCATGCATTGGAGAAGGAAATGGCACCCCACTCCAGTGTTCATGCCTGGAGAATCCCAGGGACGGGGGAGCCTGGTGGGCTGCCGTCTATGGGGTCGCACAGAGTTGGACACGACTGAAGCGACTTAGCAGCAGTAGCAGCAGCAGCTTCTGGATTCCAGACGGATTTACCGTGCTGGTTCAGAGACCTCATCTTAGGTTTTGTTCTGCAGTGTGTGCTGTGTATCACATCTTCCCACTGTGGGCACTGGTCAGGGACATGGACTGACAAGCAGATGGTCTGGAGGAGAGGAGAAGCCAACTCTGAGAGGAGAACTGGTTTTCTGCCAGCCCCCGGCTCCAAGGCCCTTTCTCTGCAGCCCCTTACCTTGAAGGGTGTATCCAGGCCTTGGGAGGTCACCTGGGGAGCTCCTACTAAACTGTAGTCAATGCCAGCAACCTGGTCAATCATCAAGGTAACTATGAGCAAGAGAGAGACAGCATTATGAATAAGGGAGCCAAACACAGTTGTTCAAGTTGTGCACTGTGCAAGTCTACGGAGCTCTTTTCCCATATAGCCTTTGGAGAGTGAAAATGGGACTGGTGCTGATCAATGGTAACTTCAGTCACAAAAAGAGTGTGTCATACACTCACTCATTCAATATTTATTGAGTACTTGCTATATACCAGGCACAATGAATGCAAGAGGCTAATGAAACAAGTTAGTAGGAGAGTCAAAGTCTCTGTTTTTCTGGAGCTGGCAACCAGAAGGGAAAACAAGACAAGTATTTGAGCAAATAGATATAAAATCACAACTCTGCTAGGTAGCATAAATTCACAGGATGATGCCAGCCATCTAAAGGGGGTGAAATGGGGGATATAGAGTCAGAGGAGGTTTTGGTTGGGCCGAGATCTGAAGGAGGAATAGGTGTCAATTGGTTGGCAGGGCGGGCAGAAGGGGGGACTCAGGGAAGGATGTTTCTGGCAGAGGGAATGACACATGCAGAGATCTTGTAGAAGTATGGGACATGATGGAATCAGAGGGACCCATGTGGCAGCCAAGTTGCCCAGAGCAAGACGAAGCTGGCAGTCAGGCCTGCCCATGCGATGCTGTATCACCCACTGTGGGGTTGATATTCTGATAGTCAGAGGAGTCTTTGATGGCTTTAAGAAGAGGGGAGGACCTGACCTGATGTATGATTGCATAAGGTCCTTGTGGACCCTGGATGGGCAAGGCTCAGAGGTGCATGGGAATCTCAGAGCACCCCTGTTTTGTTCAAGCAGGCAGTACAGAGTCAGCATGTGATTCTCCCATGTGTTTGTAATCCTTTGCCCACTGGTGCACCCAGCAGTTGCTGAGTCCCCACCCTCGATCACCCATGTCCCTGTCTCCAGAGAGCAGACTCTCAGATGTTCACATGTAGGATGGAGAAATATTCAATGGGGGAAAATTCTCCCAGAGTTCTTGGGAGATGATGGTGATGGTTCCAGGGGCACTGGGTGCTGCGGCACATGACAGCACCCGGAGGAGAGAGGAGGGCTCCAAACCTGGCAGCGTGCGGAGATAGGGCTCCAGGTGGGAGGTTGCTGACTTCCTGACCATTTCGCAGATCTGCCGGAAGTGGACGAGACAGCCACGTGAGTCCTTTCCCGTCTCCCTCCCAGGTCATGTCCCTGCCCACTTCCCCACTGCCACTTCAGGAACTGTGGGTCATATACCCACCCTGTGGGCAAGTGAGTGGAGGGGAGGGAGAATATGGTGAAAATGGAGACGAGACCTCCATCAACCACAGCACTTGGTCACTGCCCATTTGTGTTTGCCCAGCTTAAGTTCCTAGACTCTTCTGGAACCCTCATTAAAAGCAGATGGTGGTCAAGTCGGCATTGCCCTGAAGTCTGCTATTGTCATGGTCTTCAGTTCAAGGTCTTGGTTGCTAAGGGCCCAGAAGTGCAGGGTGCATTTATTAGACAGCAGGGGTTGGGGGAACTTCCCTGGCAGTCCAGTGGTTAAGACTTCGCCTTCCAGTGTAGGGAGTGTGGTTGGGGAGCTAGGATCCCACATGCTTCCTGGTCAAAAAGCCAAAGCATAAAACAAAAAGCAGTGTTGTAACAAATTCAATAAAGATTTTAAAAGTGGTCCACATCAAAAAATATTTCAGAAAAGCAAAAAGAGAGAGAGAGAGATCAGAGGGACAAAGCAGAAGAGCTTCTAGGTGCAGGAGGCAGCTCTTTTATCAGAGGCTCCATCGCCCCATCCTCCTGCTCCTTTGCCCTTTCTTCCTGCTGGGATTCCTTGCCATCTGTGAAGGAGCTCCGTGCCTGGTCTGCAGGCAGTACTCACTACGGCCACCAGAGGGCGCCCCAACCAGGAGAATCCATTCCTCAGCCAGCCACCAGCTTCCTCCTCCGTGTCAAGAATGGGAGATCCCAGAAGTCGGAAGCTTGTCATTTCCTAAAGTTAGCCATATCTATACCATTTCTATTAATTTCCCCTTCTTCCCTGTTAAAGTAGTTAATATTTCTTTTATACCAAGTGTCCTTTTAAAAACTATATAGTCACTTAGTCGTGTTTGACTAGTGACCCGATGGACTGTAGCCTGCCAGGCTCCTCTGTCCATGGAATTCTCCAGGCAAGAATACTAGAGTGGGTTGCCATTTCCTTTTCTGGGGGATCTTCCTGATCTAGGGATCAAACCCCGGTCTCCTGCACTGCAGGCAGATTCTTTACTGTCTGAACCACCAGGGAAGCCCCTAAAAGTTTAATAAAAAATACAGAAAACTATCACTGTTGTCAAAGGGAAACTGTTATCCCTTGGCACAAACAGGATATATCTGGGAAAAAGAGTCCAAGGGGTTGAAAAGCCACTCTGCAAGGTGGACCAGATATAGCTGCCCACAAAATAATGCCCCCTCTTTGTTAAAGGAAAATGTTCAGCACATATTAGCCCTAAATGGAGACTTCCCCTTTGACATGAGAAGAAAGAGAAAAGGAACCACATAGGGAATCCCTTGTTCATTTTATCATTCTGCATAATTTGAACGGTTATGGGGGAGCTGTCCCCACCTTGGGAACCACTGTTTGATGCAAACTCTAAGTCAGACTGTGTCGGGTATGCCTGGCCTGGCATCTCCTGAAGCAGAGGGTAAAGGCAGTGCTCCTGGGCAGCCAGCCCTTCCAGGCCTGCATCCATCCACCCACAGCCCCTCTCTCTGCAGAGCCACCTGGGGCTTTGCACTCACAGCCCCGTGGAGGCCGGTCAGTGACCACACTCTTGGAAACTGCCTGTTCTTGTGCTTAGCCTCTCTGACACCTGCCCCGCTTCCCACTGGACACACGGCACCCGGATTTTTCTGGCCCATGTTTCCTATCTTTGTAGGGCAGAGACCACCCTTGCCCTGGCCTCAACCTGCTGCACAGGGCTACAGGAGCATACATGTCTATGAAAATAAGCTTGCCCTCCCCTTTTTTAAGCTTGCCCCCTTTACCTAGCTGCTCTTCTGTACTAGGCACTGGTCAGCGCCTGTAGCTCTGATGTAGTATGGTCCTCACAATAGCCCTCCAAGGTAGGTGCTATGATTCTTTCTATTATTTTTTTGGCTGCACCTCACGGCATGAAGACCTTCCCCAGCTAGGGAAGGAACCTGTGCCCTGCCCCCTTGCAGCGGAAGTGGGGAGTCTTAATCACCGGCCCACCAGGGAAGCCCTATTTCTATTTTATAGATAAGAATCCTAAGACCCAGAGAGGTTAGGCCAGTTAACCAAGGCATCGCAGCCAGCAAAGTGGCAGAGCTGGGATTTAAACCGGACATGGAACAACAGACTGGTTCCAAATAGGAAAAGGAGTACGTCAAGGCTGTATATTGTCACCCTGCTTATTTAACTTATATGCAGAGTACATCATGAGAAATGCTGGACTGGAAGAAACACAAGCTGGAATCAAGATTGCTGGGAGAAATATCAATAATCTCAGATATGCAGATGACACCACCCTTATGGCAGAAAGTGAGGAGGAGCTAAAAAGCCTCTTGTTGAAAGTGAAAGAGGAGAGTGGAAAAGTTGGCTTGAAGCTCAACATTCAGAAAACGAAGATCATGGCATCTGGCCCCATCACTTCATGGGAAATAGATGGGGAAACAGTAGAAACAGTGTCAGACTTTGTTTTTTTGGGCTCCAAAATCACTGCAGATGGTGACTGCAGCCATGAAATTAAAAGGCGCTTACTCCTTGGAAGAAAAGTTATGACCAACCTAGATAGTATATTCAAAAGCAGAGACATTACTTTGCCGACTAAGGTCCGTCTAGTCAAGGCTATGGTTTTTCCTGTGGTCATGTATGGATGTGAGAGTTGGACTGTGAAGAAGGCTGAGCGCCGAAGAATTGATGCTTTTGAACTGTGGTGTTGGAGAAGACTCTTGAGGTCCCTTGGACTGCAAGGAGATCCAACCAGTCCATTCTGAAGGAGATCAACCCTGGGATTTCTTTGGAAGGAATGATGCTAAAACTGAAGCTCCAGTACTTTGGGCACCTTATGCGAAGAGTTGACTCATTGGAAAAGACCCTGATGCTGGGAGGGATTGGGGGCAGGAGGAGAAAGGGACGACCGAGGATGAGATGGCTGGATGGCATCACAGACTCAATGGACGTGAGTCTGAGTGAACTCCGGGAGTTGGTGATGGACAGGGAGGCCTGGCGTACTGCGATTCATGGGGTCGCAAAAAGTCGGACACGACTGCGCGACTGAACTGAACTGATCTGCTTACAGAGTTCATGCACTCAACAGGGAGGGTTCAAGGAGGTGAAACCCAGTTGGGAAATGACTCTGTAACAGTAATAACGTGAGCCCTCTGAACACACCCAGTGTACCTCTATCCAATCAAATCCTCACAGCTCCCTTCAAAATAAGGGTCATTGTCTCCATTTAACCAATGAGGAAACTGAGACTCCAGGAGGTCCCTCAATTCACCCAAAGATACACAGAGGGGAAATGGAAGAGGTACCTCTTTGCCTCTAAGACCAAGGCTTTTTTTTAGAGATGAGAGATACCAAGGGCTGACCTCACTGCTGTTTTCAACGTGATGCATTTTATGGGGTCAGGAGAGGGAACATTATTTGAGAAATATTTTCCTCTATTTGAGATAAGAAAGATATCCTAGGTTTTCTCCCTGAAACTCTTAGATTTATTTTGGCATTTAAATCCTTAGACCACCTGGAGTTGATTTTTGTATATGGTGTGAGGAAAGGATTTAAAGTCACTTCTCCATATCTAACATTATTTATAACAACATATCACTCTATCAGTTCCAAATGCCAATTTAGCATGTGTGGTTATACGAATCTGGGAAAGCCTTGACATTTTCCTTTACATCATGAATGAAGAAGGTTTTGCTAAGCAAATTCCAATGACAACATATGTAAGAGTCAAGACTGTGTCTACACACCAACGTGTACATGCCAATGGTCTGTGTGTTAACTACAAATCTGCTCATCCTTTTGCTTACCTTTTGTTCCAAGACGGTTTTGACGTTGTTTTCAATTCTTTCATGGAAGAAGTTCAGGATCCAGCTGGGGAAAAGAGGAAATCAGGTCAGAACCCATTTTATGACTGGCTGAGACTCCTAAGAGAGGGCTAGTGGTGGCGCTAGTGGTAAAGAAAGGCAGGAGACACAGATGTGGGTTGAATCCTTGGGTCAGGAAGATCCCCTGGAGGGGGGCACCAGCAGTCCACTCCAGCATTCTTGCCTGGCGAATTCCATGGACAGAGGAGCCTGACCAGCTACAAGTCCATGGAGCCCTAAGGAGCTGGACACGACTGAGTGACTAACACGTTCACTTTCACTTCCCAAGAGAAGGGTTACTCCTGGATCTGAGCTTTTCTGTGTGCTGTTCCAAGAAGGGACCTGGCCAGATGAATTTAATCCGAGGGATAGTGACTCATAGCATGTTGCTAAATCAGAAATATAGGTGAGAGTAGGCTAGTCAGGGGTGTGGTATATACATCAACATCTCCAATATTCTTTTCCTTCCTTAAAATCCACTCATTTCCTATTTCCAGAACTGGTGGTTCAGTGGGACTCACCCTACTCCTAACCCCTAGGTCTAGAGGTGGGCCCTAGACTCTGGCTCAGCCAGTAAGAGTCCAAAATGATTGATCCAAGGAACGGTCTTGTGACCCCACATTGACCAACAAGACCTTGGTCAAAGTTCTTATTGGCCAGTGCTCTACCTGGAGCCCTACGCCAAAGGCTGCTCCTGCTTGCTGAGATGGACTCTAACCGACAAGGAAACCTGGCTTCCTGCGACCATCTCTGCCACTCTAAGAGTGGAGGACCCTGTCTGAGACTGACCTGTCAGACCTAGACCCAGGAGACGGAGAGATTCCTGGCAATATCAAACACCTGAAGCCAATCACAGCTTTGGCTTCCTCCATGGACTTTTGGGGCTTCCCTGGTAGTTCAGTGGTAAGAGCCTGCCTGCCAACGCAGGAGATGTGCGTTCAATCCCTGAGTGGGGAAGATCCCCGGGAGGAGGAAATGGCAACCCACTCCAGTATTCTTGCCTGGGAAATCCCATGGCCAGAGGAGCTCGGCAGGCTACAGTCTATGGGGTTGCAAAATCCTCTGACATGACTTAGTGACTGAGCATGCACAAAGTTTTTAGGTATATGTGAGCCAGTCAAGTCCATTCTCAATGCTTAAACATCTGAGTTGAATTTCTGTAACTTGCAACTTAAAGGAGGCTGGTAAATTTGTATGTCAAATGTTTTAAAGATTTCTTGGGGAGAAGGAACGGTGGACCGAGAAGAATAAGAATGGATATGAATAATCTGTTTAGAAAACATGAAATACATGGCTCTTAAGGATGCACAACATTATTCACAATATAGACACTCACTAAAACTGAGACAGTGTTACCTTTCAGATTGGCAAAAGCTTAATCTCTGATGGTCTGCCCGTGATGGCGATCGTACTTTCTTACCTTGCTAATGGATGTGAAAACTAGCAAGTCCCTTGGAGGGAAGTTTGTTGGTAAATATTAAAATTACAAAACACACATACCAATTTAAGAATAAATCCTAGAGTTTATTTGACCAGGTGTAAAATGGTATTATTCCCCAAGGTTATTCTTCTAGCATTATTTATAGTAACAAATGACAGGAAGAAACCCTCACTCCCAAACTAAAAATGTATTTATAGAGGTCTAATTATATATGTTTTGAAAAGTTAAAGTGTTAGTTGCTCAGTCGTGTCTGACTCTTTGCGACCTCATGGGCTATAGCCTACTAGGCTCTTCTGTCCATGGAACTTTCCAGGCAAAAAGCTCCCCTGCCAACTCCATTCTGCTCTTCTCTGTGTCCTGGAGGGCTGATGTCTAGAGATTCATCTCCCAAACTCTCTTGCTGTCTGGCTGCTGGTGGTTTTGGCTAGTGGGAGGCACAGGTAGGAAGGAGAGAAGAGATGGGGTCCTTACACCAGGCGCCTCCCTGTGGACCGCTGTAGTCCCATCCCATGGGCCCTCCTCTGAGATTTCAGTTCCTTCCTTGCCTCCCTTGCTGACCACTCCTTTATCCTGCCCACACTCTAGTTAATATTCCCCTCTTGTTTGCCACTGACTCTTGTCAATTAAGCCTTTCGAGTTGCCCTGTGTGTCTTCCTGGGATCTGAGTGAAGCAGTGAGCGGCTGTCGCCCCACAGACCACCACCGTTCATTCCACATTCACTGAGCGGACCCTCCAGGGAAATCACTCTGAAATGCGGGCTTGCCTTGAAAGACAGTCTTGCCCAGGCATTGGCAAACTGTTTCTTAAAGGGCCAGATTGTCAATATTTTTGGCACTGCCTGCCAAATGGTCTTTGCCAACTACTCAACACTGCTGTTGTCAGACTAAAGCAGTCCTGGACGAATGGGCATGGCTGTGTTCCACTGAAACTTTGCTTACTGGTGGCTGCAACTTCCCTAGTGGTCTAGTGGCTAAGACCCCATGTTCCCAATGCAGGGGGCCCAAGTTCAATTCCTGGTCAGGGAACTAGATCCCACGAACCGCAACTAAGACAGTGCTTGTCGCAACTAAAGATCCCAAGTGCAACAAATATCAGTGATCCCACACGCACAACTAAGACCTGGTGCAGCCCAATATATAAATGAATATTTAAAAACAGATAAATTTAAGCAATGATTGGCAGGTGGACTTGGCCCCTAGGCCTTACTTAGTTTATTGATCTCTGATCTTGATGGATCCTCAGTTTTGCTCTTATGTCCCCATCGGAGGCGTCCTCTGGGTGAGCTGGATGCTGAGGCAACTCTGACAATCTCCAGCAAATGTGTTTGGGGGTCACTTACCTTATGTGTCCAGAAATTTCAACGCTGACATGGCCAATGGAGTTGTGGCAGTGGGTCACAGAGACAGTGGGTTGCCCAGACTGGTCCTTGCCCAAGTTCAGAGAAACCAAGATGGAAATGCCGTCCACACTCAGATCAAAAGTACCATGTAAGGTGCTGGGTGGGAGAATGAGAAGCAAAGGGTATAGAGTGAGCCACCTCCCAGAAGATGAGCCAAACTTATGCAGACCCAGGTTTGCCTCTCATCCCCACCAACTAATTGTGGGTCCTGAGTCTCAATTTTTAAACTTCCCAGGTGGGGTAGTAGTAAAGAATCTGCTTGTCAATGCAGGAGACATAAGAGACGCGGATTCCATCTCTAGGTCAGGAAGATCCTCTGGAAAAAGAAATGGCAACCCACTCGGTATTCTTGCCTGGAGAATCCCCATGGACAGAGGAGCCTGGTGGGCTGCAGTCCATAGGGTTGCAAAGAGTTGGACACGAGCGACTTAGCATGTACACACAGCTTGTGTCAAGTATTTGCTGTGTGCCAGGCACACTGCTAAATGCCTTATAACTGTTATTTTATATAAGCTACAACTGCACCTATGAGGTGAATTATTATTGACCCCATTTTACAGATAATGAAACTGAGGCTTAGGGATGGTCAGCTCTGTGTCATTTATTGACTGGAGAGGTTTCAGCCCAGAAAGGGAATCCACTGGGGGAGGACATTTTGTTTTGTGTTATGCAGTCTCTAAGTCGTGTCCTACTCTTGCAACTGCATGGAGCCTGGCAAGGCTCCTCCGTCCCTGGGGCCAGAATACTGGAGTGGGTTGCTGTTTGTTTCTCCAGGGGATTTTCCCAACCCAGGGATCAAACCTGTGTCTCCTACTTGATAGGTGGATTTCTTACCACTGAGCCACCAGGGAAGCCCAGGAGAGGATATTCTCTCGCCCAAAGTCAAGAGACAGTCTAACACCAATACTACTCACATGAAAGACTTTTTCACCTTCCAGTTCCCACCGACAGATACGTAGTTATTGGACAAGGAGGCTTTGATACCCTGACCTGGGTGTAGACTCAGCTGGGAGTTCTGGAGTAAGAAGTGATGGATCTTCATTCTAGGGGAGGAAGACAGATTATCAGACTCAGAAAAACCAAGGGCACATCAGTCCTCTAAATGAATCTTGAGAGTCCCCTTCAGCCTCTACACTCTTTCAAGTTTACTGACTTAACCCGAAAAGGACAAATAAATCATTTCGTTCACATCCTTCATGGTCTGCTCAGGTTTTACCTCCTCCAGGAAGCCTTTCTTCCCCAAGCTTCCAAGACCAAAGTCCTTCCTCTTGCCTCTGACACCCGCCCTCATGAGCTGCCCATGTCTGTCCTACTTACTGGATTCTCACCACCTTGAGGACCCTGTGGATGGTCTGCCCCTGGCCCCATGCCATCTGCCTGCCTTTCTGTAGAAAAACTTTAGTCAAAGAATATGTTTTAATCGGAGAAGTGAGAAAACGCAGAAACAAAGGAAACTAGTCAAACCAGACCAAACAGTAATAGTTCAGTCATTAAAGAAAGAACCTTTAGTTCCTCCTCAAGGGCTTCAGGTAATGTTCTGAGCCCCTGTCCTTTGAGCCATTTTGTACATAGTGAAACGCCCACTATGTGGAAGACGTTAACCACATGATAACCAGAAGGTAGCTATGACGTAATTCCAAGAATCAGCCTCCAAGAAATGGGAACAAACCAACTCTGCAACCATAGACTCATTTTACTTAAAAGAGTCAAGATGATGCTGATCAGACCACTGAATGGCCAGTTCCGGGATGACTGGCAGAGCTGACTGTGCCGCTTCTGCACGCAGCCCGGTCCCTCCACCTATACACCCCTGAAACTCTTGCCCACTGATTGTCAGCGAGGAGTTGGCCTTTGGAACTGACTCCACCCTTTCCTTTGGTTGCTGGCCTCTGAAATAGCACAAAACTTTTCCTTTCCACCAAACTTTCCCCTTTCAAATGGCAAGCATCTGGATCTCCCTTTCCTAACACTGTGAGCAGGCTTTGCATTATGTATCCTTCAGCTTCCCTTTTGTATTCCCACCCTAACCCACTTGGAATACAAATAAGATCCTGGGACCTGTGGGGCATACATATGAGAAATATGCTGTAGATACACTTTTCTTTTCCTATAGAGTTTTTAAAAAAACATTGTTCACTTTCCCTTACAGCCTCATCCACTGCAGGTGAGTAGCAGTGACCCCTTTAAAGAGGGCAAGTGCCTTCCAGGTAAACATTGCTCTGGTCGGTTTTTTTTTTTTGTTTTGTTCACAGGTCCATTGCTTGTTCGTCCCTTCTTCTAAACATATGTTAACTGGGAATGATGTGTGCAAACCACATTTCCCAGAATTCTTTGCAACTGGTGTGGCAAAGAACAACCGGCCAGTTGGGATGCTTTGGGAAGAGATGAGTGGATAGGAAAAGGGGAGAAGCCAGAATATTTTTTCTCCTCTCTGCCTCAGATTGTGTCTTGGTAGTGTTGGTTACATTTCCACATTGTGGCAGTTCCTGCAGACAGTCACTTCCTTCATGATCTTAGCTCCTTTCTGGAGATCCTTAGATCCTTTCTAGAGATCTTGTACTCTGTTGATTTTGTCTTTTTCTCTCTGGCTTTTAGGGAGGATGTTAGTAGCTTTTCATTGCTGCTAATTTTAGGTTGCATCATCATTCTCAAAGTGGCTTTTCAACTCTCAATTTGTAGCAAATTCCTTATATGCAGTTCCCTCCACTGAAGTTCCTGGCATGGGTTCTACTTTCCTAGCTGGTGACTGATGGATACATTCACCTTGCCTGGGACACTCATCTTCATTACTCACTGTGGTCACTTAAGTTGGTGGTTCTTGTCAGATCAACACTTATTTGTCCACTCAACAAAAATTCATTGAGATTCTCCTGCTCTGTCAGACCTGGCTCCAGGCACAGAGGCCATAGAGATTCAAAACTCAGTCCTTGCCCTGGAGAGCTTACAGTTGGTGGTAGAGCCGGATGTTAACAGACCACAGTAACTCACTGTGAACACTAAGAGCAAGGGGGTGCTCTAGGGCTGTGGCAAGGAGCATCGCCCTGTAAGTGGCATGTCCTGGATATTTTCTGCCTGTGCATAAATTTAAAATGGCTTCTTTTTGCCGACTGTCTCAGGGAAATAGTCTTGAGAGACTTGATAAGGATTCTAAGAAGCAGCCTTTTCTGTCAGTGATGACAAACAATCCCCAAGAACCTATTCTGGACACTGAGGAACCTGGGGAAGAATTCATGTAATCAAAGAATGAATGAAAAAAGAGTAAGGGGTGAGGACTCTAGGGCTGAATATGAAAAAGCTGGAGGAGTGTAAGGTCAGTTACATCTCACAGGGAGGGAGAAGGGGAACCAGGGCTGTTAACCAGAGACCAGGAGGTTCCTGCTTCATTTCTTATTGAGGATATGTGTGGATGCTATCTTCAAGGGGTAGTATGCAAATAAAATGTGGACAGTGTCCAGAAAGACTTAAAGTCCTTGATTGCAACCCCTAGCAGGCTCTGAAGGGTGGATGGTATGTCACAAACAGGTCCTTGATCTGGAGAGTAGCCAGGATTCCCTGTGTGTTAGTCCCTCAGTCGTGTCCGACTCTTTGTGATCCCAGGGACTGTAGCCTCTCCCCATGGAATTCTCCAGGCAAGAATACTGGAGTGGGTTGCCATTCCCTTCTCCAGGGGATCTTTCTGACCCAGGGATCAAACCCAGGTCTGTCACATTGCAGGCAGATTCTTTACCATCTGAGCCACAAGGGAAGCACCCAGGTTTCCCTGGCAGAGGAATAATCCAGAGCTGACCTTTGCAGGGCTGACATAGGAACTGATGAATGGTTTCTAATTCAGAAGATTCAAAAAACACATAGCACCTTCCAAAAGTCCCACAAGAGCTGGCCATGATCCCTTTACCTTTAGTCCAAGTGATGGTCCAATGTTTATCCCCCTTCCCCATGACCCTCAGTCCCCATTCTTCCCCCTCTGCTGCCCCCATGGAGGAGAACAGAGACCTCACCCACTAAACACATAGTTCACGCTTCCAAGCCAACCAATTCCGTAGTTTCCTGACAAATCAGGCAACTTGATGGTGGACAGCTCATTCTTCAGGGTGGCTTCTCCATATTGACGGGCTGGGGGAACATAGGGTTAACACATTCAGTGGGAGGTAGCTAAATATAACAGTTGAATGGCTGGGCTTTGGAGCCATGTGGACTGGATGAAATGCAGGATTTACCACATACTATTGTAATCCCAAGCAATTTCCTTATACTCCCTGAGCCTCAGTTCCCCATCTGTAAAATGGTGACAACAACAACAATGATGAAGATACTAACCGGTGTCTGAGAATTAAATTAGATCATGAATGCAAAGTGCCAGGTCAGTGGCGATCATTGTTATTTATTCATCCGGATTAAGGTCGTGGAAGCAATAGTGGGATACAGCGGGGCTTTTGAGGAATCCCTGACTGAAGTTTGGTCAAACCTTAGGGTTTTTGACTATTGCCTGGGTCGTGTGAGCAATGCAGATGTCCGGATCAAACTTCATCCAGTCTTGGGTGGGTCTCTGGAATCTGTATTTTAATATGTGTCCCAGCAATTCTAATATGGGTGGTCCATGGACCACCCTGGGAAAAAATACTGATCTGGTCCTATCCTTGGCTTCTGTCATTCAAGATGAGGAATCTGAAGCCCCAAGGTTTCTAAGGCTGATATCCAAGGTTTCTAAGCCAGGCAGTGGCAGAACTCCAGCCTGTGATTCCTCAACCCAATGACCACACCAGTTTGGTGGGCAGAAATGAGCCCCAGAGGAATCACACCCACCTCTTACCATATTCCAGGCCTTTTCCAGTGATCCTGGCCACGAACCCGGGATTAGGTGTTCCTTCTCCAAACCTGGTGAACTCTGCCAGCAACAGTAGGGCCACTACCATATAGTATGGTCTGGCCACCATCCCGTCCTCAGCTCCTTCTGGGCAGGGATGGGTCAGAGTCTCTTTGTAGGAGTCTCCCTTAGTGAAGGTGATAGCAGAATCTTAGGTGCTTATAAAGCCAGGGGCCGGATGAGGAACTGAGCCAGCTAGGAGGGGCTGAGAACGTTCAAGGCTTTGGGGCAGCCCAAGTTTCAGCAGCTTGAGATGCGGGGCAAAGGTTGCTTGTGAAACTTTTTGAGGTTTCTTTCTGGCCTGAGAGCAGAAGTAGCAGCACAAACTCCAGCTGCTTCCTCTTCCAATAGCTGCGCCCAGGGCTGCCAGTGGAGCCAGCCTCCCCACACCTCTCTCTCTAGCTGAATACCCTCCATTCATTCCCCATTATCTACAGACTGAAATCTAAACACCCAGCCTGGCAGCGAAGGCCCCCACAACTTGGCTGCAATCCGTCTTTCCAACTGGTCCTTCTACCAGCCCAGCTTGCTAAGACCACACTCTGGCTCTGCTGGAATCCACTGTTCTCCACTTGCATCATGCAAGACCATCTCAAGTCAGGTCATGAAAACAACGAATGGCTTCCACAAATCTAGACCCCAGACACTTTTGGATTTTTCTTGCCCATGTTGTAATCTAGATAAAAAATTTCCATCACTCCAAGAAGTTCTCTTGACTCTTCTCAATCCTGTCCCACCTTCTCTGATTTCAGAGAACCATTGATCTGCTTCCTGCTGAATGGAGAAGAGAGTGCCAGATGAGGAGGCATCAGCATTGGTGGGGAATCTCCTTTTAAAGGGCCATGTTATCCAGTCCTTGTATGAACATGGAATAGTTTTATTTTCCAGTAATTGATGATCCCTATGCTGTGTTAAGGGCTTCCCAGATGGCACAAGTGGTAATATTTATATATATACATATATATATATGTGTGTATATATATATATATATATATATATATATACTGCCTGCCAATGCAGGAGACATTAGAGTTGCAGGTTCAATCCCTGGATCAGAAAGATCCCCTGGAGGAGGGTATGGCAACCCATTCCAGTATTCTTGCCTGTAGAATCCCATGGATAGAGAAGCCTGGCAGACTACCATCCATAGGGTCAAAAGGAGTTGGACATGATGGAAGCAACTTAGCATGTACGAATGCATGCTTTGTTAAATTATCTATTTTCCCTGGAGAGGCAGCTGACTTCGTGACATCTCAGTCCAGATTCTATCACTTTTAAATCATGTTTGGTTTAATAAGACTTGGTCTGAGACTTCGCTGGCGGTCCAGTGGTTGAGATTTACCTTCCGGTGCAGGGAGCGTGGGTTCGATCCCTGGAGGGGATCTAAGATCCCACATGCCTCACAGCCAAAACTGTGAGGCATAAAACAGAAACAAAACATAAAACAGAAGCAATCCTGTAACAAATTCATTAAGACTTTAAAAATGGTCCACATCAAAAAAATCTTTAAAAAAAAAAAAGAGATGTGGTCCTGTCCTTGTAAAATCTCAATCTCATCTTCTACTTAATGTTTTCCCTCTACTTCTGTGCAGACTTCCGCGGCTCTCATGGCTTGGAGCAAGCAAGTATGTATATGTGTGTGTGTATACATGTTTGTACACAAGCGTGTGCCTGCATATGTGTGCATCTGTCTACGTGGAGGGGTGGTCTTCTCTTTCACGTGCCCCTCCATCTTCCCTGCTCTGTTCCTGTAAGGAAGAGAGAGGGGAGGCTAACTGGAGGAGTTGGGGCTCCTCTTTGCTTTTCTCAGTGGTGATGAAGTTGACCCTTCCTGAGGGTCACCACCACTGACCAAGCTCATTATCTGTCAGCTCCAGTGGAGGAACAGAGGCTCCGTAAGCTCAGTCCATGTGGAACTCAATTCCAAAGAGCTGTCTAGGCAAGAACCAGTCTGTGAGAGACTCATTCTCTACCTGCAGCCCCCAAATTCGTCTCCTCAACCCTATACTTGTGGCCAATGTTGCAAGAGTTTTGCATCCCTTTGGAAGATGGGATCATCTCAGAGAGGTGGTCCATGCCTCTTCTTTGTCTGCCCAGAGCATCTTTGCCTCTCTCACCAATGTTCTAGGTCACTAAATAGGGTCCCTCAGCAAGCCCTGGACTCAGCCGATAACCAATTAGGGAAGGAGATGTCAGTCTCTGCTAGTTTCACTATGCTTGGACCAGTCGAGAATCCTTTCTCCTCTTCCACAGGATGGAGTGGGGAGGGCATAGCTGAGAGTGGGCAGGTCATGTTTGGCTTCTGGATGGAGATCCAGCAGCCCTTCTAGGATGGAGAAGATCTGCGTGAAGGATGCACAACGGGGTTGGACTCCAGAGTGATTTAGGGGACAGAACTGTGCCTGTACTAGTTTGCTAGGGCTGGCATAGCAGGGTACCAAAAGCTAATAGCTTAAACAGAGATTTATTTTCTCAGAGTCATGGAGGTCAGACATCTGAGATTGAGGTGTTGGCGGCATTAACTGCCAGGGCTGGGAGCAGTAATCAGGTACAGCCCGCCGTTTCCCCCTCTTTCACTGGTTTGCAGACAAGCTTTGGCACTTCTTGGCTTTGCAAACACATCACCCCAAATTCTGCCTTCATCTTCACATGGCATTTTCCTTGTGTGTATGTCTGTTTCCAAATATCCTTTTGTTAAAAAAAATAAGGACACCAACATATTGCATAAGAGTTCCACTCTAATGATGCATCTTAACTAATTACCTCTGAAATGACCCTATTTCCAAATAAGGTCACATTCTGAGGTCCTGGGGGCTAGGACTTCAATATATGCATTTGTGGGGGATCTATAACAATGTCCCAACTGCTATAAGGTGTAAGGATGGCAAAGTCATGGCAATGCTGAAAGTTGAGTCAGGGTCCTATATGAATGTTTCTTTGTGAGCCTGTGTCCCATCCCCGACACAGGCACAGTCCTATAAACCTCTCAGGATCCTTATGGGGATCAAATAAGACAACATTTGGGAATATGCAGAGTGCCCAAACCTGTTGAGTCTAGGCAGTGAGGTCATCTACCTTGAGGACCATCCTCTGAGATATCTTGTCTTGCTGGAAATGTGGAACCAGCAATAGAAGAAATCTTCTAATCATAGTTTTCACTTCTCTTTTGACTTGAAACTTTGGGCAGAGCCAGGAAATTGGAAGTTCACGTTTCTGAACTCAAGAGTTAAAGCTCCTCAAAAGCTGTGGGCTGAACACATGCCTTCGAGACATTTTTAAGGCATTTTTTCCTCCAGCCCTTCCGGGCACCTGGATTTGTTTCCTTTGCCATCTCATCCTGGAATTGATCTGCCCACTGCTCTCCACACAAGTTCCTCTTCTCCCCAGGACTGGGAGCTCATTATAATCCATGAACACCCATGGTGGCATGGTCTTGGCATTTTTTCCTTCCCCTCAACAATGGGACAACTTGTCCTCTATTTGGGTTCATTCCTGGCCCATACAGACCTCTGCAGTAAGGACGTTGTGTCTGTTTTTGGTCCCTTATCCAGGCTCAATTGCATTCACCTGTTTCTTCTAGGATGGGGCTAAAGCTCTAGCTAACTTGATTAAAAACTATCTTCATAGGCAGTATCAGTACATGATAAAAAGTGGTACAAAAGGTTGAAAATAACCCTTCCTTCCCTGTTCCCAGTCCTCCATCTCCTTTCTCTAGGAGAGGGTCTTTCTTACCCTTCCAGAAGCCCTTCGTGACCACAGAAGCATACACAGTAACACAAATTCTCTACACTTTGTGTTTGGCACTGAACGATAAAGCTTAGAAGATAGTTTCATATCAGCAGATACTAATCCAGCTCTTCCATTTTAATAACTGTAGAATATTCTGTTATATCAAAATTCTAGAATCTGTTTAACCAGCCTCATTTTGATGGACATCGAATTAGTTCCATTCTTGCTATGACAAATGGTGTTGTAAATAATATCATTGTGCAAACGTATTCGTGTGCAAGTGTGAAATGTCTGTGGGAATTAATTTTAGAAGCAAGTGTCCCTATTTTGCTTAGGTTTAATTGAGCTTCTTGAAACTGCAATGTTACATCTTGCACCAAATTTGAGAAAAATTTGGCCTTTTCTTCTTTTTTGACTGTACTTTGCAGCTGCCAGGATCTTACTTGCCAGCCCAGGGACTGAATCTATGTCCCCTGAAGTGGAAGCATAGAGTCCTAACTGCTGAACTGCCAGGGGATTTGCAAAATTGGGGTATTTCTTTTAAAAGTGTTTTTTTTTCTGGCTTATTTATTCTTTTTTTCCCCTCTTTCTGGGACTACAGTTACTATGTAAGTTGAGTCTTTTGATGTTGCATAAGTTCCTGAGGTTCAGTTCACTATTTTTTCAATCACCCCCCTCTACCCCCCATTCTTCAGATTGGATGCTTCCTGTTGATTTGCTTACTCTTTTATTTTTTCTACCATATTTAATTTGCTGTTAGGTCCATTCAGTTTATTTTCTTTTAATTTCAGATACTGTTGTTTTCAGGTCTTGAATTTCCATTTTTTTTTTTAAGTTTCTATATTTTTGCTGAAGTGTCCTATTTGTTCATACATCTTCAGCAGTTTTTCCTTATGTCTTGGAACATAGTTACAACAAAAACTTTAAAATCCTTCTCTGCTAATTCCAATGGTTGGATCCTGTGGGTGCTGATTTCTTTGGATTGTCATTGCTTTTGAGCGTAGGTTGTGTTTTTCTGTTTTTCACATGTTGAATGTTTTAGCATGTATCCTAGACATTATGAGAGGTGTGAAAGCAATTGATTCTGTTAGGTTCCTCTGAAGAGTATTATTATTTTTTTTTTTTAAGAAGGCAGTCACTTTGATTGATCTAACTGAAAACTTGACCCCCTATTTGTTAGACAGCAGAGAAAATCTCAGTTCAGTTATTTTAGTCATAAGCAGGCTATTCAGGGGCTTCCCTGATAGCTTAGTTGGTAAAGAATCCACCTGTAATGCAGTAGACCCGGGTTCAATTCCTGGGTCGGGAAGATCCTCTGGAGAAGGAATAGGTTACCCATTCCAGTATTCTTGGGCTTCCTTTGTGGCTCAACTGGTAAAGAATCCACTTGCAATACAGGAGACCTGGGTTTGATCTCTGGGTTGGGAAGATCCATCTGCAATGCAGGAGACCTGGGTTTGATCCCTGGGTTGGGAAGATCCCCTGGAGAAGAGACTGGCTACCCACTTCAGTACTCTGGCCTGTAGAATTCCATGGACTGTATATTCCATGGGGTCGCAGAGTCAGACACAACTGAGTGACTTTCATTTTGAGCTGTTTAGAGTCTATGTTGTTCACGCACAATTGAGGAGTTGGCTAGAGATTGAAACAGTTTATACACAGAATTTGAGGATGCTTTTGCTTTGATATTAAGAAGAGGTGGCAAGAATACACAGAAGAACTGTACAAAAAAGATCTCACGACCCAGATAATCATGATGGTGTGATCACTCATCTAGAGCCAGACATCCTGGAATGTGAAGTCAAATGGGCCTTAGAAAGCATCACTATGAACAAAGCTAGTGGAGGTGATGGAATTCCAGTGGAGCTGTTTCAAATCCTGAAAGATGATGCTGTGAAAGTGCTGCACTCAATATGCCAGCAAATTTGGAAAACTCAACAGTGACCACAGGACTGGAAAAGGTCAGTTTTCATTCCAATTCCAAAGAAAGGCAATGCCAAAGAATGCGCAAACTACCACACAATTGCACTCATCTCACATGTTAGTAAAGTAATGCTCAAAATTCTCCAAGCCAGGCTTCAGCAATACGTGAACCGTGAACTTCCTGATGTTCAAGCTGGTTTTAGAAAAGGCAGAGGAATCAGAGATCAAATTGCCAACATCCGCTGGATCATGGAAAAAGCAAGAAAATTCCAAAAAAAACATCTATATCTGCTTTATTGACTATGCCAAAGCCTTTGACTGTGTGGATCACAATCAACTGTGGAAAATTCTGAAAGAGATGGGAATACCAGACCACCTAACCTGCCTCTTGAGAAACCTGTATGCAGGCCAGGAAGCAACAGTTAGAACTGGACATGGAACAACAGACTGGTTCCAAATAGGAAAAGGAGGACATCAAGGCTGTAAGGTAGGTGCATTAGTTTTCTAGAGATGCTGCAAAAATTACTGCACACTGGATGTCACAGAGCAGCAGAAATTTTTTCTCTTTCAGTTCTGAAGGCCAGAAGTCCAAAATCAAGGTGTCAATAGGAACATGTTCCCTGAAGGCTCTAGGGAAGGAATCCTTCCTTGCCTCTCGTAGCTTCTGGTAGTTTCTGGCAATCCTCAATGCTGTTTGGTTGCAGTTGCATCATGATAAATTTCTGTTTATAAGATATATTTATTTTTGCTTATTTCATTCTCTATATATTCTGTCTATATATGGTTGTATATATAGAGATTATATATAGAGATAAAATATAGAAGGACTTCACCTGGATTTCATTTTATTCCTTCCAAACTTAAAACAAGATGGGACAGAGCCCACTGAAATGCTCTTTCACCCAGCCCTGACTTTCTCCATCTTGGTCACAAGACAGATGACCACGTGCTTAGCTAAAATCATCTCTGGATTTGTCAGTCCGAGAGGAAAGCAAAGGTGGTCTTAAACCTGTGTCAGCTCCATCTATCCCACAGAGAGGGGAGCAGGGGAGAGGAGATGCTTAGCAGTGAAGAGGGTCATATGATGTGCAGGGGACACTGGCTCTGCCACAACTCAGTGTGGGATCTGGGGAAACAATATCCCTTTATAAGTGTTTGCAGTCCTTTTATAAAACCTGCATGATTGTGGTGACCTCCCAGGGTTGTGAAAGATGAAGGAGGTGGAAGGTTTAAACCCCAAAGAAAGAAACACTGGAAATCACACATTCTTATGAATATGAAGAAGGATGGCATGGGATCTAAAGGGCTGCCGGACTGTGCTTTCTTGAGTTGGGTTTCCCCTGAGGATTGTCATGGTTGCCGGGAAGTTGTTGCTTGTATGTGTCAGCAAGGTTTGTTGTAATTCCTCAAGAGGAGGGATAGAACTTTGTCCTCTCACTGACCTGCAGAACAAGGCGGTGTGGAGGTTTTGAAGGCAAGTACTTCCTCTTCCTCCCAGGAGTTCTGGAAGTCACCCAGGGCAGAAGTAGGAACCACTGGGCCTGAGGCAGCTGCAGGACGAGAGGGCTGGAGCAAGAGTTCACAGATGTGATTGGGCACCTGCTTTTCCAGAGAACTTCTTAGGAATTTCTGCGTCCCCTCATGGGATAGTTCACTGGGGGTGATCTTGTATTTTTTAATTTATTAATTTATTTTTGGCTGCACTGGGTCTTCATGGCTACACAAAGGCTTTCTCTAGTTGCAGTGAGTGGAGGCTACTCTTCATTGTGGTGTGCGGGCTTCTCACTGGGATGGCTTCTCTCTTTGCCAAGAGCACGGGCTCTTGGCATGTGAACTCAGTAGTAGTGGCACACAGGCTAGTTGTTTTGTGGTGTGTGGGATCCTCCCGGACCAGGGATTGAATCTGTGTCCCCTGCATTGGCAGGCAGATTCTTAAACAGTGGACCATCAGGGAAGCCACTGAGGCTGATCTTAAGCAATTTTTTTTAAAGATTAGCAATGTGGAGCCAAAGGCACACAGGTTCCTGGAGTAATTTTGTTGCTGTTCAGTTGCTACTTGTGTCTGACTCTTTGTGACCCCATGGACTGCAGCATGCCAGGTTTCCCTGTCCTTCACCATCTCGCGGAGTTTGCTCAAACTCATGTCCCTTGAGTTAGTGATGCTACCCAACCACCTCATCCCTTCTCCTCCCACCTTCAATCTTTCCCAGCATCAGAGTCTTTTCCAGTGAGTTGACTCTTGGCATCAGGTGGCCAAAGTATTGGAGCATCAGCTTCAGCATGAGTCTTTCCCATGAATATTCAGGATTGATTTCTTTCAGGATTGACTGGTTTGATCTCCTTACTGTCTAAGGGACTCCCAAGAGTCTTCCTCAGTACCACATTTCAAAAGTGTAAATTCACATATTTCAGAAGGGTATAGTGGATTAAATAGTATGGCCCCCAAATTCCTACTGAAACCTCAGACTGTGACGTTATTTGGAAATAAGGTCTTTGCAGATATGATTAAGATAAAGGATTGAGATGGGGTCATACTGGACTTGAGTAGGCCCTAAATCCAACGAGAGTGTCCTTATAAGAAGAGAAGATATACAGAGAGATACATAGGGAAGAAGGCCGTGAGAAGATGGAGGCAGAGATCTAAATGATGATGTCAGAAGCTAAGGAACACCGGGAGTATTTCTGGTGAGTGTTTCTCACCGGAAGCTGAGAAAGGCAAGGAAGGGTCCTCCCTGGAATCTTTGGAGGGATTGTAGCCCTGTTGTCACCTTGATTTTGGACTCTGGCTTCCAGAACTGTGAGAGAATAAATTTCTGCTGTTGTAAGCCACCATATTTGTAGTAATTTGTTACAGCAGCTCTAGGAAGCTAGTATAAAGGTAACTGGATAATATTTGAGTTGAGGACACTTAACACATTAATTCCACTGCCAAAAATTATTGTAAGGATATGCTTTCATATCTATGCCAACATACATGTATAAGGAGATGCTGGTTGGGAAATGAGGGTGGAAATTTGCATACTGTAATTCAACTATGCAAGACTTTGTTTTGGTAGTTAAATATAGTGAAACAGCAATTGGGTAATTTTGGTGAAATGTATATAGGAGATCTTTGTTCTGTTTTTATAACTGTTCTGTAAATTTTAAATTATTTTGTAATAAATCCCTACCAGATATGAAGTTGCATATTAACTGACATTATACTTTGAAGGAAGAAGTTTCCTTCTTATTTGCTTATATAGGTATCTGTTTATATTAGTGCAGACTCATGGATCTTTATTTTATTCCTTGGGTTATAATTCTTTAATATCATCATTGATTTTGATATTGAGTTATACCAGATTTGTCCAGTGGGAGTCTGTTTAAGCTGGATTGCATGTCCTTCTGACATGTCTCCATCTTTCTTAGAACACTTCTTTACCTTCTGGGGGAAGAAGGTATTTCACATTCACCTTATACTTTGTCTGCCTCAGCCTCAAGACCCATCATTTCTCTAAGGATCTTGGTTTATTTTTATGGAAGAATAGTATTTAGAAATCAAGATCTGGACAGTAAGTGTGCTTATTGTACTCAAACGATATTATATAACTCCTGATTTGGGGTTAACAGAAGCACACAGACTCCTATAAGTATTTTTGACACAAATTCAAATCTGAATCTGGCCAGCCTCTAAATTTTATTTTTTTAAGATTTTTCGATGATGTGGACCATTTTAAAAGTCTTTATTGAATATTGCTGCTCTTTTATGTTTTGTTCTCTTTTCTTTGGCCATTTATGTTTTGTTCTTTTTTCTTTGGCCGTGAGGCATGTGAGATCTTAACTGATGGACCAGGGATGGAACCTGTACCCACTTCATTGGAAGGTGAAGTCTTAACCACTGGACCACCAGGGAAGTCCCTGGCTAAAAATATAAATATGAGAGGCTTCTGTATTTGGATGCATTGAAAACCTGCCAGGGTAAAGTGGCTGGATAGTCTCCACCAGCCTCTATAGATCTACCCTTCATCCTTCTCCACTGTTTGTGCCCTGGGAGATTGACCTCTGTGGATACAGAACCCATGGTTGAGGACTTTGCTTACAAGTTTCTTCTTTCTGAAGAAATGTGAGATGAGATAAAAGAACATTGGTCTTCCTGGGTGGCGCCAGTGGTAATGAATCTGCCTGCCAATGTAGGAGATGCAAGAGATCTGGCTTTAGTCCCTGGGTGGGGACGATCCCCTGGAGGAGGGCATGGCAACCCACCGCAGTATTCCTGTCTGGAGAATCCCATGGACAGAGGGCTAGAGGGCTATGGTCCATAGGGTCGCAAAGAGCTGGCCACCAGTGAAGCAAGTTAGCATGCACGCAATGAACCATTGGGCTGGTGGGAGTTGAGGAAAACTTGTTTTTGTTTTTTAGTTCATCGGACATTTGAACTCCAATGCTTGAACCCAATGTTCTCTTGACACATAAAGCCACTGGGAGGACAGAGGAGAAAATGGAATTGAGAAGGGTGATTATCAATAAAACAGAATCTTGAAGAGAGTAAGCATTCCAGTGAAGGGGTTTGCCTTGGAAGGACAGAATAATCTATGTGGTTCTTGTTGGCATTTGATTTGGAGCAGGTCTTTATGTTAATAGGTTGACCATCCCCTTACCTGTACTATCCCGGCTGTGAAGTGAGTTAACCTTTTGTTTAGCCACTTACATCCTTGAACACTTTCTTTCAAGTTCAACCTGACCACTCCCCAGAAATAATGGTACATTCAATCACATCAGCCTTCCAAAGGAGGGGGCTTCCATTCAGTGGAAGATGCTGAATGCAAGTTTGTAGATATTGGAGACAATTGAACTTATTTACATCGTAAATGAGGGGGGAAATGGAAATTTCAGAACAGGCTGAGTTGAAATTCAGAGGAGGGGAGGGACCAGAGAGGAACCAAATGAACAGGGAGATGAGTATGGTGAAAATGTAAAAGAAAACTCAGGCTTCAAGGTGACCACAAGGGACTTTTCAGAATGGCAATCCTGAATGTAGGTTAGAGAATCTTTTTCTGGGTCGTGCATTATGTAATCTCCTCTGAACATCCCTTAACTCTTTGGTATGGTCTGAGATGTTTAGGAATATTTGTTTTAGTGGATTCTCTTTGGTTAAAACTGGCAGAGGAGCGGCACTAAACTTTAAAAAAAAATTTTATTGGAGAATAGTTGATTTACAACATTGTGTTAGTTTCAGGCATACAGCAAAGTGACTCAGGTGTACATATGTTGTAGCCACGTGTTCCAGGAAGCAAACTCTCTCAGAAGGACAATGCAGATAGTGGAGTGCAGTTTATTACACCACACCGGCAGGCCCAAAGCAGAGTCTCCTCTTAGCCAAGGACTCCGACCAGTTTTTGTGAAAACCTTGTATACCTTAAGTGTAAGTGCCCAAACCCACCTCCCCAAATTCCCTGAAACTAGTCTGAACAAAGGAAAAAGAAAGATACAATCAAAGTTAACCCGTGATTCATATGCCTTAAGCCTCGGTAGTTAACAGTGGACAATTATCAATAGACTTGTGGTCACTCCCCAATAAGCATAATAGAATGTACGATTCTATTTGGTTACACAGATAATTAGGGTATTCTTTTAGGGATGGAGAGCCCTGGGGCTCTTCCTTTTAGGGGCTGGTTTTCCAGTCGGTATGTCGTTTCCATAGATACTGGGCATATAGCTCAAAGTCCACAGTCCGGCCCACGATGGAGTCCTGCTTTCAAGATAGAACCTGTTCTGTTTCCTCCTTCACATATACACACACTCTCTCTTTTTTAAGATTCTTTTCCCATCTAGGTCATTACAGAGTGCTGAGTGGAGTTCCCTGTGCTGTACAGCAGGTACTTATTAGTTATCTATGATATGTATATGTATTATATGTATATGGAAAAGACCCTGATGCTGGGAGGGATTGGGGGCAGGAGGAGAAGGGACGACAGAAGATGAGATGGCTGGATGGCGTCACCGACTCGATGGACGTGAGTCCGGGTGAACTCCGGGAGTTGGTGCTGGACAGGGAGGCCTGGTGTGCCGTGATTCATGGGGTCGCAAAGAGTCGGACACGACTGCGCGACTGCACTGAACTGATATGTCTATGTTAGTGTGCTATGTGTCAAGCCCAGGCTCCCAGTTTATCCCTCCTCTCACTGCCTCCTGGTAATTGTAAGATTGTTTTCTACATCTGTGACTCTAATTCTGTTTTATAGACAAATTCATTTTTACCATTTTTTAGATCCCACATATAAGTGATATCATACAACGTTTGTCTTGCTTTAAACATTTTAAAGCATTGTGGGAAAATATGTTTTATATAACACGAAAATTACCACGTTAACCATTTTTAAGTGTACGGTTCTGTGGCAGTTCTGTGAGCATTCCCATTGTAGCGCAACCATCATTGCCATCCATCTCCAAACTTTTTCATCTTCCCAAACTGAAATTCGCTACCCATCAAACACCTTCTTCCCATCCTCTGCTCCTCCCAGCCCCAGTAACCACTATCCTACTCTCTGTCTTATGAGTGTGACTGACTCTAAGTACTTCATATAAGTGGAATTATGCAATATTTATCCTTTTGTGAATGGTTTCTTTCACTTGTCATTACTGTATTCAAGGTTCATCCTTTTATAGCATATGTCAATGGTAATCCTTTTTTTAAAAAAATATTTTTGGATGTGAACCATTTTTAATGGTCTTTATTGAATTTGTCACAGTATTGCTGCTATTTATGTTTTGGAGTTTTGGCTGCAAGGCACGTGGGATCTTAGTTCCCCAACCTGGGATCGAACCCACATCCCTTGTATTGGAAGGCAAAGTCTTAACCACTGGACCACCAGGGAAGTCCCAATGATATTCCTTTTTAGAGCTGATTAATATTTCATTGTTTGTATATACCATATTGTGTTTATGTGGCATTCATCTGTTGATGGACATTTGACGGATTCTACCTTTTGCTATTTTGAGTAATGCTACTACAAGCATTGGTGTACAAATATCTATGTTTCCACTTTCAGTTCTTTTGGTTGTATACCCCTAAGTGGAATGGCTGAATGACATGGCCCTTTTAATAAACCAAAAATTTATTTTAATTTTGGTTGCGCTGGGTCTTCATTGCTGAGCGAGGGCTTTCTCTAGTTGTAGCAAGTGGGGTCTTCTCTTCGTTGCATTGCATGGGCTTCTCACTGTGGTGGGGCTTCTCTTCTTGTGGAGCACAGGGTGGGCTCAGAAGTTGTATCACGCAGACTTTTTGCCCCAAGGCATTTGGAATCTTCCTAGACCAGGAAGCACACCTGTGTCCCATGCATTGGCAGGCAGATTCTTATCCACAAGACGTGACAATTCTATGTTTAAAAATCGTCTTTGTTTTTAGGAACCAAGGAGCTACACTTTGTGTTTTGGGTTGAGCCATGGCACCGCTGGACCCAGAGGGAGCAGGTTAAACACTCAACGAAATGTAAGTGAGAATTATCCAGAATCTTAAGGAGGAGATTTTGCTTTCAAAGACATTGGCCTTTCGGCTTAGATGTATTCAAGCTAATTTTTATGGGTGCCCAAGATGAACTCTGGCCAGTAATGCACACCAGGCTCGAAGTGTTTTTATGTCTACCAATTCACTTAAATAAGCTTTAAAGCAACTTACAAAAGGAATAACATGACAGTAAGCTGAAAACAAGGAAATCAAGGCTGATAGAAAATAAGGTTGGAAGAGTGAGGTGAGGTTGGAAGAAAAGTCTGTGTGTAGGAGGTCGACGCTGAGTTTCCCTGCAGCCAAAGCAAAGTGACAAAACAAGACTTACATATGGCATAGAAAAATTACCAACTGCTCATAAGAAGCAAAGCATTTATTTCCTGGCTGCAGACTTGAGGGACTTTTCCCCCTGGCATTCACTCAGGGGACACAGTTGGCATAGGGGTGGTGTCTTTCAGTACATCACTACTGGACTGAAGATTTTCCCATATGCTTCTTTTTTTAAAAAATATTTATTTTTAATTGAAGAATAATTGCTTTACAATGTTATGTTGGTTTCTGCTGTACAACAACATGAATCAGCCATAAGTATACACATATCTAGGCAATGGCACCCCACTCCAGTACTCTTGCCTGGCAAATCCCATGGACAGAGGAGCCTGGTAGGCTGCAGTCCAT
>SJXQ01004277.1:78569-99452 GCA_006408695.1 Aepyceros melampus | reverse complement strand
TTTTCTGAATGTTGAGCTTTAAGCCAACTTTTTCACTCTCTTCTTTTACTTTCAACAAGAGGCTTTTTAGCTCCTCTTCACTTTCTGCCATAAGTGTGGTGTCATCTGCATATCTGAGTTTATTGATATTTCTCCTGGCAATCTTGATTCCAGCTTGTGCTTCTTCCAGCCCAGCGTTTCTCATGATGTACTCTGCATATAAGTTAAATAAGCAGGGTGACAATATACAGCCTTGACGTACTCCTTTTCCTGTTTGGAACCAGTCTGTTGTTCCATGTCCAGTTCTAACTGTTGCTTCCTGACCCGCATACAGATTTCTCAAGAGGCAGGTTAGGTGGTCTGGTATTGCTATCTCTTTCAGAATTTTCCACAGTTTATTGTGATCCACACAGTCAAAGGCTTTGGCATAGTCAACAAAGCAGAAATAGATGTTTTTCTGGAACCTCTTGCTTTTTCCATGATCCAGAGATGTTGGCAATTTGATCTCTGGTTCCTTTGCCTTTTCTAAAACCAGCCTGAACATCAGGGAGTTCACAGTTCACGTATTGCTGAAGTCTGGCTTGGAGAACTTTGAGCATTACTTTACTAGCATGTGAGATGAGTGCAATTGTGCAGTAGTTTGAGCATTCTTTGGCATTGCCTTTCTTTGGGATTGGAATGAAAACTCCATGCTAAAAACAGTGAGTTAAAAATCAACCAACCTAACTATACAATTGTGAGACTGGGAACCACAGGTCCATTCAAATCTTATGGAAAAACTAGTGTTACTGGTCACAGTTCCGTTTCCAAACAGATCAAAGGCCTATTCTTGCTGCTGGATTAACAAAGAAGCTCCTTCAATACTGTGCTAAAAGTGATAAACCGCCTGACTTTATATGCTACAAGAAGTGAGTTGTAAACAAACAGAATGGGCACAGAGTATGTTTCCTCTAAAGCTAAATTCTAATGATGTTCACTACGGCACTAAATTCTATATTTGAGGCAGGCTGTGTGTATGTGAGAGAAAGGTAGTCAATGATCCGCTCACTGAAAGCCACATTTGACATAATTCCTATTTCCAAAGAGCTCACGACTTATGGCGAACACTGCGGTAAGATAGAAAGCCGCAGGGAAGCCACTCGCCATGTCTGAGTCTGGGCGGCGCCGTGGACTGCAGCTGCCAGGCCCCTCCGTCCATGTGACTCTCCAGGCAAAAATACTGGAGTGGGCTGCCGTTTCCTTCTCCAGTGATCGAACCCAGGTCTCCCGCACTGCAGGCAGACGCTTTACCCTCTGGGCCACCAGGGCAGCCCCAAGAAAGAGAAGATGTACAGAAGGAAAAAAACATGCATATGAGGGAGTTAAGTGTCTGACCATTTTTGATTATCGAAGGGTAAACACCACCATTTAAAGTCATATGATGAGTATGATGTCAAGTTTAGAGAGATGATTATGTCATCTTCAAAAACCAATTGCTAAATTATTGAACTGACACAAGAAAACAAGAACTCAAGAGTCAGCATACATTTGTTTCGCAACTGCGTTTCTCTGTTTTCTTACCGTGTATGTTGTACAGTCGAACTCTGTGGGTGACATGTTCAAAAAAGCAAGTCACGTCCGAATAAAGCCTTCCACGCTGCACTCTGACAAAGGGTGGTGCTGTGTAAACGTACGGCTGAGGAGGAAATCACATTTTTAAGAAAAATGTTTTGGCTTTTAATTTTTCCAAGGAATGTTTATTATAGTTTCAAAATTAGCAAATACATATCATGTGATATTTGTAATATTAAGTGAAAACCAAACCTTATAAGGTGTCAGATTATGCACATGCTATAAAAATTGAATATATGGTTTCACGTTAGACAAAAACTGCTGAAAATAGAAAATAAAAATGTTACAACTTGATTGGTTTAGAAGATCTACAAACATTTCTCCCTGCCATAAAAATTTCTAATTAAAATTTTTCTATATGGTTCCTATGTTATCTATGAGAAAGAGCAATACTTTCACAGCAGTGACGTTTCCCAGGCAAACATTATAACCTGGCCCCCTAATGTTCAGGGTTTGGAGCATGTGGCTGGAATGACCACAGGGACTCATCTCAAACAGCCTGGAAGCAGGCTTCAGAACATGGCCCAATCCCAGCCAGGCTCACTGCTCTATAAAGCACACTGCCCTGTTCCTTCAAAGAACTAAGCGGATATGAAGCCAGCTTATGAACTTGGAAAAACTATGGCAACCGCTGGTTTAGTTTTCATTATTTAGAATCTAGAACAAGAAACTATGGGAATAAAACATATAACTTATATGATAAAGAAATGAAATCTAAAGCACTTATGAAGAATTTTAAGTATTACACATCTTAGAATGCTCAACAACAGAGTACAAAGCTAGTCTGCAATGTAGCACAAGATTTCCAGTGCTGTGCAATTTTCTTCCGTATTTACCTCTTTGGTTAGAGAAAAATACTCTGAATTTAATATAATGCTCTACAGGTAACAAAGTTCTGTACCTAATTACCACATAGCTAGAAAGTCATGGAGGAGGATGAAAACTAGGACGGTGATGTCTGGGTTCCCACCTTTTTCTGGTACACCCAGCTGTCTCTTTCCCTGGTGTTCTTTTATTTCTTCTTTGTGAACATATGATGATTCTCTTTTTCTTACTATCTAATATTAGAGTTATTTAAACATAAAATAATTTTTAAAAATAAAATAGTAATTACAATTGTCTGTGTATCATATTCTATAGCATAACTATTTTTTTTTAAAGTCAGTCAAAACAAAATGCCCGTGTAATGACAAAAGCTGTTACGTGAGAAAACACTGGTATACCTTATATTTAGTATCCACTGCTCAGCCTGAAATGTCTACTATGATCTACAGCTTACCTTTAATTCCTCACGATTTTAAAAAATAGGAACAACAAATAACTAGAATTCTGAGCATGACCTAAATAATCTCTTAACATCTATATTTGATTTTGGTTAGCAGGCTTTTCTAGAGCAAAAGTAACTTTTTCAGGAGACAAGACCCTAGGCAACAAAACACAGGGAATATTTAATTTATCTTAAAGTGGAGAAAGTTGGTACAAGTGTAAAAGCAAAGGAAGAAACTCTAAAGAAAAAAATACAAAATTGACTATACAAAAATTAAACACTACTATAATAGAAAAAGAAAAAAACAAACTCAGTGATACACTGAGGGGATATTTTTCAATAAGCAGGAAAAAGGATTAATTTTATAATATATAAAAAGTCTTTATAGATCCACAAGTCCTATCATAGAAAAAACAGGACACTCACAAAAGAAACGTGAGAGACAGATGAGAGCATTGTGAAGCCCAGCCTTACACAAAAGAAACGTGAGAGATAGATGAGAGCATTGTGAAGCCCAGCCTTACTAATAACTACAGAATCGTAACAGTGAAGAAACGTGAGAGACAGATGAGAGCACTGTGAAGCCCAGCCTTACTAATATCCAGCCTTACTAATATCCACAGAATCGTAACAGTAAAGAAACATGAGAGACGATGAGAGCACTGTGAGCCCAGCCTTACTAATAACTACAGAATCCTAACAGAAGTATCTTCGTTTACTGTTCTAGGCTACATATTTAATATGCTAATTCTCAGAGTTTAGAGCAGTATGCTAGAGAGCTACTTTCAAAAACACACTACTGTGAAGGAATATGTATCTTTCTAGAGAGACAAAGAAGGTAAGTAGCATCTATATGTCAAAAGCCTTAAAAGGCTCCAGACACACAAAATGACTCTTCTAGAAAATTATTCTCACTGTACAAAGAAAGCTTATCACAACGTTACAGTAATAAAGTATTGGGAGAAAATGTAAAGTGTACATATGCAACAGCAGGAAATCCTTTCCTTCCACATATATATGATACACACACACACTTTTTTAGTGTGAGAAACTTAAGTTCTACTCTTGTAGCAAATATCAATAATCCAACACAGTGCTACCAACTATAGTTACCATATAACGCATCAGATTCAGACCTCGTTCATCTTACAGCTCAAGTTTAACTCACAAAAGTGTGCATTAAAATGTGTTTTCCAAGAGCATATCAGATTGTGAGCATTGTCACAATGAAAAACAAAATATATTCACACAGGAAGGTAAAACTTTAAAATGGGGGGAAATGACACGCACAGAATAAAATATGGTAAAAATACAACAACATTGGCAAAGGTTTTCAAGGGCTTGTAGAACAGCCGGCAAATATTACTGTTTTCTTCACTTTTCTGCATTAAATGTGCAGCCAGGAGAACACCTGGTTGGTTGGTTGTTTTTTTAAAGCGCTAAACGTGAAGGAGAGAGACGGCTCAAGGGCCAGTCTATCTTCCCACATGGCTAGGAACTGTGAGCCTGTATCTATGCCACGCCACACAGGTACCTAACAACTCAGCAGCACCCTAACCCTACATCAAATCTAGCTTCTTTCCATACAGGGCACTTGTCCATCGTAGCATCCTTACTGAATTTCAACACTGAGAAATTACTGTTCACCTAACACTCAACTAGAAATTACTGCTGTGCTAAGTCACTCCAGTCATTTCTGACTCTGTGTGACCCCATAGACAGCAGCCCACCAGGCTCCTCCGTCCATGGGATTTTCCAGGCAAGAGTACTGGAGTGGGGTGCCACTGCCTTCTCTGTAGAAATTGCTGAGTGTCAATAATGACATATAACAGTGGAGCTAACTCATCCATCCCTAACAGATGACCGTAATACTGAGATGCACTTATTATGCTCCTCACTATCCTTCCAGGCAGTGCTCCTCACTGCTCCTCACTATCCTTCCAGGAAGTGCTCCTCACTGCTCCTCACTATCCTTCCAGGAAGTGCTCCTCACTGGTCCTCACTATCCTTCCAGGAAGTACTCCTCACTGGTCTTCACTATCCTTCCAGGGAGTGCTCCTCACTGGTCCTCACTATCCTTCCAGGAAGTACTCCTCACTGGTCCTCACTATTCTTCCAGGAAGTGCTCCTCACTGGTCCTCACTATCCTTCCAGGAAGTGCTCCTCATTGCTCCTCACTGTTCTTCCAGGAAGTGCCTCCTCACTGGTCCTCACTATCCTTCCAGGAAGTGCTCCTCACAGCTCCTCACTATCCTTCGAGGAAGTGCTCCTCATTGCTCCTCACTGTTCTTCCAGGAAGTGCCTCCTCATTGCTCCTCACTATCCTTCCAGGAAGTGCTCCTCACTATCCTTCCAGGGAGTGCCTCCTCATTGCTCCTCACTATCCTTCCAGGGAGTGCCTCCTCATTGCTCCTCACTATCCTTCCAGGAAGTGCTCCTCACTATCCTTCCAGGGAGTGCTCCTCACGGCTCCTCACTATCCTTCCAGGAACTGCTCCTCACTATTCTTCCAGGAAGTGCTCCCTCACTGCTCCTCACTATCATTCCAGGAAGTGCCTCCTCACGCTTCCAGCACCAGTTCTCACCTTGGCTTCCCCGTCGGGTAAGAAGAGGTAGGCACCACTTTTATCCTTTTTACTTGTGGTTCCATACCATGAAAACTGTACTTTCACTTCAAGACTTTTACCATCTCCTTTTTTATCATTTCCTAAGGATAAAAAAAAAATTTTTTTAGTGTAAGTCAGTATTAAGACACAAACTTATTGTATCTAGCTACATGCATATGTCTATTTTTAAAAAATTACCTTGTGATAGATTTATAAGTGATTAACATTCAGCCTGTAATATTCACAATTCTTGGATGAACACTCCAAATTTTATACTTAAAACCTTAGGATTTAAAACCTCCACAATAGAACAAAAAGAACACATTTCACCAAAGAAGAAAGAGATATACAAATTAAGACATTAGACCAGTACTTATCAAACTTTCTGTAGTAAAGGAGTGAATTTATTTTTATTTCTGCTATGCATGGAGCAGCATTTTGGTGAAGTACAATGAAAGTGAATTAACTTAAAAAAAATTAAAGTGATATGCCAAATATAAACTCATTTTTTATTATTAGATTTAATAGGCATAAATCTACTCAGTCTAATTACTTTCAAAGTTTCCATAAACATTTCCAAATAGCCACCAATTGCATACTTATCTTGTGGACTAGTAACACCAGTCCACGGCGACACCATCACAGACCACACCGTGAGCAGTAGTGGGCACTGCGGACAAGGAGAAGGCACGTTTACCTCTCCAACCTCCCCTCCAGAATATCCGTGTCCACTTTTTCCACTTTACCGAGGTAATCTGTGTATGTTATAATGAAAGTGACACACCTTCCATAAATTTCAGAACTCCTTGGAACATACCTCCATAAGCCCCGATTGGCCAAAGCGCAGCTTGATAAAGGAGTTCTCCAGGGTTATAGCTTCCTGAGCATTTTTTACATTATTCATGTTAAAAATCCCTCCATTTGCTATATTACCATTATATAGGTCATATTTGGCTAAATGTGGACTTGAACTTGATGTTTCCAAAATCTTATACACTTTCAGTCCCAACGGTGGCATCTCTGCTAGAAAAGATATCTTTAAAGATAAAGGAGAGAAGTTATTAAAGAGAAAAGCAATCTACTGAAAGGAAACTATTTCTATTTCTAGTGAAATAAGAAACTACTGTTATTTAAGAAAGAATATAATATTATTCAATGTTTCTATAACTTATGGGTGGAGTATTCTCATTTCTGTTTATCTAGGGAACCTACTCGGAGAAGGCAATGGCACCCCACTCCAGTACTCTTGCCTGGAAAATCCCATGGACGGAGGAGCCTGGTAGGCTGCAGTCCATGGGGTCGCTAAGAGTCGGACAAGACTGAGCGACTTCACTTTCACTTCTCACTGTCATGCATTGGAGAAGGAAATGGCAACACTCCAGTGTTCTTGCCTCGAGAGTCCCAGGGACGGGGGAGCCTGGTGGGCTGCCGTCTATGGGGTCGCACAGAGTCGGACACGACTGAAGTGACTTAGCAGTAGGGAACCTACTAAACTCAAGGGGGTAGGACTATCAAAGACATTAAGGCTTTTATTCAATATGTGAAATTATGTGACCATCCTCAGTTCTCCTACAGTGCTCTTAATGGAGGCTCAGATGGGGAAATTCCCTGTGACGGTAAGGGTTTACTGTGACAGTGATTTTAGGAATCATTTTACAGTACTATGGTAATTCAGCACATTAAAAGTAAAAAAAAAAAATAAATGTAACAACGTAAACATCAAGCATATTAGTTCAGTCAATACCAGACATCAACACCTGGGGGGTCCAGCAGACGCTGAACAGGCACGGAGGAGGCACCCACCAAGGGACATGATCCAACCTTTCAGGAGCTTCTGCTCCAATCTCGAGGTGAGGGGTTTCCTGTAAAATCTGATCAAAACCTGTATCATAGTTTCTTTCCTTTCTAAAGGATAATAAATTCATAAGAGCAGCCAGAAATGGCTTTTAATTCTCTTTTAGATTCCCTAGCTTTTGTCTGTCTTCAGAAATACAGTTTAAGTCGTACTCTGAATTCTAGCAGTCCAACATTTCCAGTGATGAGGGGCACAATTGAACACTGCGTACTTCAAGACATTTTCCCAAAATACCTAGGACTTGAACCCAGATATTTTTTTCGTCATTGTGTCTCAGAAAGCAGCATCTTATCTATTTGAAAAGTCTTTCTTTCTTGGGATATTACTGTCATCTTCGCAATGAAAAGTTGAAACTATCCAGTTATTTAGAAGGAGATTATCTTCATTTCAATACTTTCAATTTGAGTTAGGCAAAAAAGCTCAAAAGTTTACAAGGAATGATCACTTTAGGACATCAGGAGAGAGTCACAATATACACACTTAGAAAAAATGAACAATATACATGTTCACAATGCACTGAAAATAACATGCGATATACATACTAACAAAGATGCTAACATTTTGGAAAACAAAGGGTCTATTTTCCTTGAGTCATTTCACTGGCCAGTGGGGTGTTCCTGGTAGCTCAGTGGTAAAGTATTCACTTGCCAATTCAGGAGACCTGGGTTCGATTCCTGGGTCGGGAAGATCCCCGGGAGAAGGAAATGACAACCCACTCCAGTGTTCTTGCCTGGAGAGTCCCATGGACAGAGGAGAATGGCGGGCTACCGTTCATGGGGTCCCAACAGAGTCAGGCATGACTGTAACTTAACAAGAGCAGCAACATTACCAACTACACACTGGCCGTGCCTCCTTCCGCCCCACGGCATGCGCATACCTCGTAGGCGGTCTGTGAGGCAGTGTCTGCCGAGTCCCACACTGCACTCATCTGGATTTCCACGGGCTCTCCTGAAGCAGAGAACACCTGCGCTGCGGGTGAGCTCACAAAGACAGAGACCACAGAGCTTCGAGCCTGTTCCAAGGGGTTATAGACCACGAGGTACCTGCAAAAACAGTTGCTTTACTAGTGGGGTCTCAAAATATTTGTCCTTTTTCCACATTATTCATAAGATTTCAACTCACAGATAAGCACAAAGCCAACACAAGGAGAAGAATGGTCAGAAACATTCCAGTAAAACTTTCAGAGAACAGGCGATTTTCATCATAACAAATACCACATCGCACAAAGGGCAACGGAACAATGACTCACTTCTAAGAGTAAACGTTATACACATGGGAGACAGCAACTGAACCGTTACCGGGTTTCCACAGCCTATGAAGCCACGCACCTGCATATGGTCTATTAATCTAAGATAAGCAGCCCTACACGATACCCTGACCCTTGCCTAATCTGAGTAAGAAAAATACATAAACTGCCTGTTTGCTTTTTGTGTCCAACTCTTTGTGACCCCTGGACTATACACACAGCCCATGGAATTCTCCAGGCCAGAATAGTGGAGTGGGTATCCTTTCCCTTCTCCAACCGAGGATCAAACCCAGGTTTCCCACATTGCAGGTGAACTCTACCAGCTGAGCCACAAGGGAATCCCTTAACGTTTGTATTTTAGTCACAATTAATTTCAATTAAAATTCTGACATTTGTTTTAGATGACTAACACACAGTGAAATATATGGCTATACATGCAGCCACACATGTATTTTATAAACAGGGGTCCTTATTATCCCAGAAAGTTGGTCCCAGAAGAAAGATCATTTGAAGCAAATTCACTTAAAATAAGAGGCTGAAATCTTATAATAAACAGTGGTAAAAAACTGATTGGAACTTAGCTAGAAAAGGGAAATAAAGACTATTAAAATAAGTTTAGGCAACATTTGCAAATAAGTGCAGTTCCTAGAATGAAGTGGGGTTTTGGCAAAATTTTTCCAACAATACTTTATATTGGCACACATCCATCATGTAACATTTAACTTTTACATGATGGTTTTAAACATAACTATAATTGTTAAGAATGTTCAAGGTTTTAATTATTTTTCCTAAAGTTCTCTCTCAATTCTTTGATATTTAGATAATTGTCAGGTGAAGCCCTTAACAGCCTTGGGTTCCTCAACAACATTCGGTCCCCACCGCCTCATGGCTTTGCCTGGGAGTAGAAATGCTCTAGACCACGTCACAGGCTTCAGGAATTACGCATTTCTGTTTGTAGACCCGTGATTTTACTTTATGATACATTTATAGCATATTATCTTCAGATGAAAGAAACAGCACTTCAGAGAGGAAACCTGACTAACGATATAACTGACTCATGAGTGAGCCCTCTCACGGATTTCCTATACTTTCACGTACATTCCTGTAACTCCCGTAACTTCAAGAACAGAGTCAGGCAGCCAACCCTGCCTTCCCCTCACCCGCGACTCTAGCAGACAGGGGCCCAGCTGCCGCTGTCCGCTCGGCGCGTCTCAGAGTCGAGCAGCGCGTGTCCTGCGCATTCCAGCTGCACTGCAAGTTGTTCATTAGTCAGTAAAATAGATACAGTGACCAAACCAAAGTGAAGGGCACAGGAAAAGGAGGATGCGGCGTGAAGCCCGTAAGATGCTGACTCAGACAGCATCAGGAGAGGCACCTTGGATTGAGACACTGTTGTGATATACCAAAGGCAGCAACGTAACAACATCTTCAGCTCCTATTAGACTTGCAGTACACCTCAGGGGGATGAGCTCTAACATCATTTACCTTCACCGAGATCCCATGTGTATTTGAGAAAAGAGCATCGGAAGCGTGCAGTCAAAAACAAGACAGAACAAAACAAGAATCTACCAAAGGCACTGAAGCCCCGAAGCCCGAGACCAAACCCCACTGTGTCCATGCAGCAGGGAGAGGGAGAGCACCACCCCGACTCCCCCAGTGGCACCTGCCAACCTGCGTGCACCCCCCCACCGCCCTCTACCGGGGCCTGGGTTTCCCCCGACCACTCTCCAGCCACACTCACACCTGGAGAGCTGCAAAGGCCAGCGAGTTTAGCATTACCCACTAGCTGCGCGAGGGCAGGAAGGCGGCTGAGGATCACTCATGTCCAGCATCAGATGTGCAAACCAGCATCCCAGAAACGAGCAGCTTACTACTGAACCCTACACGTCCAGAGGCTTAGCGCCAGTATGAGAAGCGCTCTCTGTAGTCTGTGTCTGTAGGTGAAGGCTTCGGCCAGCCTCCTAATTCTGTAGAAGCCCTGAGGAAGACCCAGGAATGGAGTCCAGAATTTCCACTGCAAGTCTCTGGATGCCCCGCTACACAGAGCTGGCCATAAAGGCTCTGATGATAAAACAATGCATCCAGGAGACACACTCAGGAGCAAGCACCCAGAACACTGATTCTTTCTGGTAAGGAAGAAACGGATTCACATTTAAAGCAGATGATAGTTTTCCCCATGTATTTCATTTGCACAGTATTAAACAGATTTTTATAATCTGCTGTGAACTAGGCTCTGTTTTGTTTCGTTTTAGCAGCTAATTAGTATTTGACCATAATGATGTTTCTACTGTACTAACTGGTTATGTAATTGTCATGCCAGGATCTATTCACAAGCTAAGCGTGTGGAGTGTATGAGTATGATGCTGCACTAAGAAACAGTTTTCACATCATTAGAGATTCACAGCGCATTCAGGAGCATCACAGCGCGCAGTTACCTGAGGCACAAGCTCCCGTCTAAGTACACGCAAGCAGAGCACAGAGAGAGCGTGATCACACAAGTCACACTTCCGGGGAAGTAAGTACACCGCCACACAAGAAGCGAGTTCTCAGCATCACTACTGTGCTCAGCAGTGAGACACTGGCCACACTGTCAGTATCTCCAACATGAGACTTTTTCAACTTTCCAATTATGAATGGAACCAACAGGTTTCATATTAAACTATTATACTCACTTATTAAAAAATAATCATGTCTCATCCACACTAACAAAAGAAAAGGGTAATATTCCTGAAAAGGGGGAATAGTTCATTTCTATTTTACCTCGGAAGAAACGGCATAGCAAGCTCAGAACTATTTCCCCCCAATCTCTCCTGCATTTGCACTGGCTGCCTGTCCCCAAGCCAGCTTCCTAGTCCTCATTACGACGCTCAGCCCCCACGACTTGGGGCTTCAGGCAATTGTCCTGTGTCTCTATATACAGAGAACAGCCTTCACCTCCTGAAGACAGAGCATTCATATGCCAGCTGCCAATCAAATGAGAGGCTGCGATCTATCGCGGCCGAGAGGAAATGGGAAGGAGAAACATCTGCTTGTTCATGTCAAATCGGGAATCATTTTATGAAGAACTAGAATTCCACTGTAAGTGTGATTCTGTCCTTAAAGTTTCTAATGAAGAGGACATTCTTCTGTAGAAATGATTTGAGTCATGTTAAGGCAACAGTGGTCCTATGGGTCCTATTTTAGAGGCGATCTAACCAACACTGACTATAAACAAATGACTAGGTCCAGGCGGACCTCCTCCCAGGACAGCATGAAAGGAAGAGGCCCCTGGGTGAGAGTGACACTGGAGGCACCACTCACAGAGCGTTTCCTGTATGCCAAGCTCAGTCCGAAGGCTTGTAACCTATAAGACATAGCGTTTCATGCCGGAAGCCAGCGTGAGGAATCCCACCCATGACAAGGTCATGTGGCAGAGATTTGATGGGCAAGGTCGAGTCAGATCTCAGGTATCCCCCCAAAATAAGAATCTGCCTGCTTTTCCACTCTTCTGAAACACTCTGGAAAAAGTCAACTCAGGGCTTTAGTCCTCTGCATTTGAAAGGGGTGTTTCAGTTCAACCCCCTCTGATAGCTCTCTAACTTGCCTAAGAGGTTCCCCTGAACCTTTTACAGCTTGTGAATTGCTTACAGCCCCCAACTGCGAGGGGCACAAAGCTTAAAGCATCTTAAAGATATAGAGCCTTTTAGACCTAAAAATCATATTGGTGACAGGATTTCACTGTTGACTCAATGATTGCTGCCAGACCTCCTTACTCTTTATCTTTTAGGCACCTGGGAGGATGTTAATCAATGTAAACGGGATATGGAAAAAGATATACTAGTTTTGATGTTAGCAACACTAGACTTTTGAGTTAGTTACTTTTCTCTTTGTTATATATCACTGCACTCCTCTTGTGTCCTTGCTATGTGAGAATGTAACTTTATTTACTGCTTTCTGAGAGTGGCACCAGACTTTGGGAGGATCAACACAAGTAAGTCTTCTAGTTGACAAACCCTTATCAGAAAAAAGGCTGTATTGTTAATTGGCCCTTTTGGCCGGAAGATGATGTAAATCACCTAAGACTGGTATGTATGACTAGGTATGCAGAGAGAAAAGCCTGGTTTTGATGAGTCTGGGCTGCTAATGCTGCATAACTGTGTTACCATTGATCTCTATGTACAATCAAAAGTATAAAAGGCCTTGAAGGACAATAGGGGCCGGGCCAGTCGCTGGACTGGTTTCTCCCATGTCTCTTTACTCTAATTTCAGGCTGAATTCCCATCTGGGGCATGGAGGCTCGCCATGTCTACTTACTTGTCCCGGCTTCTAAGATCCATGCGAGGGGAGTCCAAGGTGGGGCAACCCCCAATATTCAAGAGGATGCTGGTGGCCTAACGTAGATGGTGCAAGTTCCTTGTCTTGGAACTTTACTGGTTTTCCACGTAAACCAAGTTATTCAGCCTCTTTTCTCCACTAAATTTTCCTATGCTATGCTAAGTCACTTCAGTCGTGTCCGACTCTGTGCGACCCCACAGACAGCAGCCCACCAGGCTCCCCCGTCCCTGGGATTCTCCAGGCAAGAACACTGGAGTGGGTTGCCATTTCCTTCTCCAATGCATGAAAGTGAAAAATGAAAGTGAAGTCGCTCAGTCGTGTCCGACTTAGCGACCCCATGGACCGCAGCCTGCCAGGCTCCTCCATCCATGGGATTTTCCAGGCAAGAGTACTACTATACTATTATTTCCTAACCTTTTATTTCTAAATAAATAAGTTTTTTCCTCGCCTATCCGTCTCCCCTTCGAATCACCCTGAATCCACCGGGGCTGGACTCTGGCAGTTTCATCTGTTATTGGACGAATCAGGAGAGCTGAGGTTCAGGAGGTCAGGTATGCTGCACGATTCCACCGGTTAGAGGAGCCAGAATGGGCTTAGCACTCAGCCGCACCCCTCACTATCCTAACCACTTGACTCACACGACATGCTCATAACAACCATTCTGACAAATGGGGTTTCCTGTGGAGATTCCCTTAGCTCCAAATTTACTTGGGAAAAACTCCACAGATGTGAAGACAGATTCTTCACTGATGCCAAAGATCCCCACAGACATTCTCTTTTCAGAAAGCTCAGGATAAAGGAAAAGCTATTTACATTTCAGTATACATTTGTGAAAGAAAACTTATAAACTAAACAATGGAATAGAAAAAATCTTATAAAGCAAAGAGTATATAAGAGTATATACTTACATATAAGTATATAAATTGCCAACATCTGCTGGATCATGGAAAAAGCAAAAGAGTTCCAGAAAAACATCTATTTTTGCTTTACTGACTATGCCAAAGCTTTTGACTGTGTGGATCACAATAAACTGTGGAAAATTCTAGAGATGGGAATACCAGACCACCTAAGCTGTCTCTTGAGAAATCTGTATGCAGGTATGTAGTTCTACCTATTTACAAAAACTACAGTTTCTAGATGTGAACTTAATTCATCTAGTCCACCTAGTTCCCTAGTTTTAAAACATAACGCTCAGCATAATAGCCATCAGAAGAAAAATCAAGATATTAACAACCAAAAAGAAGCCTTTCTGAGATACATTAGACCTTCAAAAATCACAATCAGTTCTGTGATTCCTAAGCTCTGGAGTCAGATACATTCAAGTTCAAAAGGCAACAATCATACGCATAATTTGAGAGGCTTTGGACAAGTGATTTCATTTCTCCAAGCCTTAAGATCCTTATCTATGAAATCAGGAGACGGGCTTGCAGTTAGGGTTATATAATAGAGTGTTTCGGAAACCCCAGGGCTGAGACCTGACACAAAGCAGACTATCAGCAGCACTTAAACCTCTCCTTTCTCCTGCAAGGCCCACCTGGCGTCCTGACCAGGGACCCGGGCATACAGACCCCATGGATGGTGGGGTGAATGTTTAACCGACCCAGGTCTCTGAGCCACCTCACTTGCTTTTCTAAGTAAGGCATATGTGAATCTAAATGAGAGGGATCAGCAAAGCCACACGTGTTCCAGACACCTAAAACAAGAGCTCAGGGAAGATGCGGGGAGGCCACAGGGATGAGCAGGTGCACAGAGCACGGGCACGCGCGAGGCCCCCACACGCCGCCCGGCCACACCAAGGGGCAGCACAGAACGCACAGAGCCGGGCTCCTCCCGCCACGCATGGCTACACACCGATGCCTGTGACCACACAGTCCTGTGCTGAGTACCGCCGAGTTCAACACAACAGGGGAGGCAGTAAGGACTATGTACATTCTGTGTACAGAGTGTGCTATGATACACACAAAGATGGCAGTCAGGACGGAGAAGGCGATGGCACCCACTCCAGCACCCTTGCCTGGAAAATCCCATGGGTGGAGGAGTCTGGTGGGCTGAAGTCCATGGGGTCGCGAACAGTCGGACACGACTCAGTGACTTCACTTCCACTTTTCACTTTCCTGTATTGGAGAAGGCAATGGCAACCCACTCCAGTGTTCTTGCCTGGAGAATCCCAGGGACGGGGGAGCCTGGTGGGCTGCCATCTATGGGGTCGCACAGAGTTGGACACGACTGAAGCGACTTAGCAGCAGCAACAGCAGGATGGTTAAGAATCAACCAGGAGAGGATTCAAACTAGAAATTAACTTTACTAAAAATAAGCAAAATATAAACAAAGAGGCTGACAGAGCTTTATTGAGGGACATAAAAAATGAACAGAAATATACTTTTCTACGTTAGAAAACTACAATACTGTAAAATATACAATTCTTCCAAAATTAATTCATGAATTTTATCCACTGCCAACCAAAATCCCACTGAAATCGTCTTATTGGGAGAAAGGGGACAGAAGAATCTTATGGTATCTCTACAGAGAGATGGGCAGATGCACTAAAACATAATGCCAACAGTGGCTCTCAATGAATTAAAAAATCCAAAGACAGAAAAAAATGATAGAAAGTAAGCAGGAAAAATAAATGCAAAGTTTGCGGTAGAAAACCTCTTTTTAACCATAATAGAAAGTATAGCAATAAAGTAAAAGGCTGACAGATTTGGTAACAAAATGCTCAGAACATTTCCTATATTAAAAAGTAAGATTAAAGAATGAAAAAATAAAAGGAGATCAAATTCAGGAAATCTGTAAGGTGTTCTTAAAAACCCATAGACCTATAAACCCTCAAGTGGAGGAAACGAGCATCTTTCTTTCACCAAATTGAAGCTGAACAACAAGTGATGCTTCCACCCCAGCAGAGGTGAAGCAGTTGAAGACAAGAGCTCTCACTTCTATGGGCCAACTAGGAAACCAGATAAAATAGAGTAATCGCTTGCTTTAAGGCAACAGAGAATTGCTGAAGAGAGAATTTCAGAGAAGAGAGCTGCCTTCTTGAGCCATTTTCTACTCTGGGTTGTGCCAGTTCTCAGCACAGGAAAGGCTGAGTTCCATGCAGAGCCCAGTACAAAGCCTAGAGGAGCTTCACAGTGTGGACAAAGAGGCTAAAAAGCACTTGGAGGATACGCAGGAAGCTTCATGTATACACTTGGCTTTCCCATTAGCACACGCACCAAACACTGGGAACTGCCCAGAAATCTAAACATTTCTTTCGCTTTTGAAAAGTAGAGCAAGACATGAGATCTTAGAACCTGCTAGAGATAGGGACTGAGCGACTGAACTGAACTGAACTGAGAGATAGGGCAGTGTGGGAGGGGCTGCAAGCCCAGCCCTGCAGGGGACCGCGAGACACTGCCGGAACGGGGAAGCGGGCACGCTGCAGTCCACGGGGCCGCAAGATTGGACACGCCTTAGGGACACAGTGACAGCAAGCAGATACGACAGGCAGGGACCAGATCTGCCCCTCAGAGCCCCCACAAGGGGCAAGCCCTGCGAACACTCGTCACCCAAGTGAAACTGATTTTGAACTTCTGGCTTCTAAACGTTTAAGATAATACATTTGTGGTTTTTCAAGACACTGAGTGTGTGGGTATTTGTTAAAACAGCACTAGGGAACGAACATACTGGGTCATACTGCTCCTCCTGAAAACGAGGGCCAAGCTCCGGTTTCCCAGTACAGAGACCACCACACACAGAAGAGAAAATCCCGAGTGCTGGAAATGGGGGCAGGAGGCGGGGAGGGCAAAGGGCAGTGGGCAGAGCTCAGGGCTCCTGGAGCTGGGCCAGGAAAGTCTGAAGGGTGTCGCCTCTGCCCCTCTCCCACGGAGGACTCCCTCCTGCTTTCTCATCCGCCGGCTACAAGGTCTGAGGAGCCCGGTCCCCACTGACCCTGAGCAAGTGCACACAGCTAACAAAAACCAAGAAGCAGAGGAGAAAACTCCCAGACCTGTATTTCGTAAAAAGCAAATAATTAACAGTCCCTTACACTGACCAAGGTGGTTATTCTCAACCTTTTAAAATTCTACTTACTTTTTAACCTTTGAATACCTTACACAGATACCGTTCACTGAAGAAATGTACATACACCTCAGACTTTTTCATATTAAGTCCCAAGGCCTCTCAGTTTAAAAATCCTTCTATTTCTATAAAACAGGCCTTCTTAACTAGACATTTAACAGTTTTTCCATAAAAACTTTCTTAGAAACTACATAACAACAATCACACTTCTCTTCCATGACCAGATATAGAATTTATACTTGCAAGAGGAAAAATAAAACACGATGTTTTCTGGAAGCTTCCAGCTGATTCAATAACACATATTATTTGGCCTCGTTTAAGAAGAAAAATAATTCAACACTTAGGAACAAAAAACTTTCATCTCAGCAATCAAAATTAGGATTTTACTTGAATACAGTAGTGCATAAATTTAGCCTGCATTTCTTAACATGTGAAAGTTTATTTCAGTGATTTTTCTACATTTAGGAGAAATAAATTAAAATTCACGGACAAAAATGTTATAAATCTAAGCTCATGGAAGTCATTCAGCCAAGGAGAAGATTCAAAAGGCCAGCAAACGAAGGCACTGCCAGCGTGAAGATGGCACTGCCAGCGTGAAGATGGCACTGCCAGCGTGAAGATGGCACTGCCAGCGTGAAGATGGCACTGCCAGCGTGAAGACGCCCTTCATGGAGCAGCAAGATGCCATTGCTGGTGCCAACCAAGCGCCCATCTCTGAAGACGCCTTACGGAACCTAACAAGAGCTCTCCCTTGAGATCAGTAACAGGCAACTACCCAGTAAATATTCCAGAAAGGTCTACATTAGAAGATACTACTTTGTGTAGAGAATTAAGTTTGCTTATAATACTAATAGGCAAAGCAGTAAATAAAAAATAAAATGTAAAAAAAAAAAAACCCAACTGTATCTTAAGGGAATATTTTTACTACTTTTAATTCAAAGTAAAACTGACTTGTTAACTGACAGAGTTTTTCAGACGTTAGTCAGGTCACTTCAGTTCAGTCGCTCAGTCGTATCTGACTCTCTGCGACCCCATGAACTGCAGCATGCCAGGCCTCCCTGTCCATCACCAACTCCCGAAGCTTACCCAAACTCATGTGCATCGCGTCGTTGATACCATCCAACCTTGGCATCCTCAGTCATCCCCTTCTCCTCCCACCTTTCAGATGTTAACAACAATAAAAACACCACCAAACAGCTAGCCCTAATGAGCCTTTAGAACAGGGCCTAAAGCATACAGGATGTGCTTTCCTTAACTATGTGCAGCCTTACAGTCAGCTTATGAAATCCTAACACCATGCAGAGCCAGGAATCACACTGAACCAGCCAGGCCCTAGGGCCTCTCGGAGGCAGAGCAGGTAGCCCGCCCTTCTCCAGCGGGTGAGGGCCCTGGGGTGCACGTGCTGGAAGCAGAGGGCTACCCCAGCTGCAGCTCTCCAGGGCTCTCAGAACGCTCCTCGATCAGACAGCTGCACGCCGCCCCCTCAGCCAAGAGCCCTCACTCTGACGGCCCCCTACCAGCTGCAGGGGGAGGACTTGGGTGGACAGGTTTTCTTTAAGGGGGTAAAACAAAGGCTACTTCTCTAAATGACTCGGATAACACACAAGCTACTCTCTTTAGTGGGAATGTGTGTGTGCCTAGTCGCCCAGTCATGTTGGACTCTCTGCGACCCCATGGACTGTAGCCTGCCCAGCTCCTCTGTCCATGGGGATTCTCCAGGCAAGGATACTGGAGCGGGTTGCCAGGCCCTCCTCCAGGGGACCGTCCCAACCCAGGGATCGAACCCAGGTCTCCTGCACGATAGGCAGATTCTTTACTGTCTGAGCCACCAGGGAAGTTTAAGAATATGGAAGTGGGTAGCCTATTCCTTCTCCAGGGGATCTTCCTGACCCAGGAATCGAGCGGGGTCTCCTGCACTGCAGCCAGATTCTTTACCAGCTGACACCAGGGGAGCCCAAGCTATATCACAGGTCTTCATTTTGCAATATTGATATTTTGGAAAATAGTTGCTTTCTCCCATGTCCCAGTTATTGAACCAACTAGGTTATTTTCTAGAGTTTTCTACCTCCAAACTTCCTTTCCTAGTGATTATGCAAGTGAATGCTTTATAAATGACTTGTATATAACAGACAACTAAATGTCAGTTGGACATAACCCTGGGGATTATCCACAGCCCTCTCTTCCTCAAGACATACTGCAAATAGAGCTAACGTTTAAAAACACAGAGCTGGCTGGTGACAGAGGTGGGACCAGAAGGAGCCTCCAGCTCTCAGCCTGCACTCCCTTCATAGCTCTGCTCTTTCCAGGCGTCGGACAGTGAGCCCTGCCCAAAGCCCAGGAGCACAGGGGCAGAGTTAGTATCATAAACATCACCAGGATTCACAGTGCAAATGCAACTCAGTACTATAAAGTTTTAACCCTCACAAGTACAACTACATATTTCAGCCTTTCCTACTCTGAGAAAAGCAGTTCTAAAAGCAGAAATAAAACCACAACCAAAGTAGAATCAACACGTCATTTTATAACTTTTTAAAACAAAATAACATTGAAAAATCTTGCAACTATTCCCACTGTATAACAGAAAATAGCAAATCAATGAAAAGGATAAATATTCCTATCCAACTATTTTACAATTTTTGATACTAAGGCAATAAAAAGAAACAGACACAAAAACTGTACATAATTTGGCTGACCCCAAGAGCCTTGTCACCAATTAAGTTGCCTTCACTCTGAGATAGCTTTGCCTAAAACAAAAATACCATCTGTTTTACCTAAAACATTAAGATGTTCTATTTTCTTGTCAATTCAGAAATCACATCTGTAGCCATTTTCTGAAAAGATAGCAAAAGACATTATATTTATGGGTGACTGCATAAGGAATGATGTTCAATCAAAATGTAATTTTCATCTACTAGAAGAAAGCTCATTTCTCCAGTGACTATAATGCCGTAACTGTGGAGGAATGCACAGTACATAAACAGGCTGATTTTCACAAATAAAAAGATCTTAAAAGTTAACGCAGTAAAATAAAGTTGTTTTGTTGCTAAAGACAAAAATGGCAAATGTTTGTATTCACTTTGCATCTCCTTGTTGACAAATGAAAGTCTATCTTGTGTGAGGTTTTCTGGTGAAGAGGAAACAGCTTTTTACTGGTGCTGCATCTCTTCAAGCGAGTGAGCCATCTTGCAAGGGGTAAGAATATGAAAACAGCAAAACAAAAGCACTCTCTCTTTTCAAAACCCTTTCACAACATCAGTTCCCGGGCAGAAGTGCTACACTCCGAGGAAACGCCACTCACAGTGACGGAGACACCAAGTCACCAGGGATAAAGACACGTTTCTAAGAAAACACACACGCCACCCAAACACCTACAGTACTCTGAGTGTACGTTAAGCACCTACAAAACATCAAAATCTGAAACCAACTACGTTTTAGTTCAAAAAGTACCCCAATTTCACATCTTGTTTTCCTGCCTAAAATACAAAATAAAGCTGCTCTCCAAATAAGGGTGAAATGAGGCCAAAGGCTCCATTTAAAATGCTTCTTTTACCACAAAGCTGTGAAGTGCTCTGAAGTCCAAGATGGGCCTGAAGCCCTCCCTGACTTGTCAGGATCAGGATACCCTCACTAACATCCTTTCCCTTGTTCCTCTGGTAGTGCACGATTTATTAATCTGCATTTAGAAGGAAAAAAATTCTGATTCAGAAGAATGGAGACTGAAACGAGCTGCATCTCCCCTGTCTGTGCTGGCAATGCTCTGTGTTAGCGGTTTCAGAAGGCACAGCGGACGCTGGGAGAAGGGGCGAGAGGACAGAGGGGTAAGCATGCACAGAGCCAAGAGAACCATGCAGCCGGGGAGCCACACCCGCACACGCGCCAGCCCTCCCAGCCCCGACGCAGACACTCAGGGGAATCACGCGCAGACACTCGGAGGAATCACGCGCCA
>SJXQ01004277.1:46207-77906 GCA_006408695.1 Aepyceros melampus | reverse complement strand
CCCCGAGGCCCGACGCAGACACTCAGGGGAATCACGTGCCAGCCCTCCCAGGCCCGACACAGACACTCAGGGGAATCACGCGCACGCCAGGCACTTCACTCACTCCCGCGCTTCCACAGTGCACAGCTCCCACTCGCGGCGGGAGGGAGCTCGGGAGCCTCAAGCAGGAACACAACAGAGCCGTTCACAATCCGCATTGTCCGCTGACACACCAAAGCCAATGCCAGCTCTTCTTTGACAGTTTCATCTCCTTTACAAATTTTTCTTAGATTCTCTGCCTTTGTATTGTAAGGTATCAAAATAATATCATACTTCTACACAGACAGCGGCACACGTTACTTCTCTCCATCTTCAGCACTTTCTTGACTGTGGTCCTCCGGGTAATTATAAGATGTTGTATGCAATGTGCAAAATCACTTTAATTTCATTAGACAGATCACACAACTAAAACTTAAGTGTAAACTTAATTCTCTATGATAATCTGACAATAAACTAGTACCACACAGCTAGTTAGTAAAGTTTGATTTAAAGTATAAACAATAAAAAGGCAATTAAAACATAGCACCTTAGCAAATGTTCTCTGAACTCACAAGTCCTTTGCCACTGCTCTTAAACAAATAAACCTTAAAATATTTAAAACAGTCTGTTCAATCACTTTTCAAAATAAAGTCTAAACCTGATAAATCTAAAACAGTTTCGTACCGAGGAACAAAAATGCAGACAGACAGCCATAAGGACCTGGGGAGAGTCTGAGCGTCTCGATTTATGCAGCATTGATAAAAGGAGTGATTTAAGCTACTGTGCTCTCAAAGCACGAAGGAGAGTCACTCGGGAAACGACAGGCGAGCCTGCGAGGACCTGCGGCAAACACTGTCCGCAGACGTGTAACGGATGGCAAAAACGTATATGTAACTGATAATTATATTATTTAAATCGCTCCATCATAAACTTTAAACTGGTTAATGCAAGAGTTATAAAAATTACTACTTCAGGAGGTACAAGAAGGGAATAAGCAATGTTGTTTGTTTTGAGAAGTCGGAGCTAACTACGTCTGTGATCAGGAGACGGGATACAATGGCATGGGCGGACGGCACTGCTCCAGCGGCAAAGCCTCCCTGAGAGGCAGCCTCTCCAAGAGGCCTTCGGCAGGGACCAAGTCAGACAGAGGAGCGTCGAGGCATTCAGACACCTTGGTGATAAGCTGATGCCAGCCGGAAGAGTCACGGTGGCTTCTATACCTTACTGCTTTTAATCTGAATATTCAGAATTTTTAAAGTATTTGATGGGTTTTGCCGCAGACTCTGAAGTATTATATAATACGCCTTATGTGTATTCCTATCAGGTTCCTACAAGTTTAGAAGTTCTGGGTCCACATATAAACATCTAGCCTTAACGATTTCAGGTAAAGGATTAAAGACTCGTATTTACAGGCTATACCGTAATGTGAGTTACATACTACTTGTCGATTCTGTCCAGATTCTGAGCAAGAAAGAACCAACGAGTAAAAGAGGGGGAAAGAGGCACCCATCCCGCACAGTGCTACACAAATCGAATCTGGCACGGAATGGACTGAGCCACAGAACACGGGTGCTTCAGCACGGCCTAAGCAGACCCCTGAGCAGCAGTGGCTGGTGAATAGCACTGTGTCCTGCACGTGTGGTGAAGAGCGCCGTGTCCTGCACGCGTGATGAAGAGCACCGTGTCCTGCACGCGTGATGAAGAGTGCCGTGTCCTCACCCGTGATGAAGAGTGCCGTGTCTTGCACACGTGGTGAAGAGCGCCGTATCCTGCACACGTGATGAAGAGCGCCGTGTCCTCACGTGTGGTGAAGAGCACCGTGTCCTGCACACGTGAAGAGCGCCGTGTCCTGCACACGTGATGAAGAGCGCCATGTCCTTCACACGTGGTGAAGAGCGCCGTGTCCTGCACACGTGATGAAGAGCGCCGTGTCCTGCACACGTGGTGAAGAGCGCCGTGTCCTGCACACGTGATGAAGAGCGCCGTGTCCTGCACACGTGGTGAAGAGCGCCGTGTCCTGCACACGTGATGAAGAGCGCCGTGCCTGCACACGTGGTGAAGAGCGCCGTGTCCTGCACACGTGATGAAGAGCGCCGTGTCCTGCACACGTGGTGAAGAGCGCCGTGTCCTGCACACGTGATGAAGAGCGCCGTGTCCTGCACACGTGGTGAAGAGCGCCGTGTCCTGCACACGTGATGAAGAGCGCCGTGTCCTGCACACGTGGTGAAGAGCGCCGTGTCCTGCACACGTGATGAAGAGCGCCGTGTCCTGCACACGTGGTGAAGAGCGCCGTGTCCTGCACACGTGATGAAGAGCGCCGTGTCCTGCACACGTGGTGAAGAGCGCCGTGTCCTGCACACGTGATGAAGAGCGCCGTGTCCTGCACACGTGGTGAAGAGCGCCGTGTCCTGCACACGTGATGAAGAGCGCCGTGTCCTGCACACGTGGTGAAGAGCGCCGTGTCCTGCACACGTGATGAAGAGCGCCGTGTCCTGCACACGTGGTGAAGAGCGCCGTGTCCTGCACACGTGGTGAAGAGCGCCGTATCCTGCACACGTGGTGAAGAGCACCGTGTCCTGCACACGTGATGAAGAGCACCGTGTCCTGCACACGTGATGAAGAGCGCCGTGTTCTGCACGCGTGGTGAAGAGCACCGTGTCCTCACGTGTGGTGAAGAGCGCCGTGTCCTGCACACGTGATGAAGAGCGCCGTGTCCTGCACACGTGGTGAAGAGCGCCGTGTCCTGCACGCGTGGTGAAGAGCGCCGTGTCTTGCACACGTGGGATCCCCAGGCCCCAAGAGGACACACGTCTGCTTTTGTGAGACACCCTTTCCACTCTTTCCCAATGTGTAACTGTGTAATATTCAGTTACAACTGACCCGCGGAACAAGTATGCTTCAACAGGGCCTAAGCAGGCCACTGAGGAACGGTGGCTGATGAAGAGCACTGTGTCCTGGATACATGGAACCCCCAGGTCCCAACAGGACACATGTCTGCTTTTGTGAGATACCCCTTCCACTCTTTCCAAATGTGTGACTGTGTCAGATTCAATTACATTTCGGTTTGGAATAAACAGAAAGCTCTGCTTCTTTAATAGCTGTGATTGATATGACCTCTCCTTAATGTTTACTTCTGGCTGCGTCTGGTCTGAGATGCAGCTCCTGGACTCCTAAGCACGTGAGCTCCAGAGCTGAGGGGCAGGGACTTAGCTGCCCCATGAACGTGGGTCTCAGTCCACCACCAGGGGCTGACCTGTGTCCCCTGCCTCGGAAGGCAGACTCTTAACCACTGAAACACCAACGAAGTCCCTGATAGGATTTTTCTATCTGACTGCTAGGATAGTCTTAGGGACATATTTTTAAGATGCTTTTAATACCCAGGACTGATGTATTCAGCACAGATCTGTTTCTATAATACACAAAACACAAATCCACTCTGAGCTGAAGGGAGCAGGATGATCAGAAAATATGGCAGCTGCCCTGTGGCCTGGTTAATAAGCACAGTGAGCAGACACGGCCAGCTGGTTACTCCACAGCCATCCTCACTTTCTACTTTGCCAAAAGAAACCCAGTGTTACTGGGATGACAACAATCCTAGCTTAAAAAAAAAATCAAACATTTCATTTCCCACGCTTGGGGTAGGCCACGTGATATAGTTTTGGCCAACAAAGACTCTAATTGGAATTCAGTAGGTAGTGAAAGTGAAAGTCAATCAGTCGTGTCGGACTCTTTGTGACCCCATCCATGGAATTCTCCAGGCCAGAATACTGGAGTGGGTAGCCTTTCCCTTCTCCAGGGGATCTTCTCAACCCAGGGATCGAACCTGGGTCTCCTGTATTGCAGGCGGATTCTTTACCAGCTGAGCCACAAGGGTGGAGCTTCCTAGAAAGTTATTCTCATGTGTGTGCATGCCCATGTGCACGCACATACTCAGTGGTTCAGTCATGTTCAACTCTTTGTGACCCCATGGACTGTACCCCACCAGGCTCCTGTCTGTGGAATTCTCCAGGCAAGAATACTGGAGCAGGTTGCCATGCCCTCTTCCAGGGGAATCTTCCCGACCCAGGGATCAAACCTCTGTCTCTTGTCTCCTGCAGTGACAGGTGGATTCTTTACCACTGTGCCACCTGGGAAGCCCAGAAATTTATTATATCACCAATTTAATAAAAATCAACAGGTTCAATTGGCATAACTTTCATCCTTTGCTCCTCCCCATTCCTGGCTGGAACACAGACACAATGTCTGGAAAAGCAGCAACAATCTTAAGACCATAGGCTTAGGAAGGCAGAGAGCTGAAAGGTAAATTTAATGACTCCCTGAGACGCATCACAAGTCCTGGGCTGCCCGCCTCGGAACTGGTGCCTGAGAAAAACTCACCTGCCTCCGGTTTCTGCTGTAGGCAGTTGAATGCAACCCAAAGTGACTCATTACACATAGGAAATAATGCTGGTTAACACAGGGAAGCCACCTAGTATCCAAAACTTAAAGCAACACTGGATGCAAGAGAGAGTTCTCCTGAAGTAGAAGATTCCCCATAAAGATTCATCAGTATAGACGTGATTTCCCTTAAAGGGTTGCTTAATTTTTAAACAAGTCCTTAACTGCCTATCAAATATCCCACATAACTCCTTCCTCATAATTGTCACCTCCTCCATTTCAATTTTTAGTTTTCAATTCAGCAAACACGTCCTACAAGCCAAGCACTTTTCCTTATTTGACTCAACTAATCACAACTTCTTCCATTCAAACAAGTCATCTTCCTTTCCTCCATGGGACTAGGAAGAGATTTCATAAAAACATAAAACGAAAATTTCAGGATTTACCGATCCCATTCTGCTTTTATTAAAAAAATAAAAGCAAGTTTGGCATCTTTGTAAAACTTCATATATAACTTTATGAACACAGAAATAAAGTAGAAAAGTGAAAGTGTTAGTCGCTTTCATGTCTGACTCTTCGTGATCCCATGGACTGTACTCTATGAAATTCTCCAGGCAAGAATCCTGGAGCAAGTTGCCATTCCCTACTCCTGGGGATCTCTGTATTCCAGGCAGATTCTCTACTGTCTGAGCCATCAGGGAAGTCCCAGCATAGAACATCTGACAGATTCACGATAGTTAGTGTTGATGAACACTGAAATCTTTAATATTCCCTTCACATCTATACATGACTACTTCTGCAGGGTGGACTTCTCCCAGCGTTTGGACACTGTGCGGTCCAAACGCTCCTGGCACACTCTACTAAGTGCCTTTCCCGAGACCACAAGGCGCCATGTTTAGGATGATGAGCCAGACTCAGCCTCTGCCTTCAGGAGGCTTATAGCAAGTCTTGCCACATTACACATGTAGCAAGAGAAGCAACAGGAAGGACATGCTCCTGTGAGAGCGTGCAGAGTGACACCCAGCCCCGACTCAAGGACACCAGGAAAGGCTCCAGAGGACGGAGCACCAATGCTGAGTTCTCAAAGACAATCAGGAACGAATCAAGCCAAGTGTGTGTGTGTGTGTGTGTGTGTGTGTGTGTGTGTGTGTGTGTTTGGGGGCAAGATGGAAAGGGTTTTTTGTTTTTTTCCAGGGAGCAAAGACCTGTAAGTAAGACAGAACACAGCAAGTCAAAAAAACTGATAGCTTTTGAAAGGTTAGAGCTCATGGTATAGGCTAAAGTATCATATGGAAGATGACACAAGAGAAGTAAAAACGCAGACAGAAGAGCAAAGTTAAAGACTCTGGGAATGTTTCTTTAGGGCGATGGGAAGAAGGGTTTTGAGCAGGAGAGTTACATCATTGCTAACACTTGCTGAGAGCCTACTAAGCGCTGGATCCCATATCATTAATTTCATTCACATAACTTACTTAATTCCAGGGAGAAAGAGCTGGCACTGAATAAATATGCACAAAATTGAGATACATTTAATAAACAACACAAGAAGACACTGTGTCTGGATCCAAGTTGAAAGTGAAAGAGAAGAGACAAAAATAATCAGAGTAAGCCCATGATTTCTTGTGCAAACAAACAGACTTTTGAGAGTGAAAGGGGACACTAAATAAGAAACTAGAGCACATGACCGCTTTCAAGTTGAGGCCCAGGTTTCTGGCCCGGGGAACTGGATGAGGATGCGAGACGTTTATCACAGACTTGGGACCACAAAGCAAGTTCAGGCAGGGAGGCATTCCATTTAAACACACGGAGGTAGAGGTGTGAGCGGCCGTCCCAGTGGAGCTACCCGCAAGGCCTGTGGGTCTAGACCTCCAGGAACTTCTCAGCAGAGCTGTGTATTTCTTTTTTAGAGGCAGTGGGGCAGTCACAATAAGTGACGGCAATGGGAGCAAATACCACCCTCACCACAAACTTCTAACTTTTAAATCTCCCCAAGGCAACATGACTATTTTCTAAGATCCCTACATGCTCTGCTTCTCTGCCTCTTGCAGATGTTAACATAATTCGAAACTATAGCTCAATACTACTATTAGCAAACTGCCTTCACATTATACAAATTCTGCCAAAACCAGGTGGGAAACTCTAGTTCAGTTTAGTGATCACGTTCATGGTAATGATTTGGACTCTCACTATGTCTAATTATTCCCAGTGCCTTCTGAATCTTGATGCACTTATTGGTCAGGTGAGTTAAGTTTAGCAGGAACATTTTTAAAATTTCCTTTTTAAAAGAAGAAAAGAATATCTGTGGAATGCTTTATAAATGTTTTCATATTTGAAAATGCCTCTTTGTTACTTTCACATATGAAAGATAACTTTGAGTAAAAAAATGATTTCAAAACTCCACAGATTTGTTATAGAGCAGAAACCTAAGTCAGTCTAGCTTTTGTGCCATATTACACAATATCTGTCTTTCTGCCTGGGTACTTTTACAAAATGTCCTTTTCCTTTTAATTGAAATAAGTTACCAAGATGCACCAGGGGTGACTCTCCTTTCATTTATATTACCAAGAACTGAGCCCTTTTCATCTACAAAGCAAGGCCTCCTCAGCTCAGAACACTTTTCACTGTATCTTTGATTACTGCATCTGCTGACATTTTTCCTACAGAAACCCATGATTCTTTTGCTGAACTCCTGTCCTTCATTCCTGCCATTGTCCTCCTTTCCCTGCATTCTTCAAGAGCATCTCACTTTCTTTTCATGTTGCTGATACACTCTTTCCCATGTCAGCTTCACCCTTAAATATCGCTAACGAAGACTCTGTTCCTGCCATCCTAACAGCCTTTCCTTATCTCACACCCCCGCCCCCCTTTCTATAGCATCTTGCCATTTTGTCTTCCACTGTTACTTTTTCCTTAGGGATTATGACTCAAACTGAGAATTACAAAGAGTTAAAAAAATTTTTTTTTTCCTGGTCTCTGTAATAAACTATTTTAAGATAAATTGTTCTTCTCAGTCTTCATGTTACCCCAATTTTCAGAATTCTGCAGAGCTTTTTCACAAGCTCTCCTGTGATAATTTCCCATTTACTCCTCCTCATAGAAATAGACATCCACCTAGATCCTATGTATGAGAAAGGTGCCTCGTGGTCTTCACTGCAGTACTGGCTCAAGTTCCTCTCTTGTCTAGAGTTAGTTATTTCACAAATACTTGTTGATCACCTGTTATTTGCCAGGGGATTCAAAAATAAAAGTTCCCTGCACTCATGAAGCTAACATTTTAGCAAGAGATAGAAAACCAGAAATAAAGGAAATAATGTTTGTTATTAAGGCCTGAAGAATGTAAAGAGGAGGCAGTAACAGAGAAAAGAACGAGAGAAAGATGAGCTCACAGGCACAGATGCGGTCTGACATTCCCGAAGGGCTGCTGCCCAGAGGGCTACTGTCTACAGCAGCGGGTCTTCTCTACCAGCTCTGCTGCTCCGGAAACACACAGGGCTTCTGCCTCCAACAACCAGCATCGGGTGTTCTCCTGGCCCACGCCACCAGCAGCACTTTCCCCGAGTGGACATGCGCTAGGTCAATGCTCTATCGCCAGGTCCCCTATTTATTCCTGCCTATTTTATTTCTGGCAGATTCAGTCCCCACACTGGCTGTAAAATACAGGCACAGTGAAAACCGTCAATGTGATTAAGGCTGGCAATAGCTCTGCTAACTGAAAGGGTTAAACCTGACTTGAAAGTGAACATTAAAGTAGAACACCCTTTTTTAAAAAAATTATTTATTTTTAACTGAAGGACAGTGCTTTACCGGATTTTGTTGTTTTCTGTCAACGTGAATCAGTCATAGGGTATCTTTAAGGACGTCTTCCATCAGCCATCACTCTGCAGAGCTCATCATGAAAGACTTCACCATGAAACATACAGATACGCCTCATGCCCCAGGCTACTGACGCAGGAGCACAGCTTCTGCTTCCATCATGGGACCCCTAATCAGCATTCTATGCCTATTTTCTGCATAACCATACACAGGATAAACTACTTGCGGTTTCCAGCCTAGTTCTTCTAAAGACGACCAGGAATTTAAATACTCAAAAACATCAGGCAAGCCGAGCACAGAGTGCTTCTGCATCTTTACAGTTTCCTCCCGAATCTTTTGTAGGCATCTCGTTGGTATTTATCGGTGACTTACTGTTATTGGAAATGTCCAAAGCACTCAACTTTATGATTAAAAAACTTTACACTTAATTCATCAGTTTAATAAAAATCAAATTATGAGAGAACAGTAACAAGAACAACTGACTGGGGTAAGTAACTGCTTTAAGGTAATCACAGGGTTCAGCTGAACTCCTGGTGGGAGAGAAGCCCCAGCCGGCTAGCCAGCGATCTGTCGGCAGCAAGGGCAGGGGCCGTGGGCACAGAGCACCCGTCGGTCTAGCTGGCCAGTTAAGCGGAGATTTGTAAACAGAGATCTGAGGCACAGAGGATGAAAGGGAAGAACAGCTGCCTCTCGAGCTACAGAAAGCAGCGCCCTCTTGTCCATTTCTCTGGTACCAGAATTTCAAAGCTTATGCTGTGTGCTCCGTCGCGTCTGACTCTGTGCGACCCCATGGACTGCAGCCCGCCAGGCTCCTCTGCCCATGGGATTCTCCAGGCAAGAAAGAACACTGCAGTGGGTTGCCATTCCCTTTTCAGGGGATCTTCCCAAACCAGGGATCAAACCTGGGTCTCCCACACTGCGGGCGGATTCTTTACCATCTGAGCCACAGGGAAGCCCCTTCAAAGCCTTGAGGGTAGACATAAAGGAACCAATCTCCACGCCTGCTTTAGAAAGGCGCATGCTATTTTTATTTCTGTTTATCACTAGTTAGTGGGCAGATGCATTTTTTAGTCCAGTTTGATCAGCACTGCAGTTATCGTAGACTGCCGCAATGGGGTGACTGTCAAATCAAGGTTTTGGTGCTCCTTTGACTGTTCAACATCTGAGCTTTAATAAAAACCCAGAGCCAATTTCTGGGTTCCAAGTCAGTCACCATATAAAATGAAAGTGTCAATATTTTGGCAATATTTTTAAGATACATATAATAGGTGCTACTTCATCTAAGTCAACGTGAGATTGAAAGAGTATTTCAGGAATTAATACTTATCATTCCTGATATGATAAACTAAACAGAAATATTAAGAGTAGGGAGAACAACGTGAGAAAGGTGGAGTCTTTCCTCCTCTTCTCTCCTCAAAGATCTATTTCCCTTAAAAGTCAGGTAAAAAGCAAGCCAGTATATGATTGATTTAGAATGGCAAACTCTAGACAAGGTTATTTTATCTGCTTATCAGACAAGATTGTTCCCAAACCATTCTGACTACTAGGCAAAGAAGTTTTAACACAAAATGTACCATGTGGAAGGTGGTACATTTCTTCCAATCCCCTAAGAAACTTTGGTTGTTTAAATAATGTACTATATTCCACTCAGTCTTCTGGTTAAAACATCCTCTCTAAAATATTCCAGATAAAAAACAGGCTGAAAAGTGTTTCTGGATAATCAGAGAACTGGTCAATCTACGTCTTAAAACCAGTCAATGTCAACAAAACACAACTCAGATGGAACGCAGATAAAAATACACAAATACCCTTCAAAAGTAATTAATACTTAAAAAGAATAGCATCTCAGAGGAGAGTCTGGGAACTCCTCCTCCAAGTCCAGTAGTGAATGTCGATTTACAAACAGACTATGCACTGAACACCCAGAGAGACTCGGGCCCGCCCAGCTTATCTGTCTCCAGCACTGTCGGTTAGGGCTCCCCTGGGGCTCAGTGGTAAAGCATCCACCTGCCAATGCAGGAGACGCGAGTCGATCCCCGGGTAAGGAAGATCCCCTTGAGAAGGAAATGGCAACCTACTCCAGTATTCTTGCCGGGAAATCCCAGGGACAGAGGAGCCTGGGAAACCTTCCGTCTATGGAGTTGCAAATGAGTCGGACACGATCAAACAACTGTCATTAACAATTCCTCCATTAAAGAAAAGTTATAAACTAGTTTTCTAAGCAAGGGTTCAGTGTCAGAGCCTAGAGAATCGTGTATTCTATTATCACCTTGAATTCCCTTGTGATAATTATAAAATGCAGCCATTTCCAAGGGAAAAAAAGAAACAACAAAAAAAACTTCTTGATTGTATCCATGTATTTTTCTGCTAACTAATGTGAAGACATTTCTACACTATCTTTCTAGTACATGACAAGACTTGAGCTTGAACATCATAAACCATGAGCAATAAGCACAATCCTCATGCTAATTATCACTGTTGACACTGTTCCATCTCCTCCAAAGAGAAGCCAACATTCCAAACAAGAAAATTAGGCTCCGGACTTGGTTTCTTCATGAAAAACTTATGTTTAAATAACTGGTAGAGATGTTAGGTACTTCCTTAGATACATTCTGACTTTATGACATAATGACCCATCAGAAAACGCTCCAAAGCCTTGAATCCCATCTCACTAGTAGAAAATTACTACCAGAATAACCATGTCTGATGACAATATTAAAAATACAATGGCTGAAACCATGACATTATACCATAACATTATATATCAATTTTCCTCCAATTAAAAAATACAAAATGCAGAATTAGGCAAATAGTCTACATCAACAGCAAAAGCCTTGTGACAAAGCGAGCTCATCCAGGCACATGGGTGTAGCTTTCGAACCCATTCATTCTTCGGAGGCCCCAAGAATGCAATCCCAGCCAACCTGACTCTGTGAGAGCGCAGTGGTGCCGAGAGGCGATGCCAAGTCCGTCAAGCCTCACGGTAATATACTCTGAAATCTCAAATGCACAGCTGTCTAAATGCAGAACAAATTCAAAGAATTACTGCTCTTTTTATTTATATTAGGTATTTAGTGGATTGGGAGTCTTTTGCCACTCAACCTCCAAATGTCAGATGAAAGATTCTATTGCGGAGAATAGATAGCAGGATACCAAATCTTCACATAGCATGTGAACCACGTTCTATGCACACATGGTATCTGAAGTTTAATCTTCTCTTCAAGCAATAATACAATGTGTTGTAACACACCTTTATTAAATTCTTACCATGCCATCACACCACAGGCACCACAGTGGACGTAAATAAACCCTCAAGGGGCTTACCATCTTGTGGGGTACACTTCAGACAATTACACTATTACACGGCAGAAGACAGCCAGCATCAGCCCCCAGCCACACGCCTGAGCTAGCTGGACCCGGTTAGATGAGACACTGGGGCTGGCACCAGGACGGGAGGAGACCCTGCGCGTCTCACGCTGGACCCAATGAGATGAGACACTGGGGCCAGCACCAGGACGGGAGGAGACCCTGCGTGTCTCATGCTGGACCCGATGAGATGAGACACTGGGGCCGGCACCAGGACGGGAGGAGACCCTGCGCGTCTCACGCTGGACCCAATGAGATGAGACACTGGGGCCGGCACCAGGACGGGAGGAGACCCTGCGCGTCTCAGGAGGAGGGGGCGTTTGTTTTGCTTTGCACACGGGAAACACGGGAACCACGTGAACCGTGAGGGCCCATGTGAGCTGTGGCAGGGCCTCTCCAAAGTGGCTGCCATTCTTTGCTCTGTGTCCCCTACAGGTGCCTCCCATCAGGCTGTGGAGGGTAACCCCTGCCCCCAACACCCCAAGTGGCTTCCCTGACGTCTCGAAAGTCGGGTCTAGGTCTGAAGCCTTGCCATTTCTATCCAAGTAACTTTTTCAGAGTGGCTCTGGGTAGACTCGTCAGAGAGCTGAATCACAGTTAATAATCTAGGCACAGAGAAAGGCCTAGGGACAGTGAGCTATTACTGTAGTTCACGCAGAACGTGAAGGATCGGTGAAGACCAAAAGCAACAGAAGGAGAGAGGGGGGGTCAGCGGTGAGTGCAGCTGAGTCCACAAGCCTCTCCAACTGGGGACAGTTCACAAGTCAGCATGGGTTCCGGCGCTTCGGAACCTACACAGCTAAAAAGAAAATGATGCCGTCAATCCAGGCCCTCCGACAAATGAACGGCAACACTTCACGTGAGCGGGGCACTGAGAGCCTGTTCTGGAACTCTGTCCTTTTCAATCTGGCTGCTATTCTGAAGTAACTCAAGCCTAGAAAACACTGACTTCCTTTTTGTCTCCACATGGTTAATGCTATCTTTTCTACTTAATTCATTTTTTTTTTCCTGGCCAAAAATGATGTTCAGTTCAGTTCAGTCGCTCAGTCCTGTCCAACTCTTTGCGACCCCATGAATCGCAGCATGCCAGGCCTCCCTGTCCATCACCAACTCCCGGAGTTCACTCAGACTCACGTCCATTGAGTCTGTGATGCCATCCAGCCATTTCATCCTCGGTCGTCCCCTTCTCCTCCTGCCCCCAATCCCTCCCAGCAGCAGAGGCTTTTCCAAAGAGTCAACTCTTCGCATGAGTTGGCCAAAGTATTGGAGTTTAGGACTTCTAACTAATAAGTACTTTTCTAATAATTAGAAGCATTATAAAGGTAAATTTGTAATAGTGATTTCAAACTAAAAACTCATCTACTTGGAAAAATTAAACTTCCAGATTCGCAGAAGTCGCCTCGTGTGATTCTGACTGCATTTGCGCCTCTGGTGTTCAGCCCCGCAGTCTTGTCTGACTCTGGGTGACCCATGAGCTGTAGCTCGCCAGGTTCCTCTGTTCGTGGGTCTCCCAGGCAAGAATACTTAATGGGTGGCCACCTCCTCCTTCAGGGGGATCGCTCTGACCCAGGGATCCAATCTATGTCTACCTGTGGACTCTTTACCCCTAAGCCGCCAGGGAGGCCCTTTTACTACACACCTGGTGGCATTTCAAAGTATCCACCATTTTAAAAAAAAGTTACTTATACCCTGTCAAGCCACACGACTTGCAGGCCTGTGCTGTGTTAATCTGCCCTGCCTGAGCAGGCGGAATACTGAAAGGAGACTGAAACCTCCTCGTCTGTCTCAGACTTTCACCTTGCATCCTCAGTCCCTAATCCTGGTAAATCTTTGTATTAAATGTTCTTACAATTGGCTTCCTTAGGCAATTATGAACATAAAGAGAAACAGTACCATTTCTGTATTTAAGAATTAAGGCTAGGCCATTTATGACTTGTTCAGGGTACCCTAACTTTTAATTTGTAATTTCATATGCTTTCTGTACAAAGGCTGAGAATGCATTCACTATACAGCTCACAGAGCCTTGTGAACTAAACTGGGCACACAGGCAAGTACTGTGTCACCTTCAGCAAATCACGGACTACTCTACATGCTCACAGATGAACTCACGCCAGGTTGTAGCTGTGACTAATGCTGCCAAAGCATGATCCCATTCACTTTACATGTATTAGTCAAACTGCATGGGTTAGACCAATGTTTTGGAACCTTTTGTCATTATAACCTCCTTAAAGACTCTCTTTATATATATATTCTCCTAACCATTCCTCCACACAATCTTGATGCTACACATAAAATGCTCATCTGCTAAGTGCTACTATGTGCTGTGTCTGTGCTTTGCATTTCCAGAAGGGTAAGTCTGTCTTTAACCCCCCGCCTCCCAACATCACCACAGGCCCAAGAACCAATTCTTAGCCTCCTGGGGAAGACATCTCCCTAAAGAGAACGCACGCTTTATTTAGACTCATAATATGTTGTTCAAATTAGAATTACTCCTATAATCAGAATAAAACTAAGCCTTAGAGCATCTCAGAAGACTCACGAGGAAGAAAAGCCTGAGTCACGGCTGCTTTTTCAAAACTGCCGACTTAAAGCCTGAGCAGCAGAGATGAGAGCTCTAACTCCCAGCACCTGCAAAACAAAGCCAGAAACTCTTCCATTTAAGGGCCGGACGCCAACAGTCCTCCATTCTGGGCTGATTTACTGAAAGAGTAGCAACTCATAGAATCTGTGGCTAACAAGTAAAAAGTGGATGAAAACCAAAAATGTAAGTGGTTTTATTCATGAGGTTCTAGAGTTCAAAAAGTACAGTAAAGATAAAAATAAGAATCTGACAATCCTAAGGAATTTCCAACACACTTAACTATGGAAACAGTAGCATTGACATTTGGTACAAAAGAGCTCTGAAGATGTGATATTAAAATGAAGAACACTATTTAAACAGAAACTATTTAAAATGAAATATCAAGAAGCGCCTGTTTTCCTAATAGACTCAAAAAGTCTATGCTTATTTTTAATTAAAACTGTTCATTATTAAAGCTCAAAAATATATTTATCCTCAATTAGTAGACTTCTGTCTCCTTTCTCCTTCTAGCATCAGGAAAGCTGAGTCTCACGCACAGCTGGCCAAGGCAAGGGCTGCACAGAGGAGAGACGCCCCAGAGCACAGCTGCCCCTCTGACCCACCGCAGCCCACCCGCCCGGCCACGTGCCCAGGGAGACGAGGGTGAGGGTGGAGTGCAGCTTCCTGAGCACACAGGTCATTCTCAGAGTCAGCAAAAAAGGAGATCTGCCACCACCAGAATAGGAAGAGATAAAAAAGGTAACAGATAAGAGGATTATGCCTAAAGCCAAATAGATTTACTGACACCACAGTTTATTAGGGACACAATATATTAAGAATTGTCATACAATCCTAAATTCATCAACACATTACTTACTTTAAGACAAAGAAAATGTTTTATAATTGATTTTTCTTTCAGTATCATTATCCTTTCATCCTAACTATGGCTTGGCTGTATGAAAGCTTTTAAGACTTTAGCAAGACTAAACTTAAGACTCGGAGAAGGCAATGGCACCCCACTCCAGTACTCTTGCCTGGAAAATCCCATGGGCGGAGGAGCCTGCTAGGCTGCAGTCCATGGGGTCGCTAAGAGTCGGACACGACTGAGCGACTTCACTTTTACTTCTCACTTTCATGCATCGGAGAAGGAAATGGCAACCCACTCCAGTGTTCTTGCCTGGAGAATCCCAGGGATGGGGGAGCCTGGTGGGCTCCGTCTATGGGGTCGCACAGAGTCGGACACGACTGAAGCAACTTAGCAGCAGCAGCAGCAGCAAACTTAAGACTTAAATTTTCTTTTCAAATTAATCTCTTCTTTTTCTGTCAACTAAAAGAGATGTTAAGTTTCTTTAGTATTACTTTAGTGATACCTAAGTATTACTGAAATATACTCTTGCTCTAAGGTGTGGCCTGAATCTGCTGTGAGTCCCTTCGCACAGAGGAGGTGTAATCAGCAAAGGCTGTGGTCTGTGTGTAACCAAACATCTCGACTAGCAACTGCAGAATTTCTGCAATCACTTTGATCTCATTTATTTTAAAATACCTTTAATAAAGTGTACCTAGTGAAAATAATGCATTACACTTCACAATTAGTCTTTTATTCTAAAATTTATGAGAGGTGATATTCAATTTCTCAATTTAGATAGTAAAAACTTATATTACCAAACAATAAGGTGGCAAGAATACACAGAAGAACTGTACAAAAGAGATCTTCATGACCCAGATAATCACGATGGTGTGATCACTCACCTAGAGCCAGACATCCTGGAATGTGAAGTCAAGTGGGCCTTAGAAAGCATCACTACAAACAAAGCTAGTGGAGGTGATGGAATTCCAGTTGAGCTATTTCAAATCCTGAAAGATGATACTGTGAAAGCGCTGCACTCAATATGCCAGCAAATTTGGAAAACTCAGCAGTGGCCACAGGACTGGAAAAGGTCAGTTTTCATTCCAATCCCAAAGAAAGGCAATGCCAAAGAATGCTCAAAGTACCGCACAATTGCACTCATCTCACATGCTAGTAATGTAATGCTCAAAATTCTCCAAGCCAGGCTTCAGCAATACGTGAACTGTGAACTTCCAGATGCTCAAGCAGATTTTACAAAAGGCATAGGAACCAGAGATCAAATTGCCAACATCCGCTGGATTGTGGAAAAAGCAAGAGAGTTCCAGAAAAACATCTATTTCTGTTTTATTGACTATGCCAAAGCCTTTGACTGTGTGGATCACAATAAATGTGGAAAATTCTGAAAGAGATGGGAATACCAGACCACCTGACCTGCCTCTTGAGAAACCTGTATGCAGGTCAGGAAGCAACAGTTAGAATTGGACATGGAACAACAGACTGGCTCCAAATAGGAAAAGGAGTCCATCAAGGCTGTATATTGTCACTCTGCTTATTTAACTTGGTTAAATAATTCTCAATAAAAACATAAAATGTTTTTTGTAAATCTAAATTAAATGTCCCATTTTTAGGTTGACTGAGCACCTTTCCCATTCAAAGATAAATCTACAGTGTGAAAATGAGGCAGTTTTACAAGCACAATGATAGTTATCTAGTAAACAATTTACAGTAGGAACACTTACCTTCTAATAGTAATTACATATCTTCTTCCATTTTAAAATATATGATCAGAGATTTATGAAAATAAGGTAAGTAAATAGAAAGTTAATTAAGAAAGAATATACTCTAATCACTATTATTTAAATGTAAGGTAATGTTTATAATAAAGCTGCATATTTAGCATCCCCCATTAAGCCTCTGTTAGGAACCATTCTTACACAGCTATGTGGCTGTCTGGGCCCCAGCCAGCGCTGCATTAGCTGTTAGCATCAACATGACCCCGCCAAGGCTTCCGCGCCGGTTCCAGGGCAAAGGTCCACCTGCAACACAGGAGACTCAGGCTCCACCCTGGGTGGGGAGGACCCCTGGAGCAGGGCATGGCAACCCACTCCAGGACTCTCCCCTGAGGAATCTCACAGACAGAGGAGCCTGGCGGGTCGCAAAGAACTGGTCATGATCAAAAGCAACTTAGCGCGCACACACACACACGTATGACACAGCCATGGGGGAAGAATCCATTCTTCAAAACAGGTGTTTTAAATTAACAAGCTGATTAAATGAAATACTGCCTTAAAATATATGCTGGATCCAGAGCAAAACCACGAAAATCCAAAAAGTCAAGTCACAGAAGTGGTCAGAGTTTATGAGAAATAATGCTATTTACCTTGGCTCTGCACTCAGACTTATTACATTTTTTGTGGCAGAGAACTTTGCGTTCTTTGTTTCAAATCCTAGAAAAATGAACAGAAGTTTTTTATTTTACTTTTAAAACAAGTTTCAAAATTAGCTGTAATAATACCTTGAAGAAAAAATGAAAAGGGCACAGTAGAAAAGAAAAAACCACCCTCTTCCCAGCTACATAAAGTCCATCCAAGTTCAAAGTAAACAAACCTTGTATCTATGAATATGTATTGTGTATTTAGATTTTAAGCACAGCATATGTTACAGGGACTACAGTCCATAACGGGTAGTTCTAATTAGTAACCAAATAAATCACATTTCTAGAGACAATTCTGCAGAAAGTTTTACTATGTTACTTTTGTGTCACATGCTTCATATCTTTAGAAACATAAGCTTGATAAATAAAAAACAATTTTTAAATATCTGAGTTACTAAGTAGAAGTGTAAAGAGGATTGCAGTGAAAACAATCTTGAACCGTTCGTCCTTGCTGTAGATACCAAGCTCTTCCTCTCAGGGCAAGTCTGCTTCACTAACTCATCTGAGCCTAGGGAGCTAAGGCATACATCCTTCAGTTTTCAGAGGAAGGAGGGCTCACAGACAGAACGTCCCCGCCCCGCAAGCTGCAGAGGTGAGACTGACAGCCAAGCTCTCAGCTCCTCAGTCACTGCTCTGCTCTTGTGCCCAGAGTACTGCTTGGACTCATCCTAAAACCAGAAGGAAACGTAGGATCGTTCCAGTGGAGGTGCAGCAAGAACAGGTTCAGGACTTACGGCAGTTCACGTATCCAGGAGCTGTTATTAAAGCTAAGGAAAATTACGAGTATAAATTCTAGTTACCTTACAATATCATCTCAAGTGTTCTAAAAGTCTGAATGTTTTGCACACCTTGAAATAAGTTCATAAATTTATTTTTTATGCTTAATTTCGTGGGAAAATACACACCATAAATCAAATAGAGACACACTTACAGGAAAGAAGAACACAGGTAATTTATATAAAGCGAAACAAATTATTTCAAATAATTTACAAAGAAATATTATATTTCAATGTCTCTTTTTATTAAGCTTCTCACTCCCTTTCCCAATCCAAGAAGAAAAGAAGCACTCATTTTTATTATGAAAATAGAAGATATTAACTAACCATTTCTAGGAAGGTATCCGAAGAGTAAGAGTCGTATGAGTGTTTGTCCTTCAAAATAAGCAGCAGTGCAGAATGTCCAATTATCTTCTTTAAATTCATCAGTGAATGAAAGAGTCTGCGGACCAAAAATTTTACTCCTCTGAGAAGTGATTCAAACATCAGTATACAATATTTTCACAGCGATCAGACTTGTTGCCAAGGAGAGGGGAGGGGCGGATTGGGAGTCTGCCATTAGTAGACGCAAACTATTACACATGGAGCAGATAAACAGCAAGATCCTGCTGTACAAGCACAGGGAAATATATACATTATCCTGCGATGCGCCGTAACGGAAAGGGAAGTTAATACGCATATAACTGAATCACTGCTATGCAGCAGAAATTAACACACTGTACATCAACTAATCTGTATACAATATTTTCAGTTGTTTTATTTATGGCCAAGCCACCATCATCTTCATCCTGTATTCAAACTAAAACCTATCGTAAACCTATGATGAATCTCTACTCTGAATGAAGTAGGGAAAAAAGTTAACCAGAAGGTATCACTGGTAAGGATTCATTTAAATAGCAAACTTTCTGGACACGGTTGAAACACAAAAACTTATCCACACTACTTATATTCTCCATGAATATCATACTAAATAATAACAATAGCCAGCACGATGACCCCAATAGCCCTAAGGCATTCTACCAACAGCAACGAGTTGACGTTTCACTTTAGAAAAATCTCTAACAAGCACTGAAATAACAACAAAAGAAGACATGAGATTAACTCTCATTCACAGGAAAATTCAATCAGTATACACACTTCAAAGAATTTAAATTCCTAAAGAATTCAAACAGATATTTTGTTGAATTTAGTTTCATGTTCTTGTTCAAAAGAATTAGAAAAAAGTTTCTCTCAGAACCAGATAAAAAATTGTCTTTGTCCTTGTTCTATTTCTTTGTCACTGAAATTCTTAACTGTATTCAAACTGTGTGTTTCTGTCTGAGGAACAAAAGAGATGCTTATGAATCAACTGTTTCAAGTTCAAATCTAAAATATAATCTTGGAACATTACCAGCTATTGCTGAAGCACTATACATAGGAAAAAAAAAAACACCTGCCAAAGTCCCATCTTATTTCTTTAAAGATTTAGAGAGCAGGTATACCTAAGTAAACTCATAATGGAGAAATTGGTAGAGAAACTTTTATAGTCATTCTTTCAATCAACCCTCAGATGTTTGTAGAGGGATTATATTATTTTCCCCAACACAGAAAGCAATTTTGGATCTAGCTGTTAAAATATTTTTGTTGATATTCAACAACAAAATAATTTTACAAGAATTAGATAACTTCAAAGACGCAAGTGATGATAGTTACTAAGTACACTCACTAGTAAACCTATAACCAAAGTACTAAACTCTTATGGACTGGAGTTCAATCACCCAGCTAGATTTCTCATTTCTATTCAAATATTCTACTAAAAAACAGTACGTGTTTTCATAAGACTAAAAGACCAAATATATGAATGAACACAATTCAGTTATGAAAACAACTCCTTCAATCTAAGTTTATTTTTATTATCTACACGGCTATCTTGATGAGGTTATCTGAACCTACAGAATAAAAGTCATGTTCCGCAGCTGCTAAATCTTACTCCTATTAGTGTTTTAAAGAGTCCTAATTAAACTGAATAAATGCCAGGAATCAATGTTTGTGTCCTGAAGGCACATACGTGGTGTTCTTCTGAGATGACCACTAAAGACAGTGCATTTCCCAAATACTTTCTCAAGATGTATAAAGCTATTTTGCTAAAAACAAAATAAAGCTAAATCCAGTAAATAAGTTTGGGGAAAACTGGGGAAAACAGAATTTTATACATTTCAACATTTCATCAATGTGGGCTTAAAATCTCCTCTAATTTCCTAATATACGCTCATCATACTACGAAACAGCTTAGCAAACGTCACTGAGGAGTCAGTTCTTAGTTTGTTACCATTGCTGCCGTTTAAAGAGATGTTATCATGATTGTCATCAATAGTTTAGATTACACGTTAGGAGCCTCATTCTCACCCTCTGTTCATTCTTTTCTCCTACCTACCTTTATTATAGTTTAGCCATTGGCAGAATTCTTAATCTCTCTGTAACTGACCTCATTACCATCCCTTCTTCACACAAGTCCCAGGATTCACTTTTAAGCTAAACATCCAGCAAAACACTGCCTAGTCTAATTCATTTTTGATGCCATGATTTTTATGCCATAATTAGAATTAACCTCCAAATATGCCATGATGTACACGGCTCTGCAATTTATAATTCCATATGCACTCAGTCTACAGCTGAGAGCATGACTGAAGAATCACCCTGAGAAGGCGGAAGAGAGGCCTCACAGGGCTTGGAGCTCTGGCGGCCCTGTGGAGCCGTCACATCCGAGCACAGCCTGCAAACATGGAGGCGGGATGCGTTCAGCTTCCAGGCACCATCACTAGCAGCCAAAGTCGGCTCCTAACGCACACACTGGTTCACAGGGGCATCTCTGCCAACATCTGAATAAACAGGAGTCAACAATCCAAGAACAAGAAATCTCCCTATACTAGCTGCTCCTTTAGTTATAATTCTCTGTTTTGAAATTTCCTATTTAAAAATGTGTGTGCTGAGGACTTGATAACTGTTTATGGCTTTTCAATGAAACATGAAGGGCTGACAAAGCAGATTTACAAATGTCAAGTACAGTGAGAATCACTATGTCTTTTTTCTCTAAGATGCATTTTCTATTGGAATGCTTTCATAGGGTAAAAGCAACACCCAATACATGGAGGGACTAATGGCAGGCCTTCTGGAGAGGCCATGAGGCAGAGAATATTCTGTACAAAAGCCCCGTGGCCTGCACCCCTGCCCCTTCAGTAAGGCAGCCAGGGAGAGAGCAGTTAGCGGGGGAGGAGGACTCTCCGTGTCCTCCTAGGAGCTCTGCTCTGGCTGACTCCCAGCAGCCTCACTTTTACACTCTTGAGAAACCAAGAAAAGAGGAACAGGTGAGAAGAAAAATGGAGTATCTGACCTTGCTTTCAAAAACACTTTCTGTGGGAGCAATAACATCATTATCATCCAGGAACTATCTTCCACTTTAAGCTCAGCTTAAACCCAGACCAATGCCAGATATATTTGCCACAAGAAAACTGAGAAGATATTTAAGGTACTACACCTTGAATATATTTTTTTAAGACTCAAGGCAAATAACGGAACCTCCAGAATATCTGTTACCAATTTTCCTGAAAGGCAGTCAAAATATTATAACCACACATTTAGTCACCACTATTACAGTTAGTAGCATCGGCTGTAGGTCAGTTTTTTAAGAATGACTTTATGTGCTATGTACATTTTCTACCTATAAGAATATCTATCAAAAGAGATTCACTTTTTAAATCTAAGAAAATCAGATTTTTAATGCTTTTAAAATATCATCAAAGAGTAATCTGGAAGAAATACTAATTTCAACTACGGTGAAACAATAGGCAAAACTCCTTCCCCAATGTCAGAATCTCACCTGCACCGACCCTAACGAATGATAGCCTCAACTCTGGTATGCTGATGGAAATCTCACTATTACAAAAGGTTAAGCTTATTGGGAAGTACAGTTTACAAAGTGCCCCGCTATTCTGAGCCAAAGCCAGTAATCATTGTTTCTGATCTGCAATACAAAAATAATGGAATTCTACTCCCTCATTCATCTAACAGACCATCTAAGAGCTGAAGACAGCTTTGGTATCAATCTTCAGACCACCCCTCGTCACCCCAATTCTCTACATTGTCTCTATACGACAGGCTTCTCAGTTCCTCCACTTCCTGGTTGTTCTTCTAAACACAGTGTTTTTTCGCCAGTGCCCCTGTTAAAAAATGAGGTGCCCAAGACCAAATGGCTATGACAGGACGGAATTAAATAGCTATGCACTGAAATGGAGCTCTGCATGGCCCTGGATTATAGCTATGATTTACTTGACCCTGATCCTTGGGCAAGAAGGCAGCCTCAATTACCACACTCTGCTTGGGGAAAGTGGGGTCAGTTTCGTAACAATGTTTTACTACTCCACTTATAGAAAGGCACTACCATGCAAAGCTGGGACAGCCAGCACGTTTTGTCAAGAGATTTCTTAAAAAAATGATGGTTGTGACTGCTGATGGTTTTTCTATAGCAACACGTATAAGAGATGTGATTATTAAAAACTTCATCAAAGATAAGCATTTTGGGTTGTCAGCATAATTGAAAATGCTTTCTTGGCATGACATATGTATCTTTGAAATTGGTTTGATTTAGTGTGCTTTCCTTCAATAAAAATTCAATATCATGATACAAAAAATTCATCAAAAGATAAACGCTTATGACCCCAAATTTTAAAAGATTTTAAGTTCGCGTTCCAGTGATTCCGTTACCTGGTCCCATAGTCCACGACGACCCAGTCTTTTGCAGTCCCTGTGATCGCATCGTGATGCTGGAACAGGCCCAGATTCCGTCTTGCTTCTGTCAGCATCACATAATGGGGTGATGAAAGAAATTTACTCATCTTGTACTGCTTAGCTTGTTTCAAGGCGAAATAGTAAAGGATTTCAGCAGCCCTAATTGCATAAAACAGTCATTAATTTTTATTTCAAAACAAACATCTTAATTTACTACCTAAAAGAGGTATCAACGATAAATTCTCAAACTTAAAAAAAAAAGAAATCCATGATTTCAGTATGATCAATTTATAAGACAAATATTGATAATAAACATTTCTATAAAACCACCAAGGTGTACACCTAATACATCTAAATTCTTAAGCATCAAAGAACACCAAGACATGTCCGTTCCCATGTCACGTATGACAGGGGTAGGAACTAGGTAGGTGTCTCTGTCCTTCCACCTCCACAGTGCAGGCACACAGTGGGCTTCAGCAGAAGGCCACTGACTCTCACACGCACAGTGGAGGAGACGGTGGGGAAACGTGTGGCCCTGTGAGCGCGAGCCTAACAGCAGAGGAGAGGAGGGATGGCGGCCTGATGGTCCAGGGACAGGAGCCAGGTTCACAGCTGAACGATAGCACACGCCAGCTACCGAGAAGCCAGTAGAGCCTGAAGGCTGGTAAACCACACACTGGTGCTCCTCACTTAGTTTAAAAAGAATAAAAGTACTTCAGCTTAGGAATAGTTTTGAGCAAGAATATGGGAGTTTATAACTTTCACCTTTAAATTTTTCCATCCAAGGATATGGTTCAGGATAGGTTTCTGAAAGGTTCTTTAAAAAGAGACACAGCTTGATGGAGTAAAAAACATAAGCAGGGTTTTTATGACAAACATTAGGATGATGGAGAGAAAAATCAAGGCAACATGAAAATGTAGCAAGATATCAGGAAAAAAGAAGAGATTCAAACGGCACTTTTTAAAAATTCCTTTGAATTTTTGAAGACACTAAATAATCTCTACTTTTTAAAAACAGATAAAAATTTAATATCCACTTTTAAAAATTATAAGCCTTATTGACGGCATGAGAATCCCTCTCTTGGAATTAAGACTACATGTATGTAGGCAGACATATCCAGAGCAAAAGCACTGAAGAGTACATATACATATAAATATTCCAAAATATTAAACAAGTGGATTTTAAGAATATTTTCTTTTCTGTACTTTTCTAACTTATACACCTATTTTTACAAATGAATTGAGGATCAAACATAATTTTTCACACAATAAACTTAGTTTCAAATAAATTAATTACATTTTGAAATTCAAATTACTGTATGGTTTATTGTTTTATTTTAAAGCAGGAGAATTTTCAAAATACATTACCAGTAGTAATATATTCAAGTAGCACCTTAAATAAGTTCAATAAAATAAGACTGAACCAGTACTCGTAACTTTTTGCCACCAAAAAATCCTTGACACTTAAAAACTACGCAGTGGCCCCAAAGAACTTCTGCATTACTCAGTACTCGCTCTGTTCTCACCACGGACAGTTTAGAATAACATAACAGATAACCAATATTCTACTGGTTAAGGATGCAGAAACCTTATAACATATAAACACTTTTTTGTTATAAATGTAATAATATACATACATCTGGCACATTAATGACTATCCCCTCAAACAGTCAAAGGTTAGGGTTGTTTTTAATAAGTTACTGTTAGTTTGTGGAAACAGTATCACAGAAACAGTAAAAATAATAAACACACACACCACTATAACAAAGTACAACACTGAAAGAAATGAATGATTTTTAGAAAAACACGAGTCCCTAGAAGAGGGTAGGTTTCATATAACTTATTATCTTTAATACCAAGATTCATCATGAAAATTACTCATCATGATTTCCCATTTTGAACTGAATGGACAATGAACTCATCATGAAAGTTCCTCTCCTGGGCTATGCATATAGAAAAAGCCACAGGATTGTCTTAGGGAGGTTTCTGAGCATCTAAAAACAGTGAGACTCAGCTGTTCAGAGCAGCACTCTCCACTGTGACAGCCACTCGCCACATGTGGCCATGTACACTAAAATTAAACAAAACTGAGACTTCAGTTCCTCAGTCATGCTGGTCCCATTCCAAGTGGTCTGGTCACACGTGGCTGGTGGCCCCAATGCTGCACAAGTAGCAGAGAACTGAGCACTTCTCACTACAGAAAGGGCCCTGGCTCGTCATCGCAAGGAACCAGATGATGCGGCTGTAGAGTGCTTTCACGTTTTTCCTACCGACTTTCTGTCTTCTCCATATCAGTTTATCTTTTCAACCAATTATTTTGCTTCCATCAGTTCCCATCTCTTAAATTTTCTTCTTTAAGCAGAAAACCATATCTATAGAAATGTGTTTTAAAATAAGAGCTGGTACTGGGGACTGCAGGTATGAATATGTCGGTCTCAGAGGACAGACTTTGAGGCCTGCCCCCGGTGCTGAGAGCCTGTCTGCTCCTTCTGCCCCCTGCTCCCGCTCTGTAACCCGGCTGACCCGGCTCCGGCCTGCAGGCACACAGAGATGCTACTGAATGCTACGGCAGTGTGCAGAGAACACAGGGAGTCGCCAGGAAAACAGAAAATCTGAGGACAACTCCCAGAAAACCCAATTACAGAAACTGTTTTTTCTTCAAGAGCAAAACCCTTGTAAAAATCTGATTATTTCTGAAGATATAGCTCTGAATGCATTAAAATTTCACAATTACATTAAACACATCCTAACACATACAACACAAACGCTGTCCACTATGCAGAACTCTACAGACAGGTTACGACACCATGAAAGAAGTGAAGCAATGAGCGGGGCTCTCTAAAGGTGAACGTACCTTAAATGGGATTCCAATATCCTATCCATTCGTTTGTAAAAGGGTCTGGATGTAAAATAGCCACTCCAGTAATGATCATCTCGGTCAGCATAAGTGAAAAAATCTCCACTTAGAACAGGGAATATTGATTGGCTATTCCTACTATTGGCTGAAGCTTCTTTTTCTAGTGCATCGAAATAATCTGATAAAGTCCCAAACTGTATCTAGTGGGGGAAAAATAAAAGTTACATTTCATTTATTCACACATTCATCTGTACCTTAAAATTACTTTTAGTGCTAAAAGGAAAAGTTACTAATAAATACTTAAGGCATGCTTCCAAATTAGGATAAACATACAGCTCAGATTTACGTAAATGCAGGGAGAAGCACTCCGTGACTGTCATTTACTTACATCAAGTCCCCAAAAACTAAGAGAACAGGCACATGGAAGCAGCTGGAAGAGTTAATCAGAGCTACAAACGTGTGGATCTGAAAACTCCTTATATATTTCTAGAATCTCCAAGTGTGCAAGGATCGGGCTATGGCATAATCCAGAGATGAATGGCAAGTAGGGGAACAGCAAAAATAAGAGGCGTGTATTTTAAGCACATGTTCCAGCAGTCTGGAAGCACAGCTTTGTTAGCTGTTAAGTATTTCCACACATATTCCCCTCTGGCCTCCACTCTCCCTGGTCTGTATTCTTACAAAGGGGAAAACAGAGACTTTAAGAATAGCAGGTCACTGGAAAAAAAAAAAAAGGACTTTCTCTACCAGTAGGTAACAGTGAACAACAGAAGTAAACAGGAAAGGGGATGAGAATTGCAAGGTTGACTGCTCAAATGAAAAAGTTTTTCTGACTAATGACTCAAATTACCAGTATATAAATCCATTTTTATGATCTCAAACTAATCTATAAATCAGAGGAAAAAAGAAATATTATACAAGACCTCATAAACATATATTGAAAGGTAGTGTTGCTAGAAGTAAATAGATAATTAAACAGGGAATGTGCTCTTTTAAAAAAGATGCTCATTTTTTTGTTTCTGATCTTATACATACACACACATATGTACATGGTCAATGAGTTAATTTGAGTTTTTCCATAAGATATAATGAAATCCAAGAGACCTTTCTGGCCAACCCAATACATATATACACACACAGATACTGAGAGCCATTTTGATTCAATGCGGCAGAAAAATAATTAACATGGTCATAACCAGTTAGCGGCCCTCTAGCAGTTAGTAGGAGCAGCACAGAAGCTGGGTCTGACGATGAGGGTTTGGACGCTCTCTCCACCACTTATCGAACATGGGTTTTGAGCATATTATATAATGTTTCCATGGGACATTATAGCACGTCTCCATGGGATAGCTAATAGGATTCTAAGTAAAATGCTTAGAAACACGACTAGCAAATAGAGGCATCAGTTTTGGCTGTTACTTCACCACTGCAAAGGCAAAATATCAACTGGAAACACAACAGTGATATTAGTAAGACAAAGATAAGTTTTCATAATCTGTGATATAATAAACTTTGTAATAGCAAAATGGATGATTATTCCAAGTCCTTATGCTTACATTAAAGAAAAACAGCTTTTTAAAAGTTACCTTTCTACATTCATTTTTACTTGGAGGGTAACCGTCTTGCATGTTGTGCTGGTTTCTGCGGCACAGTGAGGTTAGACTCTATAGGCACACACACGTCCCCGCCACCCGCCTCGCCCTCGTCCCACCCCCAGCTCATCCCAGAGCTGGGCCGGGCCCCTGGAGACAGCGGCTCCCCAGTAGCTGTCTACTTTGCACTCATAGCAACATGCCTCTAAGCTGCCCCACCCTCTCCTTCCCGCACTGCGTCCACAAGCCCATTCTCCACGTCTTTCTCTCTCTTCCTGCCCTGCGAATACCTTCACCAGTACCATTAAGAAAAGCAGTTTTAAACTATACTATCTACTCTAATCTTGGCTTCAGCAAATACAGTTTTTCTTGGGCAAGCTAATTTATTTGTGCCTGTCTCCTAAAATATAATAGGAATAATTATGTGCTTACCAGAAATTGCTGAGAATTAAATAACTGGTAAAGCAAAGCACTTTACCACTTTACTTGGCATACTACATTATGCCAAGTAGATAGAGAAGGAAAAATACTGTATGACCTTACTTACATGTGAAATATAACAAAAATGAACAGCTCAGAAAAAGAGAGTAGAGATACAAAGCAGGGAAGGAAACTGGCCAAAGGTGGCCGCAAGGTGCAAACTTCCAGTTATAAGAGCAGTGAGCACCAGGACTGCAAGATACACCACACGGCGCCCACAGTGAACACTGCCGAGGGACTCGTATGAAACCATGGAGAGCAGATCCTAACAGCTCTCATCGCAAGGGAAAGATTTTTTCTTCTTTTTTTATTGTATCGATGCAAGATGATGGCTGCCAACCAAACTTTTTGTGGTAATCATTCCACAGTGTAGGTAAGTCAAACCATTATGCTATTAATATACACCTTAAACATAAACAGTGATATATATCAATCATATTTCAATAGAATTATAAACAAATTAAAAAGTAAAGCACTTTAGAGAGTTAATAGCCAATCAATCTCTCAATATACTTTGGTTTATTCAATATTAAGTATTACTCCCCAATCTCACTACTAGGAAGCAGAAGACACTTACTAGGAAGCAGACTATGTGTGAACATGATAAAGGACACAGCATTAGCTGCAGACCAACAGGCACAGACGAGACCAGAGAAGTACACATGGCATCAGTGGCAAAGTCTTCATTGATCTGGATAGCTTTGAGTCTCACTTTCCTCATCCATATGGGCCTCCCTAATAGCTCAGCTGTAAAGAATCTGCCTGCAGTGCAGGAGACCCTGGTTTGATTCCTGGGTCGGGAAGATCCCCTGGAGAAGGGATAGGCTACCCACTCCAGTATTCTTGGGCTTCCCTGGTGGCTCAGCTGGTAAAGAATCTGCCTGCAACGGGGGAGATCTTGGTTCGACCCCTGGGTTGGGAAGATCCCCTGGTGAAGGGAAAGGTTACCCACTCCAGTATTCTGGCCTGGAGAATTCTGTGGATTGTATAGTCCATGGGGTCACAAAGAGTCAAACACAGATGAGGGACTTTCACTTTCACTTCCTCATCTACATAATAAGGGATTACTATTAGATAACAAAAATCACTTTCAGTTTCAAATTTTAGGGATCTGTAACATGTTAGAAAGTTAATTTTTGGTACTACCCAGAATGAAAATATTTTCTTCTTGCCAAAATCCCAGAGCAAAGTTGATGTAAGTGACCTGATGAGCTTTCTCACAAACTTAAAGGACTGAAATATAATCCTCTAGCTATGCTAGAGTAGTTTAAAGAAAATAATAATTTAAAGTGAATTTTTCTATAATCTCTTGGCAGCTCAAATAAAGTATTTGGGATACCAAAAAATAACCAAACAAAAATATTTGAATGTTTTACACTAAAAAGCAACAAATAATCTTAAACATAACCTTAATCTTAAACGTAATATTAAACTCCTCTACCAGGACAACATAAAAGGACAGGTTACATAGAATGCTAAATAAGTCATGATCAATGGCAAACGGGCTGACTAAACTAGTCCAATGTCAGTTTCTCAGTCACCTAAATACAACTGCTTATTTTTGTTTGTCCTTTCACTAGAAGAAAATAAGCTTACACTTTCAGCTTGATTAAGTAACTTTAAACATCTCACAGAGAACTGATACAACTAGACAAACAAGTTTTAATACACAGAAAAGAATGTTTGAAGATATCTAAGGGCCCTCAAAGCAGCCAGGATTTGAAGGACAAAAATTCTTGAAATAAAGGAAATCAATAACCTCAGATACACAATGACATCACCCTTACAGCAGAAAGTGAAGATCAACTAAAGAGCCTCTGATGAAGGTGAAAGAGAAGAGTGAAAAAGCTGCCTTAAAATTCAACATTCAAAAAGTGAAGGTCATGGCATCTAGTCCCATCTTCAAGGCAAACAGAAGGGGAAAAAATGGAACAGTAAAAGACTATTTTCTTGGGCTCCAAAGTCACTGCAGACAGTGACTGCAGCCATGAAATTAAAAGACGCTTACTCCTTGGAAGAAAAACTATTACAAACCTAGACAGCATATTAAAAAGCAGAGATAACACTCTGCTGACCAAGGTCCACATACTCAAAGCTACGGTTTTTCCAGTAGTCAATGTATGGAAGTGAGGGTTGGACCATAAGGAAGGCAGAGTGTGAGGAGAAGAACAAAGCTAGAAGGCTCCCTATCAGACAGTTAGACCTACTATGAAGCTGGAAGCATGAGACGAGTCAAACAGGCAAAAGTGAGTACAAAGTCTAGACACAGACCCACCCAAAGATTCACCCCCACTCACGACTAATAACAGGGACAACACTGCACAGAGACGGGCAAACTACGGTCTCCTCAATAAACGGTGCCTGGCATTCACATGGGCAAAGAGTATCCTGATCCCTCCCCTCAGACAACATACGACAATCCATTACAAACATTACTAAAAAACAGAGACATTACTTTGTAAACAAAGGTCCATCTTGTCAAGGCTATGGTTTTTCCTGTGGTCATGTATGGATGTGAGAGTTGGACTATAAAGAAAGCTAAGTGCCAAAGAATTGATGCTTTTGAACTGTGGTGTTGGAGAAGACACTTGAGAGTCCCCTGGACTATAAGGAGATCCAACCAGTCCATCCTAAAGGAGGTCAACCCTGAATATTCATTGAATGGACTGATGTTGAAGCTAAAACTCCAATACTTTGGCCACCTCATGCGAAGAGCTGACTCATTTGAAAAGACCCTGATGCTGGGAAAGATTGAGGGCAGGAAGAGAAGGGAACACCAGAGGATGAGATGGTGGATGGCATCACTGACTGGGTGGACATGAGTTTGAGTAAGCTCTGGGAGTTGGTGATGGACAGGGAGGCCTGGCATGCTGCGATTCATGGGGTCGCAAAGAGTCGGACATGACTGAGAGACTGAACTGAACTGATTGATTCCAGACATACTATAGACCTAAATGTTGAAGGTAGAACAATAGCACTTCTAGAGTACAGCTTCATAAGAAATAGATTTTCATGACTATGGGTAAACAAAAGTTTCTTAAGCAAAACATAATAAGCACTAACCATAAGATCCCATTAAAATTAAGAATTTCTGTTCCTCAAAAGATAGCATTAAGAGAGAGAAAACACAGGCTACATAGTGGAAGATAACATTTGCATAACTTTTATCTGGAAAAAGGCTCAATCCAAAATACATAAGAGAAATGTAAGTGGTTAGGAAAAAGACAGACGACCCAATTTAATAAAATAATCATCAAAAGACTTAGCACTGCTCAAAAGAGGATACCCAAATGGCAATAAACTTAGGAGAAGAGATTCAACCTCATTAACTACTGGAAATACAAAATAAAAACCATCACATCCATCATAAAAGGAAAAACAGTCTTGATAATACGAGTCTGAGTAAAGACGTGAACAATTCAAACTGTCCGAGGGTGCAACGTCCAGTGCATCTGCTTTGGAATTTTATTTGACAATATCTGCTAAAGTTGAAAATGTGCATACCCAACAGCCCCAAACTCCATTCCATTTTACACCCCCATAAACTCACTACACAAAACGGGCAATGCAGTGTTACCTGTAATGAACCAAAGCTGAAAACAGTCCAAGTGTCCATCAGCAACAGAATGGATGAACGGTGGCACGCGCATCAGTACCACGTGACACGCGTCACAGGCGACGCATGACAGCATCACATGACACGCATCACAGGTGACACACAACAGCATCACATGATGCGTCACAGGTGACACACGACAGATGGCACATGTCACAGGTGACACAAGACAGTACATGACACGCGTCACACGTGACAA
>SJXQ01004277.1:17541-45806 GCA_006408695.1 Aepyceros melampus | reverse complement strand
GACACATGACAGCATCACATGACACGCGTCACAGGTGACACACGACAGTCACAGACGCGTCACAGGTGACAAGACAGCGTCACAGACACGCGTCACACGTGACACACGACGGTAGTATCACAGACACGCATCACAGGTGACACACGACAGCATCACAGACACGTGTCACAGGTAACACACGACAGTATCACAAACACGTGTCACATGTGACAGCATCACATGACACGCGTCACGGGTGACACACGACAGTGTCACAGACACACATCACAGGTGACACACGACAGCGTCCCAGACACGCGTCACAGGTGACACACGACTATCACAGACACACGTCACACATGACACACGACAGTGTCACAGACACGCGTCACAGGTGACACACGAGAGCAGACAAATTTCAGAAACAGAGCGTGCAGCGAGAAAAAGTGAGACACAAAGTAACAAGCATTTAAGGTCCCTCCTCACAAAATTCAAAAACAGGCAGCACAAGTCACAAAGATGCCACCCAGAAGAGTGGGATGGGTGGGAGGGAGGAGGGAGGTTCAGCAAGAAGGGGACAGACACACACCCATGGCTAGTTCATGTTGATAGATGGCAGAAACCAACAGAAAACTGTAAAGCGATTATCCTCCAATTAGAAAATAAGTGAATATCAATTGAAAAATACAAATGAAAGCGATGGTTACTCTTGGAAGAACTGGTAACGAATTGGGAGGCTAGAGATGTTCTACATATTGGACAGTGGTTACGTGGTGCTTATTTCTTCTTTCAAGTGAAGCATATTTGGTTTACAATGTTATGCCAATCTCTGCTATACAGCAAGGTGACTCAGTTATACATATATATACATCCTTTCTAATATTACATGGGTGTTTTAAAACGTGAAAATATTCTCTGTGTACTTAATGGTCTCTGCACTCCTATGTACATGATACATTAACTTTTCAAATTACTTTAAAGATTTTTCTAGTGAGCAAAGGAGGAAACAGGTGAAATGTTACAGACAGGATTAAACTCTTCAGAGTCAGGCAGCAGCTCCTTCTGCAGACCTCAGAACCATTCTCCAAGAAGGTGCATTTCGAGATACATGCGCACGCCCCTCTGATCGACAGAGGAGTGAGAGGACACTCGGAAAGCACAGCGGAGACGAGGGTGACCTTGAGCTGCTGAGCGCTGTGCTGGATCATGGATACGGGGAAGCAGTGGTGGTGGTGGGGGGGGTTTATGCTATTCTCAAAACTTTAGGGTGCATTTAAAATTTTCCAGAGGGGGAGAAAAAGAGCAAGAATGACAGATGAATGATTAATTTTAGAAGACTCCTCATCTAAGAAAAATGCGAGTGTAGTCTCGATACAAGACATTTGTTTGCAAAATTCTTGACATGTGCGTCTGCATCTGCCAGTCACACCACTAAATCACGGGAAGCGACTGAGAGAAACACAAGCTTCCAGCGCCAGCAGGAAAGCAGGACACCAGGAGAATGAGCATCGCGGCTTAGGAGGCACGTGCTTTCCTCCACACAGAGCAATGCCTCTTTAATCCTCAGTGAGTGCTGAGAAAGGGATAGCTTTAGAAACGGAACTGTAATGTAAGACAATCTTCCCCTTCGTGGGTCATACTTTTACAGAAGAACTGCATATTCTAAGAAACACTAGGATGTGGGACAAACAGACTCAGGCTGTTGTGTTTCAGCCTCACCTTCAAATACAGCATCATGATAAAGTATTTCTGATTACCTTAACATTATACTGAGAATGAGAATTCATATAATCAAAAAGCAGCTGGTAATTCTTGAACTGATGATCCCATTCAGTGCGTTCAGTGTAGCGGAAATCGTCTCCCAGCGGGGCCAGGACGACTGTGGTACGGAAAAGCTTTGACTTCTTTCGGTACTGGTCCAGAAGCATCTCGGCCCTGCAAAAGGGGAAGAGCACTGCTAACAGGGGGGCCGCTCACGACAGAGTGGGCCACAGCAAACAGAGCACGTGCACTCTGCCTGTGTTCTAGCTTAGCGTCATTTACGAGGCAGACTGCTGTAAACTACTTCACTAATTTTTACTATCCCTCTAAAATACTGACACATTCTTATCAGAGGGAAAAACTCCATAGCTTTTCCATGGAATGCCCTTAGAGAAATAAAGGCACATGACAGCTATGGCATCAATTCCTGAGGGCATCAGTGCCCTCCCAAAGGTCAGCCACAGAGACTGACTGCCAGATAGCCTGTGCCATAAAATAATTCAGTCCAAGAAGATAGATTTCTCATGTACATGAACTCTGAAGCTTGCTTTGACTTAATATCCCTTTCTCTAATTTAATCTAAAATTGCCTAATTAAAAAAAAATAAATAAAATTGCCTAGTTAAACATCAAGTTATTTTGAATGAAGCCAATTATAGAACCGTTTTCCTTTTCTAAAGGAAGAAAACCAACTCACTCAACTTCTTCCATCAATAATCTGAGTACCTGTCACAGTGTCCTCCATACTGATCAACAGAACAGCTAAGGAATTGCATGAGCTATGCTGGCTTCTATCTCTCTGGGCCCTAACCCACAACTCAAAAGGGCAGCTAACCACAGTGTGCTGAGAAGCGTCTATGTTCCACTTACTTATACTCTTTAGAAAACCTTTTGGGAGGCGCTGAATGAGGGCCCCATTTGAGAAAGTCTGGGGACACAAAGTAAGAGAAAGAGCTTCTGAAAGTGAAATTAAACAAGCAGATGAACCCTGAGGAGTTCTCTGTATTTCTAGTGCCAAAACTTAAAAAACAGTGATAGATGACAAATATGCTTTTTTATTCAGTATTCCAATTTTCACTTCAAGGATTATCCAGAATTAGATTCTAATTCACGATATAAAAATTTATGAAGAAATCTCAAAGAACATCAATGATAGAAAGAGGCATTTTATAGAAACTATGAAAAAACACTGAACTAAATTTAGAATCTCATATGCTCTTTTTATATTGATGGTCTCTGAAATTGTTCGGCAAATATTAAATTAGCAAAAATTTAATAACTTGGTGAATAAAATATAACCATAATATTCTTACTTAACACATAATACTTAGTTTCCTGAGATTACCATTCAATATAGAACTTAATTTTTACTAGTAATTTACTAATATTCCATATTTCCCAAAAAACAATTTTAAATTATTACTTATAATTAAAAAGCACACATACAATGAGATTAACCACATAGGAAGATGTCTAAGACCTAAAGAAATAAGAGGGAAAATACGTACGTAAATCACAGATATAAGATGACGTATAAATGAGCATCCAGCCAGATCCTCCAGGCAATCAGCACAGACTCTGCGTCCCGAGGCTCACTACAGACGTGCCACGCTTTGCATGCGTATGTGTGAGACACAGAAGAGGAGAGCAGGCACAGACTCTGCGTCCCGAGGCTCACTACAGACGTGCCACACTTTAGGCACAGACTCTGCGTCCCAAGGCTCACTACAGACGTGCCACGCTTTGCATGCGTATGTGTGAGACACAGAAGAGGAGAGCAGCACAGACTCTGCGTCCCGTGGCTTACTACTAGACGTACCACGCTTCAGGCACAGACTCTGCGTCCCGAGGCTCACTACAGACGTGCCACACTTTAGGCACAGACTCTGCGTCCCGAGGCTTACTACAGACGTGCCACGCTTTGCATGCGTATGTGTGAGACACAGAAGAGGAGAGCAGGCACAGACTCTGCGTCCCGTGGCTTACTACTAGACGTACCACGCTTCAGGCACAGACTCTGCGTCCCGAGGCTCACTACAGACGTGCCACACTTTAGGCACAGACTCTGCGTCCCGAGGCTTACTACAGACGTGCCACGCTTTGCATGCGTATGTGTGAGACACAGAAGAGGAGAGCAGGCACAGACTCTGCGTCCCGTGGCTTACTACTAGACGTACCACGCTTCAGGCACAGACTCTGCGTCCCGAGGCTCACTACAGACGTGCCACACTTTAGGCACAGACTCTGCGTCCCGAGGCTTACTACAGACGTGCCACGCTTTGCATGCGTATGTGTGAGACACAGAAGAGGAGAGCAGGCACAGACTCTGCGTCCCGTGGCTTACTACTAGACGTACCACGCTTCAGGCACAGACTCTGCGTCCCGAGGCTCACTACAGACGTGCCACACTTTAGGCACAGACTCTGCGTCCCGAGGCTTACTACAGACGTGCCACGCTTTGCATGCGTATGTGTGAGACACAGAAGAGGAGAGCAGGCACAGACTCTGCGTCCCGTGGCTTACTACTAGACGTACCACGCTTCAGGCACAGACTCTGCGTCCCGAGGCTCACTACAGACGTGCCACGCTTTAGGCACAGACTCTGCGTCCCGAGGCTTACTACAGACGTGCCACGCTTTGCATGCGTATGTGTGAGACACAGAAGAGGAGAGCAGGCACAGACTCTGCGTCCCGTGGCTTACTACTAGACGTACCACGCTTCAGGCACAGACTCTGCGTCCCGAGGCTTACTACAGACGCGCCACGCTCTGCATACGCATGTGTGAGACACAGAAGAGGAGACAGGCACGGACTCTGAGGAAGTGCCTTTTCTGCACAGCACCCATCCCGACTCCCGGGCTACCGCTCAGAAGTGTCAGTGCTGGGAAAGCCAAGGGCCACACTGCCCAGCTGTGGGGAGTGGACATTCACTGCACACACGGCAAGCTCATGGCAAGTGCATCCACCAATGCCACAGGGAGAGACGCACAGCTGCAACTGCTCTGCACTTACTCTCCCAGGCAGGAAGGGCAACCAGACTGGAACAGACATCAAAGCACCTGACAGGCAAGTCATCACCATACGTAAAATAAACAGTGAGTGAGCATCGGCTGCTCAGCCGTGTCCATCTCTGTGTGACCCCGTGGACGGTAGTCCACCAGGCGCCTCTATCCATGGCATTCTCCAGGCAAGGATGCTGGAGTGGTTAGCCATTCCCTTCTCCAGGGGATCTTCCTGACCTAAGGACTGAACTCCAGTCTCCTGCATTGCAGGCAGATTCTTTACCATCTGAGCCACCAGAGAAGCCCAAATTATATGGTACTAGACCTAAAACCAATCTTGATACAGAATGGAGTTTCTTTATCTTCAAAGTAGAGAAACTTGATGAACTAAACCTACAGAATATATCACCTATACACGACAGTTAAAAATCACTTTCTTTAGGGTGTTCCAAAATCCAGTGCCATTACACTGGAATGCCTATGTTTGATCTCTGAACATCACAAGGAAGGTGACATCTGCATGGGAAATAACCAGCAGAACTAAGACTTCAAGACTTATAAGCTAAACAACAACAAATCTGTGTAAGCACTACACAGATTCATCCATCTGTATGTCCCTGGTGCCTGAAAGCTCCTTTCAGAATCACTGGAACTGACTGAACACAGGCATGTTCTGAGGGGGGTAGGGGAGGGGGCCATTAGTCTTTGAAGGGTTCCATGACCGTCAACAGGATTACGCAGAATGGCTCTCAGGCACTCTAAGCAGCACCCGAGAAAGAAAAAGAGGGGCCTCACACCACCTATGGGTGCATGGGGATTCCCAAGCTAGCCTGCAAGAAGTCTTCCAGTGCCCCTGACCACTGGACTAAGAGGAGGCGTGCAAACCCCACTTAGTGGCCAACAGCTGATCTCCCAAGAAGGCAGGCAAGGATCCCCTGACCCTGATCAACCCACCAGCATCCCCTTCCCACTGTACCTTTGCGACATAATGTGCTGAATTGTCCTCTTATGTCTAAGTAGCCTGACCCTAACAGGCCGTTCAGATTCTTCACCGCTCCAAGAACCGAAAAAAGAAACCAAATAGATCCCAAATCTTGGGATACTTTTTTCCAAAACAACTGTAAAAGCCAGATTTTGATGTACATAACGGATCCATGACTGTAAGAAGGCAGCCACGCTGAGATGCTTCCGTGTCTGCCACAGTGTGAGGCTCACGCTGCAGGATTTCTTTATCACCACAAGGACTCAGCCAGTGCAAGGGACACAGATCACGCCTTCATCCTCATACACGCTTTTTAAAAACAGATTTTACTGAACACAGAGCAACAATCTTCCTTTATTTAAAAGGCTGTACTATTTTTCTAGCAGAGCTGAGTGTCTTATATTACAACTCAGTGTTTTATTTTAGTGTATTACATACCATTAATTTTACAGTGAAGAAATTAAACTTTTAAAAGCACCAGAATTAGAAGTATAGGTAGCTTGGTTTAATGAGATGCTTCCATCTTTAGGACAGTTTTCTTGTAAGAAAAAACAATTCATTTCCTGATTTTTAGTTAACAATTTTTGAGAATAAATATTCCTAATTAAAGTTTTCAGTAAGTCAAAAACTTCAGAAAGATGCTGTGTTCCTCAGAGCTGGGCAGCGCTCAATATCACTGAGATTGTTATTACGGGCACAGCTAATTACACTCTTTACGTGACCCATTTCAATAAGCATGTTTTTGCAATTGGGTTGCTTTTCTTACCAATTTATACCATAGAGACCATAAGTTTTATTATCAACAAAAGTATATAAGATCAATCGAACCCAGCAGGAGGCTTTATAATAAAGGAAAGGCAATACAGAAGCAGTGCATAGCAGGTTACCTGCCGCACACTTATCTACTGTGGTTCACTTTCCACTAAGCTGCAACACAGAAGGCAAACAGGCAAGGCTCTGGCATTTTCCAGCTGCCTTAAATCTCGTTTGAATGAATGCCTTGAGTAAGGATAATATTGGCTACCAAAGCCCATTTATATAACTCTTCAGCAACAAGCTGATGCTTACTTGTTCAACTAATGCTTGCTTGTTCAAGATGCTGACTTATAAAATGCATATTTTCATACCTGTTCTGGAGATTTCCAGGATATATTGTTTCTGGGGGGACTCCCCAGGGACAGCCGTATCTGCCTCCAGGAAGCCGTTTAAAATCAAACTGGCAGCATATCTTGGGATCAGGCCCACAAGTGTGGGGGATGTCGTAGCTGTAGAAGGGCATCATGTGGCAAAGCACATCTGTGCCAGACCCCAGATCTACAAAGAGAGCAAGACAGGCCTGTGTGAGCTTACAGGGCCACCCCGAACCTGCAAACGCCACTGCTTTACACATGCACAGAGCAAGCTCCATCCCAGAGCAACACCCCCGCTAACCACAAGACACAGCCCCCCGCAGCACTCAATGGCCACCAGCCAGAAGGATGACACTTGTATCTCAGAGTCTACCTACATCTTCCGTCTAAACTGAAACAGAAAGGCCCCGTCCTAAAGCAGCATCTGCTGACCTGGAAGGATATAAATGCGCAAAAGTTACAACCAGCTCCTCCAAAGTTATGGCCACCCTGGCTGCCCGCGCTTGCCACATCTGCGCCTGCCTCAGGGAGCAGGGACTCTGAGAGGGACCATTAGCTGCAGAGGCCGGGTATGAAGACAAGAAGGCAGCAAAACGGGGAACTGGGAGAATAAGAGGCGGAGAGGGAAGGGCTTGTGAAAATACTGGGGAAATACTCGTCTTGCAGTGACGAGAAATAAGCGCACTCAACAGAGTTTGTAGAGGGCCCCTTACCAATGAAGGGTCAGTCTGACTGTTGTCCTTGGAGGCAGAGGAAAGTAAAAATAATTTTCAAAAGCAAAGAGAAGAATCAAAACAAAGCAAACAAAAAAGTTACAGAAAACGAGTACTGGTTCCCGACAGAGAATTGTTTTTAATTGAAACCTCAATGCCAGTATGTGCTGGCATCACTGGCCTTGAGAGGTAAGAAGCCTCCCACAAAGTAAGATTGGAGGGCTTTTAATAAGAGTTAAAAATGGCTACTTTTTGTTTTTTAATTCTGACCTGTAAATACCTCTTCCTCTCTACATACAGATCTCCAATTCTCAGCAATGTATTGCTTTTATAATACAGACAGCAAGAAAAAACAAACAAGCACCATATACATTTAAAAAATTTGAAAACAACTGCTTCCTTAACAACCAGAACAAACAAAGAAGCTCATCTTAATTCCAAAACATCGTTTTCAAGCGACACGTCCAGAGACATGGGGTAGGCCCCCCACACTATTCAGCAGCTCATTACACATTTTAGTTTATCTGCTGCATTTCGCGGTGTCAGTCTTTTATCAAATTAAGACTATAATTTTACAGGCAGCGATGTTTTCTATATTTCTTCTTAGTATAGTATTAGGTGCATAAAAGTATTAATTTTATGCCAATTGATATTTATAAGCAGTTTGAATGTAAGCAATAATTTAAGTATGGCTTCCTCAAATAAATGATCCTTTTTCTACAAAAATTAATATGCTCCTAAGCATCTGATAAAATTATATAGGATGCCCTACAGGTTCAGTTTTCCAGGATAATAAGTTATACAGTTAATTCATTTCCTTTTGAAAAAACAACAGTGCCCATGAGAAAGATACTGTCTAAATTTACAAATGATGCTACTGAAACACTTAATGAGGGTCTAGATTACACAGAGAACAAGTATGATGTACTGCAGTAATGGCTGAACAGTCTTAATAGTGAAATCCTTTTTTCAGATGAAATTTTACTGACAACTTGATGCAGCTGGCAGCAGATGCCAGAGGCCAGGGGCCCAGGCCTCGGAAGAGCACAGAGCTAGGCTTAGATGAGGCTCCATACCTGCCACCTGTGTGAGTTCTGGCAAATGGCCTCCACTTTTCACATTTAAAAGGTCCCATAATAACAGAACCTAACTTAGCAATGATTACACAGGTGCAGGGAGAGGGTGTCTATAAAGCACTTCCCACAGCGCATGTCCCATAATAAGGGCTCAATAAATGAACACACGCAGGCGGACAATGGCCCAGGGGCGGGGCAGGCAGAGGCCTCAGCAGGCGCCCACCTGGTCACCCCTCCTCCAGCACAGGGCTGGAGCACATCCGCGGACCCCCGGGTACCAGGAAACAGGACAGCTGTTCCAGGAGGCCAAGAGGAGGGCTTTAAAAGGCAATTCTAACTAGCTACAGAGACAGGAGAGGCAGAAGGACGGAACCCTGGCGGGACTCCCCAGGGACTCAGGGGTGAAGGGTCAGCCGGCTGCACAGGGGACACAGCAGAGGCCCAGGTTCCATCCCTGGGTCTGGAAGATGCCCTGGAGAAGGAAACGGCAATGCACTCCCGGACTCTTGCCTGGAGAATCCCATGGACAGAGGAATCCAAAGGGCTACAGTCTATGGGGTCGCAAAACAGTCGGATGTGACTTAGTGACTAAATAAACATCAGTTCCAATGCAATCAACTTTGTGGTAAAATGGGTACATTTTAAAATAGAATCAAATGAAAGCATTACTTGCAAAAGACTAATTTCTTATTTTGTTTACTTCCTTTAGGTTTAAAAGAATCTACCATGTTCTATAGATAAATATTTTTACCAATGCTTAAATGACTCCTGACACAATTATATTGAAAAAATAATTTAAGCAACCTGATTCTCAAGACTGACATGTTGAATAAAACCCGTAACAGCAAGAGGTCATAACCCCTGTGAAATAATACCTAGGTCAAGTAAGATCTTGCACTTTTATGTAACTCTACATACCCCAATTTTGTCTCCAAAAAAACTCCAGTGTTTTATGCAATGCGAAATGTTTTTTAACTGCATAATGAACTCTCTGAATAAGCATGTGAGAAATCCAGCACGTTTTAGAAGATAAGCCATTGTTGGTGAATGTCCAAACGGGTCGATAGCCCAACCAGACCGAGGTTTCACTCCTGTTGATAAAGAGAATAAGTGTTATTTTTTTAATTGATAAATGAAAAAGAAGAAGTCACAACACATTCAGACCCACCCGAGCTCCCTGGTCTCCTGGATTCCAAGATAAAGGGCTGCCCAGAGCACCCTTAGTGAGACTGCCTGCAAGACCCCCTGAGAGGAGGATCCTACCCCGGCCATCCTCCCAGGCAGGGTGACTCACACTAGAAGTCAATCGGCTGGAGCTAAAGTGAGCACTCTGTCATCTGATAGATACTGGAAAGCTGCTGCAGTCAATGGAGCCCTAGAAACACTCAGGATCAAGCCATTGCCCTCTAGGAGCTAACAGTCCTGTCTTCTGTGGAGCTGCATAAGCCTGCAGCTTGCTCTTATACAACACCGAAAACTAATCTAAGTCATTTCAACTTGTACTCTCCAATCCCAACGTTAAGGGATTTTAGGCTCTCTTTTATACCATACAACAATGCCAATTCATCATATAACACAACAGCAGAACTGGCCAAAATAACTGTGCTCTTATGTCATTATAACTCTTAAGACATTCTGATGCTGGTACTTGCTATCAAGAAGGAATCAACAGAATTTTTCACACCTGACTCACGCCAATTCTGGTAAAGGACTAAAGATACACCTCAGTTTCACAGAGGATAATATAACCAACATAATAAACGCACAGGTTAGAATTAATGAAATAAGATTATTCATTGTGAAGTATCTAAATATTTTATTTATTCAGGATTCTCAAAGACGGCTTCTATATGCTACGTATACATAGACATAAGTAATCTAGCTGCACATCTATTTAGCACTTTCCATATACCGAAGGCTAAGAAAGGATTACACTGGCCTAGGATTACACAAATGAGTTAATCTTGATCCTGATTAAAGCTGTAAAGATTATCATGCAAGGTGTTCACATAGAATAACAGAGAAGAAAACGAGAGCGCTGCAGAATACTGAAGATGAAGCCAGCAAAGGAGACTGAGAGGGAAAGCGAAACCATCAGAGAACCAACAGCACATGTTAGAACTCAAAGGAGCTGCCACACAGAGCTTGCCCATTTCACATATGGGATTTACCTTCAAAAAATTATAAAGAAGTCTTGAACCTATTTAGTAATTTGGGTTTTTTTTATGGTGGCATAGGTTTAGCAATTCTGAAACTTTCATGAATTCCAAGACTGAGCAAACTAGCTAGGTAAAGTAGCCAGGTTCTACATTTTGAGAGAAGGAACTGCAAAACAGTTCCTATGAATGTGCAAATAGAACGGGCCCTACGACACTGAGCTCAAACAGGAGACAGCAGCACTGACTTATGAATGAATGAACATACAAACAAACATGCAAACACACATATGTATTTAACCAAACTATGTGTGTGTGCGCGCACACACGCGTTTCCTAGCTCTCTGCACTAGGAAGGTCTAGACGCAGCCGCACTTCAGCATCAATTAGCAGAGCTTTGCTCCTACATTTTGACCTCTAAATGCTATGCTCTATAATAGCCTCAGAGAAACAGCTTATTTCAGGGCTGAGACTGGGAAAGTACAAGATGACCCTAGAGCAGATTATCTGGCGCACAAAGTGAAGACATGGCCATAGTCATGGAAACAGATCACACAGAAATGAGTCAGGAGACAGCTTGGAGGCACTTCCATGGGCCAGATGTGAGACAACTGGGGCATTAAGATAAGGAACAGCAGTACTGGACCAACAGAAATGAGTCAGGAGACAGCCTGGAGGGGCTTCCACGGGCCAAACGTGAGACAACTGGGGCATCAAGATAAGGAACAGCAGTACCAGACCAACAGAAATGAGTCAGGAGACAGCCTGGAGGGGCTTCCACGGGCCAAACGTGAGACAACTGGGGCATCAAGATAAGGAACAGCAGTACTGGACCAACAGAAATGAATCAGGAGACAGCCTGGAGGGGCTTCCGTGGGCCAAACGTGAGACAACTGGGCATCAAGATAAGGAACAGTAGTACTGGACCAACAGAAATGAGTCAGGAGACAGCCTGGAGGGGCTTCCACGGGCCAAACGTGAGACAACTGGGGCATCAAGACAAAGAACAGTAGTACTGGATCAGAACCCACTGAATAAAATAAAACCCCCAGGCTCACAAATAAGAAATAAAAAAGAAAGCTCTTCCTTTTAGCAAAATGCTAACAAATAATCAGGTCCTCCCTGGTGGCTCAGCGGTAAAGAATCGCCTGCTAATGCAGGAGATGTGGGTTTGATCCCTGGGTCAGGAAGATCCCTTGGAGAAGGAAATGGAAACCCACTCCAGTCTTCTCTGCTGGGCAATCCCATGGACAGAGGAGCCTGGCAGACTACAGCCCCTGGGGTCACAGAAGAGTCAGACGTAGCGACTAAACAGCAACGAAACCAACAGGCGCAGAAGGAGCGGTGGCGTCAGAGAGCCATCGACAGATCCTGAGACTGAAATGCTGAAGTCTGAAGAGGAATTTCCCTGTTCTCAATGTATCTCCCACAAAGGGGGACACGTGAAGTACAGAGAAGAAGCCTAAAACACAGCTGACCACGGACAGCACACGGACGCAGAACAGGAGGCGACACGTACTTCCTGATGAGACGCACTGAGCTCACAGCAAACAGCTGTGGCGACATCCCAGGAAAACAACAGGCCAGACAGGGCCGTCTGCAGCTAACGATGGGGGACGTAGACGGAGAGAAGGTTTACAGCAGGAGTCTGACCTCCTCAAAAACATCAGGGTTAAAAAATCCAGAGAAAGGCTGAAGGAGCGTTCCAGGTTAAGGAGACAAAGAGACGTGACACCCAGATGTCATACGTGGTCCTGGACTGGGAGAGAAACAGCAGCAGCTTCACTGAAGAGCACTACTAAGACACCTGACAAGACCTGAATACACTGTGAACCAGACTGTGGCATCGCTGTTAAAACTCCTGACTTGACAACTATCTTCTGCTTATCCAAGAAAACATCTCTGCTTCTTAGGAAACACACAATGAAATACTGAGAGGTGAAGGGACAAGATGTCTCCCACTTACTCTCAAATGGTTCAAAAAAACAGGCATGTGAATCTAACTACAGTCATCCCTTGACAGCCGAGCGAGACTGGCTCCAGGGCGCCTGAAAAACCAAAATCCTTGGAGGTCAAGGTCCTTATCTAAAATGGCATTATATGTGCATATAACCTACACACATCCTATTGCATACAGGCATACCCCAGAGATGTTAAGGGTTTACTTTCAGACCACTGCAGTAAAGAGAGGATCACAGTGAAATGTTACCCAGCACATATAAAAGTTATGTTTACATAGTCTATTAAGTGTACAAGAGCATTATGTCTAAAAAAGTGTACATACTTTAGTTAAAAGAAACTATACGTAGAGAAAAGAGAACCCTTGCACTGCTGGTGGGAATGTAAGTTGGCATAGTCACTATAGTAAACAGTACAGAAATTCTCGAAAAATTAAAGAGAACCACCATATGACCCAGCGATTCCACACCTGGGAATTAATCTAAAGAAAACAGAAACACTAATTTGAAGATACACGGACCCCACATTCACAGCAGCATTATTTACAGTAGCCAAGATACACAAGCAGCCCACGTGTCCACAAGTGGACCGGTGGACACACATACATACCCACACACGTGCATATACACAGATATACACACAAATGCATATGTACACATGTACAGCAGAACCCCATGCAGGCATGTGAAAGAATGCAAGCATGTCATTGTTGACAACGTTTCTCAGGCTTGAGGCGACGTGCCCTATGAAGTCAGTCACACAGAAAAAGGCAACGATGTATGAGCTGACTGGAGTGTAAGCTAAACGCAAATGACACCAAAACAGAAGCAGAGCCACAGAGACAGAGAATAGACAGGCGGTTCCAGAAGCGGGGAGCCTGGCAAGAAGAAGGAAATAGGTGAGGGAGATTAACAGGCACAAACTTCCAGCTGCAAAATAAGTCATGTGATTCCATATTTGAAATGTATGGAAATATGGAGTCCAATGTCGTATATCAGGAACATATGTTGTAGATCAATTATACTTCAAAAGCAGCAAACTCCAAAGAGATCAGATCTGTGGTCACCAAAGGTGGGAGCGGGAGAAGAAGGAACTGAATGAAGGTAGGCAAAAGGTACAAGCTTCCAGTTACAAGATAAACAAGCACGAGGAATGTGATGCTGCGGGTCAGCTCTGCCCGGTTCTTTGCAACCCGAGGGACTGCTGTGCGCCAGGCGCCTCTGTCCTGCCCTCTCCCGGCGTTTGCTCAAATGTGCACCCGAGTCAGTGACGCTGCCCCATCATCTCATCTCTGCTGACCCGTTCCTTTTGCCTTCTGTCTTTCCCAGGATCAGGTCTTTCCCGATGAGTCGGCTTCCCTTGCGGCTCAGTTGTAAAGAACTCGCCTAGTAGTGCAGGAGATGCGGGTTCAGTCCCTGATTCAGGAAGACCCCCAGAGAAGGAAGTGGCTACCCACTCCAGTGCTCTTGCCTGGGAAATCTCAGGGACAGAGGAGCCTGGTGGGCTAGAGTCCACAGGATTGCAAAGAGTCAGACACGACTGAGCAACTTCACTTCTTCATATATTGTCCAGAATAACAAGGGCAGGATAAGCTTACAAACAAGAGTAAAATCCAACATGAAAAGTTACAGCGATGTCTGAGATTTTATCATTACCAGTGACCTTTTCCAATCAAAATCACCTGATACACAGGATAGAGCAACCCAGCTGCAACAGATTAAAGAATCCCGGGGGTGTGATGACAGAAAAAAGAGAGAATTTTTAAAAACTGATATGAAAGGAGGTGAAAGCTACGGAGAGACTTAGAGGGAAACCCAGTATGCCGCCAAGATTTTTCTTGGTATAAGTAAATATTTTTAAAAGGGTGTTAAGTGACAAATTTAAGGGAAAAGGCAGTATAAGAAAAATCCAAAATTTAAAAAGAGGGCACATATGTCAATAAAACCAGGAAAGATTTTGTGTTTTCATGTTAGAATAAGATTGTTAAAATCTATAAAAGTAAAACAAGAAAAGTTACAGGAAATAATCATTAAAAAGAGTAAAACATACCACCTAATCTAACAGACCTAGAATCAGAGCACGAGCAGCGTGAACAACACGACTGATGAAGCGGGGTCGTTCCAGACGCATCCAACATTGGACTTAGGAGGAGTCAGAGCAGCCAGACAATGCAGCTTCAGGCAGAACACAACCTTTAAAACTCTAAAGTTTCCAACGGTCAGTTTTATATAATAAAATGTATAAAAACAGAAATTAACAACCAAAGACTAAATAATTTTAAAGTGAAGTGAAGTGAAGTCGCTCAGCGGTGTCCGACTCTTTGTGACCCCATGGACTGTAGCCTACAACGCTCCTCCGTCCTCCGTCCATGGGGTTTTCCAGGCAAGAGTACTGGAGTGGGTTTCCATTTCCTTCTCCACAGGATCTTCCCAACCCAGGGATCGAACCTGGGTCTCCCACATTGTAGGCAGATGCTTTACCATCCGAGCCACCAAGGAAGTATAATTAAATAGTTATTTTAAATTATTTAAATAATATTCATTTAAATTTATTTAATAATTATTTAAATTATTATTTTAAATAATTTTAAAAAGTATCCCCAAATCCCCTGCTCCAAACTGTTTAGCAAACAAAACTGAGAACACTACAAGTGTTCTCACTACAGTCATCACTACAGTCAAAGCTACAATAAGGAAATTAATATTCTCAAATGTTCATTAAACTCTACTCCTAGGTATGCATCCAAAAAAGGGAAAACTTTTGTCCTCACAAAACCTTACACCAACGTGCACAGCAGCAGTGCCCAGAGTAGCTAAAAAGGACAGCACTGCAAACGCCCGTTAGCTGAAGGCGGAAAAACAATGGATAAACAAACACGGCATATCCATACAACAGGGTATTATTCAGTCATTAAGAAGGAATAAACCACTGATCCACGCTATGGATAAACCGGGAAAACACTGCCAAGCAAAAAAGCGAGTCCCAGAAGCCCACGTCGTATGATGCCATTTATGTGAAATGTCCAGCCAGTCAAATCTGTGTGTGTGTGTGTGTGTGTGTGTGTGTGTGTGTGTGTGTTCCACTAAGGAGATTAGTGGTCCCCTGAGCCTAGGACAGAGAAGGAAGGAATTGGAAAAGGGTATGACTATCAGTGAACAAGATTTTTGGGGATGCTGATAAAGTTCTAAAACAGATGGTAGTTACGGCTACACAGCTCTGTGACAACACCAAAAACTACTGCACACGGGAACTGAGAGGGTTTTACGGTATGCAAAACGGTAGTTACTTACACTACAGTAAGAAAAGAGTCTATGCTGAGCAAAAGAGGGGAGACCCAAAAGTGTTACCCCTTAAATCAGTGAAAATAATCTACAGTGATAGCAACGCAGAGCACTTGGCTGCAGGGGAAATTCGGGGGGTGGGGGAATGAGGAAACTTTCTAGAATGATGAAAACGGGGTTACGTGGGTATTACATCTGTCAGAACTCCACAGTTAAGACTTACATGTTGCACTGCATGTAAATTACACATCCATAAAAGCTAAACATAAAGAAAAAATCTACAAAATCCACTTACTGAAGCCTTTACAAAATTCTCTTAAAGGAAAAAGTTTCAATTCCCTGGAAGACTATAAAAAGGCACCTGGAACAGTTCTTTGCTCAAAAAGACAAAAAGTTTTGGGAAAACGGAATTATAAAGCAGCCTGAAAAATGGCACAAGGAAGTGGAACAAAATGGTGAACTTTGTTCAATAAAATTCCTGATGAGAAAAAAAAAAAGTGTCTTTTATTTTTACTGAAAAACTGAAGGAAATTTTTGGCCAACTCAATATTTAAGAAAAGTGACACTAAGTAGGGGGTCCCTAAGTCCACCCCCGGACTTCTTTATTTAAGGAAACTTTCAGCACCCAACATAAAGTCATATTCACTGCTATGATTTATCACAGTGAAAAGATACGAAGAAAAATCAGCCAAAACAAAGGGCACACAGGGCAGGCCCACAGGAGCCAGGCCCAGGCTGCTAAGAGTGCCCTCCCTGACGGTTACCCAGTGGAGGCAACTGCTGCACCAGTGAAGGCTGCCAGCACCTGAAAGGCGGTCCGCCAAAGCCGCTCACTGGAGTCTGGCCATGGGGGTACTCACCGTCTAGTTCATAGTATGATTGACTCCCAGAAGGAAAACAAGTGTTTATCATATACTACACTGGGGTTACAAGCAGTTTAAACGCAGTGAGTTACTCATCATTGAAGACTTCACCTCTGCAGACACCCACCAAAGACCAACCCTGCAAGCAAGACCTTTCTAAAGACAGCAACATCCGACCTGCCCCAGGAACTCTTTTCAGAACAAGCATGGTCTCCGCAACTTACTCTACAAGAATCACAACAATAACAATATGGAAAGAGAAAAAAGTAAATGTGTCAAAATGTTAATAACTGGTGAGCGTGATTGGGGGCTTTATGAGAGTTCTTGGTAGTACTCTTAGAATGCTTATACTTGAAATTATTCCAAAATAAAAAGTCAATATTAATGGGATGGGAGGGTGTCATTTCTAACAGAATATTTTAAAAATATTTTAAAATAATAAAATATCTAGAAATAATTTCAATTGCAAATGTATATTTACTATAAACTACAAAATTGTACTGAGAAATATTTGAACACAATTACACACATGCTGTTTTCTGTTGTTTTAGTCACTAAATCTTTTGTGAGCCCATGGACTGTAGCCTGCCAGACTCCTCTGTCCATGGGATTTCCCAGGCAAGAATGTTGGAGTCTGCTGTCATTTCCTCCTTCAGGGGGTCTTCCTGACCCAGGGATCGAACCCACATCTCCTGTGCTGGCAGGCGGATTTTTACCACTGAGCCACCAGGGAAGCCCGTATACCATGACGCACAGAGAAATATCATGTATCACAAAGATTTTAACTGGCCCCATGTTCTCAGGAGTTGCATGAACTGATTTTATCGGTTCAGGATCCTCCTTCCTTTACAGGACCCATTCGCCTGGTTCAAGAGAGGCTGACCCTGCCTCACATCTCTCCTTCCTTGAGACCATTTCCATTAGACAACCAGGCCTCAGTGATTTCAGCTCCTATAATAGCTACGGCCACAAAAAACAGACTCAGAAATAAGCATCTAACCCAAAGTGGGCCAGTGAGGTAAGGTATTAACTGCAGACTCCTGCTGTTAGCCAGGAAGGCCACAGTCCTAGCTGTCTCTGACCATCGCACTCCCCAGGAGGAGAGGCAAGAGTGAGCAGGCCCGAGAGCCAGCACCCAGGCAGCACAGTCCAAGGCCTCTGGGTCCAGTCTGCCCTGGAGCTGCCCCATCTCTGGCAATTAGGTTTTCGCCTTTTATGATCAAGAGTCTTCACTAATATATGATTAAAATTCCAGTGGGATATTTTTAGGAGAAAAAACTAAAATTAATAAACAAAATTGATAAAATAGTAGGTGAAACAAGGTAGATGATCCTAAAAGTGACCATGTTATACCTATATAACTGAGTTTATGATCCAAAAAACAGAAATCAATGGAAAATAAATTATTCAATAATAATCAATCCTAGAAAAATTAATTATTAAAGAAATAAGAGACCCCATCTCACCTTTCCTAAAATGAACTGCCCAAAGTAGTCCATATGGGCTACCAGGGCTTACCTGAGAGCTCAGCTGATAAAGAATCTGCCTGCAATGCAAGAGACCCTGATTCGATTCCTGGGTCAGAAGACCCCGGGGAGAGGGGACAGGCTACCCACTCCAGTATTTTGGGGCCTCCCTGGTGGCTCAGACAGTAAAGAGTCTGCCTGCAGTGAGGGAGACCTTGGTTCGACCCCTGGTTTAGGAAGATCCCCTGGAAGGGGGCACAGCAACCCACTCCAGGGTTCTTGCCTGGAGAAGCCCCATGGGCAGAGGAGCCTGGCAGGCCACAGTCCACAGGGTTGGGAAGAGCCGGACTCGCCTGGGTGACTAAGCACAGCACCTGGCACAGTGTGCGCGACAGAGGGAGATGCCGCTACGTACCTAGATTTGTCTCCAGCCACTGATGTCCTTCAACCAGTTGGTCAATTATGGCAAAATAATGTGCACCGCTTCATCAGGCATTACCCAGCCACCTGTCACAATTTCAAACTGACCATTTTCTAGCAAACTAGGGAGAAAATAACATAAGAATTTACATTAACATATTTAAGAAAAGTTGAAATAAAAAAGTAAGACATCAGAAACATTAGGTATAGCCTTTAAATGTAACCAGTATTTACACTAATTAAAAAAAAACAAATAACAGTGAATGAATTTCAACTGCGGGACACTGGTGATGAAGCATGCATGGTGAGGCGGCTGAGGGAGCCCGTCTTCAAGTCAGAGCCTCACAGGCAGCCCTGGGAGCTCTATTTCATGAAGGATATAATCTCCCACAGCACTTCCTGAAGTCAGCAGCCACGCCTCATTCATTTCTGGATCTTGCTGAGTGCCTAGCAAAGTGCTTTCCTCAGAGCGTATGCTTGACGAGTGTTTAGCGGTGGGCAGCCATTTTAAGCACAGTATTTGTCTCATCATACTCATGCTGAAAAATCAGAATTTACTTTAGTACTTCTGACATTAATAAGTTAATCATGCAAACTACAAAAGTGATGATAATAAAGGTAAAGCTAGTAGTGATGATAATAAAGGTGACGGCTACTGCTGCTAAGTCACTTCAGTCATGTCCGACTCTGTGCAACCCCACAGACGGCAGCCCCCCAGGCTCCCTCGTCCCTGGGATTCTCCAGGCAAGAACACTGGAGTGGGTTGCCATTTCCTTCTCCAATGCATGAAAGTGAAAAGTGAAAGGGAAGTCTCTCAGTCGTGTCCGACTCTTAGCGACCCCATGGGCTGCAGCCCGCCAGGCTCCTCTGTCCATGGGATTTTCTAGGCAAGAGTACTGGAGTGGGGTGCCTTTGAAGCTAGTAGTAATGATAATAAAGCTAGTAGTGATGATAATAAAGCTGAAGCTAGTAGTGTCACATGCTTCTGGGAACACAGAGGACACCACAGAGCATCTGCTCCGCAGTCAGTTATGACATAGGCTATAAAGTTTACTTTCACTATTGAGTGAGAAGCTCTAACACTTCATCATCTGTTCACTGGGTTCTTACCATACAAAGTAACTAGACAACTGAAGTGTTACAAGACATCTTCCTCAGAGAAAGAAAAAATCATCAACTAATAAAAATCTGGAAAACTAAACGAGGAAGTACGAATGTCAAGAACTTCAGCAAGTATCTGCAGTGCCACAGACTTCTGAGTTTGTGACAAGGTGGTTTTGAAAATGCTGTAAAATTTCAGAAGGAAAAGCAGTTTCAATAAGGATAAACATCACTGAACACTTATAACTTAACAGCCAAGTATCAAGCCAAATTTAACTAAAACAGACCAGAGCATAAAGAGTAAATAATTTTATACAAAGCATATAACAGAAGCTACATTACAAAACATCTGACTTTTTCAAACACAGAACCAATGACAGAATGGATAAGGACACAATTTCTAAAAGTGAATGAATGGATGATTTCCTCGTGTAAAATGAAAAGTTATTAATTACACCTGTGTTACCATGGGGATCACCGACTAATGCAGTCTCCCACGGAGAATACGACGGTTCATTACTGTATCTAAAGAAATCCAAACATACAGTAAACCTCAGATTCTCAGCTTCTCACAGGCCTACATCAGAACTTACAAGAAAGAAGATGGGAATTCCTAACAACTGTATCTCTTTAAGAACACAACAAAACCCAAGGTGATTTTGCCCCACTCTTTCTGCTGATGGGACTTCAATAAAGGTTCCTTCTTCCTCCTCTCTTTCTGTTGATGGCCTGCTTTAGCCACACTCTAGAGGTCATGGCCAGCCCCAGCCCCTTATACCTATGGCCAGTACTTGGAAGCCTGAGATGTCAGTAAAGATTTAGAGTCTAATCGCTAGCCATCAAATACAAAAACTTGACCTCCTTAGCTCAGTATTTCAGTAAACAGATCTTTTGGAAAATATCACAAATAAACTGGCCAAAACAAATTCTGTGCTTCTCCTGAACAGAGAATAGAAACTATAAAGTAACTAATCTGAATACTATTAAGGCTAAATGGGGAAAAAAAAAAATCACTCAGACAATGGAATTTTTTTACCTATTTCTGCCAGTGTTATTTTGCTACATATTTCCTGTCCCATAGGCATAAATGGGCTCCAAGAAACAGCCAACCTGGCAAATACTCATGCATATTAAATTTCTTCAACTCTGTTGGTGAATACTTTACCCCTTCCCCCTTCCCATGATACCTGAGATACTACTGAGATTGGAGACTGAATTCTCATCTGTACACAGCGATTATTTCAAAGACTATCCCATCTGTAACATAGGGGAGGCACGAAAGCCCCTGCTCATTTAGCTGTTTTTCATAATTTTCTCATCTGTTTTCTCCTGTCTTTCCTTTCTCAGAGCAAATAAACCCACCCACAGAAGTCTCCAGGACACCTACTCTTCCTGTCCTACCAACCACTGCAATACAAGCCCCAGGACAGAAGGGACCAGGACCTGCTGCTTTGTTCACTTTTCCAGGCCCAGCACCGAGAAACTTACTTGGCAGGTAATGGGCACTCTGTTGCTAGATGAATAGGAAATGCATGAATGAGATTCTCAGTTTAAAATCAGTATTAACATGAAGTCTTTGATTAGCTGAAGTACACAGACATAAGCAAATAAACTGGACAGGGGAGGGTCAGCTACAAAGGGGCGTGATAACGCAGGTGTGAAGTGACGTGACCTGGAACGGGGTTTATGTATGAGAATGAACAAGGAAGGAGAGAGAGGAGGCGCTTCAGGAAGCAGCAGCGGGAATCAAGAAGTGCCTGAAGAGCGAGCGAGCATTAGAGCACATACAGCATGGGATTTGGATCCCGGGTGTCTAACAGAGGTGCTGTTCACACACAGGGCAGTTCAGTTGAGAAGGGAATCATTTCACAATTTACAACGTAATACAGATAAATCTGGATAAGGCTGTCTGATGTGACAATGGGGCAGTCAAAAGAAACTGATGAAAAAGAAAGCTCAGCTCAGGGGAAAAGCCAATATGCAGGTGACGCCGTGAAGAGACATGCAGAGAGGAGACAGAGGGGGGAAGGCCAATATGCAGGTGACGCCGTGAAGAGACACGCAGAGAGGAAAGAGAGGGGGACAGGAAACTTGGAGCAAACAGCTGAAGGAGAGTTAAGGAACAAGCAGAAGGAAAATGCAAGAGGAAACTGAGGCAATAAGAAATGTTAAAGAGAAAAATAAATCTGTGACTATATCCTGAAACAACCTAGGCAAGAGTAATGAAGAGCAACCCGCACCTCTGCTTGGTAAAAGGCATTTTTACAGCTTAAAAAGCTACCATATAACTGCAACTAAGAGACAGACACATCAGTGGGTCATTATATAAAGTTGAGAAATAAATTTTACAAATATTTATATGATTAAAATAGCTATTAAATTACTGAGGAAGCATGGATTACAGCTGGTTTTTCAAATCTTCAGAGTGATTTGAAACAAGCGCATCAGAGAGCCAAGATGCTCTGTCAGGGAAGACAAAGAGCTGACAGCGCAGTGGCTCAGACAGATTTTTAACAAAACTACATGAGGCGGTCACAAGAGGCGTAAGCACTGTCATAACAGCAAGTCGGGAGGAACACACAGCAAGCCGGGAGGAACACACAGCAAGCCGGGAGGAACACACAGCAAGCCGGGAGCAACACAGGTTTTAGCTTTTCTTAGCACAGTTTCTCTAACCCATAGAACAGAATGGGAGAGGACAGACAGCATGACTGAAGACATAAAGCAATGTGACAATCAGTGGACACCTGGATAACCAGGTTAGCGAGCACTAGTTCACTCTCTAGTCCATACATTTGAATGCTGAAAACCGGATTATAAACCAGACAGTCTTACAGGCAGGAAGATCATGCTTAACATAATATACTCACTGTGTTAAGCAAACCTGCCCCTTGACCAGTTAAAGACCCATGCACACGTCAAACGTGCGGCAGTGCACAAGCGTGCCAGCACGGCCCTGACTCCTGGGGCACATGCGACAAGCACGCCAGAAGCACCCGAGGACGACGGAACAAGATGGGCCACAGAAACACGGGAACACTGGCCCGATGAGCGCAGCAGCCACCAGCATCGCGCGGCGACGTAGACAGCCCGCAGTCCTGACTGCCTTGCAGAAACAGCGCTCCAGGAACCAACTAGGAAAAATCCTTATAAGCAGGAGCAGAAAGGCTATGCTATCCTACAAAAAGCACCATACTCAAAACTGCCATTTTTACGGAACAAAATAAAGTTAAGATACACTGCAAGCTGTACATTTGACACATTCATAATGTTTTAAAATCAAGTAACAGAAAACAGAGAAGAAGCTACTTAGAGCAAATAAAGGTGTGCCCAGGTAGTATTTCTATTCACTTAGCACTCAACAAGCATGAATCAAGTCACTTCCCTGCAACTGTCAGGGCAGTACAGCAACAAGGACCTAGTGTACGGCACAGGGAAACACGTCTCACAATAACCTGAAACGGAAAAGAACCTGAAAAAGCATCTACGTAGTCATACACACATGTACGCATAACTGAATCACTTTGCTATATACCTGGAACTAACAGACCACTGTAATCAGCTATGCTCCAATAAAAGCGGCTTTTTGAAAAAACAAACAAACAAACAAACAAGCACACAAGCATACACCTTACACTACTTTTAGGAGAGCAATGCCTACTGTTCTAATGACAAAACTTAAAGGATGAAGAAAACTGTAAACAAAATCACCAAGATCTAATTCCCCAATAATAACCACTGTTATCACTTTGAAAAAAAAAAAAAAGGAAATGCAAAATCAAAAATGCTGTGCCCACCTCATAGGGTCTTATTGTTTAATTTCTGCCAAGACAGTCTCTGGTTTCTGGTTAATTTTTTGCATGAATGCCCTTCCTAACATTTCCTAATAAACAGATCTAGAAACAAATGAAAAGACAAGGGAAGAGACGGAGAGAAAGGAGTATGTACATGCAGCAAGTCCAGAAAACAGGAGACCAGGCACTAACTTTCACAATTGACAATACCCTCATTTCACGTTTTGAAACCGCTCATCTGTAAGCCACTATGCACTTCTCTGTTTCTACAATTTCTTGCTTGAAAGCTTGATATAAAAAGCTTTAGAAGATACTGATCAAAAGTAAGCTGAGCATCTCTGCCACAGCTCACTGTGCTGTGAAGAGTGGATTTACTCGCCAAGCCCAGGAAGCGGCAAGCCCTCTTCTCTGAGGGCCCCTCGCCCTCTGTGTAGACACACCACACATTCAGACTCTGGCCACACACAGAGGGACAAACGCACAGAGACTCCTTCTCCTCACGTGGAACCTGCTACAGGTAACTCAGTAGCAAACAATGCATCATCCTGCCAGCACCAAAGAATCACAAATTAATCTCACAGGACAGACCGAGTGGGACTTGTGATCACACATCCAGGGAAACAGGAGATAACACAGGATGATATGCAGGGACTCATTCTTAAATAAAAAACTAGTTAAAAGGGAAAATTTAAAAAAATGGAGGCTCCCAATGAATCAATTAATAATTTAGAAACATTTGCTCATCAGATCATCTGATCCATACGCCTTTCATGAGGAGTGTCTAATAGGAGAGCAAAAATAAGTTTTGCCTTAAAACTCCTCAGATGATAATTCGGGAAACTCACCATATTCTTCTGAGTATTGTAGATGCCCATCTTTAGAGGACACATGAGGGACAAACGGCCAGCGAGTCATCTGTCCTCATCTCCTCCTCACTTCACTCCAACCGTATCCTGTCTCTGAGTTTGCAGTCTATGGTCTCTCTGTCTGGAGGACCCTCCTCCAATATTTGCCTCATTGGCTCATGATGCATCCGTTAGGAGCCCTCTCTGGCCAACACACTCCACCCAAACCCCACCTAAATTGTTATCTTGCATAAAATCCAAAAGTTTTCTTCATGGCACTTTTCACAAAATTTAATAACACATTTTCATGTTCACGGTCTTTGTCCCCCAGTAGACTACAGGCTCACGAAGGCAGGAATCATATCTGTTTTGCTAACCATTTAAATCTTGGTGTTCCTATTAGAAAAGACTACCAACAACCCCAAAGAAATGCAAACAAAAGATATGAAGCAGAAGTTCAGAAATAACTAGCTGCTAAAAATGAAAAGAAGTTTAATGTCACTCATGAGGAAATGCAAAGTAAGACTTCAATGAGATCAGAACGTTGCACAACACACTGTGATGCCAAGGATGTTTAGAAAAAGGTGCTGTTGCTTAAGACCAGCAAGAACCATCACATTTCAGAATTCATATTTACTTTTATCTATGCTCATTAAAACGAAGTCATAAAATAGATAAAAATAAACAAAAGCACTGTACAGTCAGCCCTACATATCCACAGGTTCTGTGTCCACAAATTGAACCAACTTCTGAAGGAAAATTTTAAAAAGAAAAGGTTTGCAGAAAGTCCCAAAAGCAAAAATTGAATTTGTCACACACTAGCAACTATTTACATAGCACTGACATTATACTGACAACTACTAACGCTTCATGGGAAATAGATGGGCAAACAATGGAAACAGTGTCAGACTTTATTTTTCTGGACTCCAAATTCACTGCAGATGGTGACTGCAGCCATGAAATTAAAAGACGCTCACTCCTTGGAAGGAAAGTTATTACCAACCTAGATAGCATATTCAAAAGCAGAGACATTACTTTGCCAACAAAGATCCATCTAGTCAAGGCTATGGTTTTTCCAGTGGTCATGTATGGATGTGAGAGTTGGACTGTGAAGAAAGCTGAATGTCGAAGAATTGATGCTTTTGAACTGTGGTGTTGGAGAAGACTCTTGAGAGTCCCTTGGACTGCAAGGAGATCCAACCAGTCCATCCTAAAGGAAATCAGTCCCGGGTGTTCTTTGGAAAGGATGATGCTAAAGCTGAAACTCCAGTACTTTGGCCACCTGATGTGGAGAGCTGACTCATCTGAAAAGACCCTGACGCTGGGAAAAATTGAGGGCAGGGGGAGAAGGGGACGACAGAGGATGAGATAGTTGGATGGCATCACCGACTCGATGGACATGGGTTTGGGTGGACTCCGGGAGTTGGTGATGGACAGGGAGGCCTGGCGGGCTGTGGTTCATGAGGTCCCAGAGTCGACACGACTGAACGACTGAACTGAACTGATTAACATAACATTTACATTGTATTAAATATTATAAGTAATCCAACTGAGAGATGGTTTCATGTATGCAGGAGAAATGTGTATAGGTTAAATGCAAATATTACTCAATTTCATATAAGGATTTTGGTATCCGGGGCAGGCTCTGCAACCAATCCTCTGAGGATTATCAAGGGTCAACTGTGTACACGAAAGATAAAGATATACTCCATGCATTCACAAGAGACCGGAAAAGAAAATCCGTTCCATTCGGAAAAGAAAATACAGGGCCATTAATCAGGAGAAGTTAAATTAAGGCCCACTCATAACAAAGCCTTTTATACAGTCTTTGAAAAAGAAAGTTTCCTGAAAGATTCTCTGAGATATATTGTTTAAAAAGCATGGTACAAAACTCCTTAGGATGGCTATTATAAAAAAGAAAGGAAGAAAGAAAAGAAAAACAGGAAACAGGTGTTGATAAGAAATGCAGAGAGGCTGGAAACCTCAAGCACTGCTAGTGGCAATGTGAAATGATGCAGCTAGTGTGGAAAACAGCAAGGGAGCTCTGTGAAAAACTAAACACAGAACTGCTACAGGGTCCAGCAATTCCACTTCTGGGTATCCACACAGGAGAACTGCAGGGACGGGCTCACACTGGTGTGCATGTACTCACGCTCACAGCAGCAATTTTGCAATAGCCCAAAGGTAGAAGCAATGCAAATGTCCACTGAGGGATTAACGAATAAACAAAACACAGCATATTCATGCAATGGAATACCACTCAGCCCTGGACAAGCAGGAAGCGGACACATGCTTCCACACGGGTGAGCCTCACATGCATTAAGCTGAGTGCAATCAGGCAGACATAGAAAAACAAGCACTGTACGGTTCCACCCACAGGGTGAGGCTGGCAGAGCAGAGGCAGAACGGTGAGGGCCAGGCCAGAGTGAGGAGGGTCAGGGAGGTGCTGTGCGCCAGGCGTAGCATTCCAATCCAGCATGAGAAGGGAGTTCTGGAGAGGGTGACGGGTATGCTGCAAAGCTATGTGACTATATGTGATGCCAGCGAAGGTCACACAGAAACAGTAACAGGATGAATTTAGGTTACACACGCTATACTACAACAAAAAAGATGCACTCCCAACAGAGCCCAGTGTGCGTGGCATGCTATCATCTGCAAAACACACGAGTGTGTCCTTGCACACATGTACATGAACGCATTTCTTGCTATTTCTCTGTAAATTACATAGTCTGATCACAGCAGCTGCCTCCTGTGAAGTTAGATGACCAAGAAACAGGAGTCGTCAGCCCCTCACCTTTCACTGCGTACCTTTTACATGTTCTGACTTATGTTAAAATATGAATTAAACTTTTCTCTAAACTACAAATGCCATACTATTCTGATTTCTTTTAAGCACTAAAAACAAACAAAACTATAGCATAAAATAGTCATGAAATTTCATTTAAGAATATTTATCATATTTGATGGTTTGACTAATAGTTTCTGTAAAATTTCAATAAGATATACTTTAAATATTTCATTGTATAATAAATAGTATTTCATTTTCTCATTTTTTAAAAATAAAAACAATAAAATTTTCATTCAAATAAATCAGAAAATACATGAGGGTGAAGAATAAAATTGAAAAATTCACTCTTAATGTCCTTCTATAAAGACATAAAGGGTTATGGTAGACATAGTTTTTAATCACTTTATTTTACTTAATACTATATACCATAAACATCTTTCTATGTCAATACATAGACATATCATTATGTTATGGCTGATCATTTTTGCTAAAGTATTTATAATTGAGATATAGCAACACATAATATACATGTGTTCAGTTCAATGTGTTTTGACAACTGTTAATACCTGTTACTGCCCAAAATTGTACCCCTGTTAGTACCAAAAACAGTTAGAACTGGACATGGAACAACAGACTGGTTCCAAACAGGAAAAGGAGTACGTCAAGGCTGTCTATTGTCACCCTGCTTAGTTAACTTATATGCAGAATACATCATGAGAAACACTGGACTGGCAGAAACACAAGCTGGAATCAAGATTGCCAGGAGAAATATCAATAACCTCAGATATGCAGATGATATCACCCTTATGGCAGAAAGTGAAGAGGAGCTAAAAAGCCTCTTGTTGAAAGTGAAAGAGGAGAGTAAAAAAGTTGGCTTAAGGCTCAACATTCAGAAAACGAAGATCATGGCATCTGGTCCCATCACTTCATGGGAAATAGATGGGGAAACA
>SJXQ01004277.1:0-16614 GCA_006408695.1 Aepyceros melampus | reverse complement strand
TTACTGACAAAAGTCCATCTAGTCAAGGCTATGGTTTTCCCAGTAGTCATGTATGGATGTGAGAGCTGGACCATGAAGAAAGTTGAGTGCCGAAGAATTGATGCTTTTGAACTGTGGTGTTGGAGAAGACTCTTGAGAGTCCCTTGGACTGCAAGGAGATCCAACCAGTCCATTCTGAAGGAGATCAGCCCTGGGATTTCTTTGGAAGGAATGATGCTAAAGCTGAAGCTCCAGTACTTTGCCCACCTCATGCGAAGAGTTGACTCACTAGAAAAGACCCTGATACTGGGAGGGATTGGGGGCAGGAGGAGAAGGGGACGACCGAGGATGAGATGGCTGGATGGCATCACGGACTCAATGGACGTGAGTCTGAGTGAACTCCGGGGGTTGGTGATGGACAGGAAGGCCTGGCGTGCTGCGATTCATGGCGTCGCAAAGAGTCGGACACGACTGCGCGACTAAACTGAACTGAGGACTACACTTTGCTCAGCCCCTGCACACACACCCTCCCCTGCTCTGTTTCAACCTAATAAACTTCTTTCAGGCGTCTGAACAGGCGGCCATGTTCTTGCTAATCCCTGGCCCATAATCACAATTCTCCTCCTATAACCTGGAATCCTTTCCCCACCCTCTGCTACTGGGTATTCTAATAGCCTTTCCAGTTTCAATCTGAATATCACTTGCTTCAGGAAGCTTTCCAAGACCCCCTTGTTTCCACAGAAGGAAAGACTTTACTGCGATACTGTGTTAATTACATTGTCTTCCCTCCCCTGCCCTGAGGGCTGGGACCAGGTAAATCTAATCCACTTCTTGCATCCCTGGAGTCTAGCACAGTAAATACGGCTTCCCTGGTGGCTCAGAGGTTAAAGCGTCTGCCTCCAATGCGGGAGACCCGGGTTTGATCCCTGGGTCGGGAAGATCCCCTGGAGAAGGAAATGGCAATCCACTCCAGTATTCTTGCCTGGAGAATCCCATGGACGGAGAAGCCTAGTAGGTTTCAGTCCATAGGGTCACAAAGAGTCGGACACTACTGAGCGACTTCACCTATCACCTAAATAGATGATGGAGAAAATAAGGAAAGGCTTCGGAGGTGAGGTAATATTTCAGTTGAGTCTTAAAGAATAAACAGCATTGAGATTATCCAATGCACAAAAGGAAAAAAAAAAATTCTCAGCTAAACTCAGGACAAATTCCTAAGGAGAGAATAACTGTGACGGAGGACATCCACGTGGTTCAGCGGGGCTTAGAGCAGGGTATGAGGGGAGAAGCGATGGAGGGAAGGGCAGACAAGTGAGCGGGAACCGGGCCAGAGCAAGGGTGTGCCCAGCGGAGGGGCCGCACGGGGCCTCTGGACACTGGATGTCACTGAGGCATCTGAAGCCAAGAAGAGACACGGGCAGGCTCATATGCTGGGACCCAAGGCACATTCCTGATTTCCTCAGCAGGAGAATGAGGATAATGCAGGAATGATCTAGGACCAGCTGAATGAGTACATAGCGCTGCTGAGAATATGCCTTCCACACTGAGTAGAGTAACCACTCAGTAAGTGTTAGCTGTTACTCCTATCCTCGACTAGGGAAGAAGAGAAAGTGAGGTTGGAACTTTAGATCTAGAAGCAGCCTGCACACTTGGAAATTAAACAGCAGTGTGGCATCGCCCGCAGACTGAAGAGAAGCAGCAGCCGCCGCCCACACGTGAGAGCTGGAATGTGTAGGAAGGGGCAGAGGAGGGAGTTGCCAAGGGGAGGAAAAAGCTCTGTTCAGCCACACATGCCTGGGGCCAGGAGAAGAGCTCCAGGCCACAGAAGGCAAAACAAGGGAAGAAGTTCAAGGCGAATGGAGTGGTCAGCCTCAGCGCTGCAAAGAAATCCCCGAGGAGGACTGAAAAGTACCCACAGGCAGAGCAGCCCATCAGCGCGCCAGACTTCTGCCCTATCTGATGCAGCGGAAGCCAGGCAGAGGGGGCGGGAGGAGCCGGGACTGGAGGGCGGGCACTGGGATGGAGTAGGCACTTTCTGAAATGAACGTACACCTCTGCTTCACTACTGGAACCAAAGTCATCTGAGACACCAGGCACTGCTTTGACTCCTTTGATGAAAAGCTATGTATCTTTAGGCTCTAAATTCGATCCAAACCTGCAATTTACTCTGAACATCACAAGAAGTTACAGACACACTGTAACTTCTCACTGCTCTGCAAATTTTATAGCGCCTTTGGTTAAATACCATAAAATCTGCCCTGCATAAAATGTATAATAAACTAGCTAGTGTAAGAACTTTAAAGGTTATTTTTCCAAGTGAACTCAAGATATAGAATGTATGTAAGTCTGCAATATGTTTGCAATTGTATTATTTAAGAAAGCAACCTCAAACATCTCTCTGATTTCAATAAGCAGAGATAGTTATTAGGACAGGGTAGAAGGTTTACTTAACTACAAACCTAGGGAAAAAAGATGTAAGGGAATGGTAGAAAGATGAAAGACTGCAGGCTTGGCAAAGAAATGCAATCCAGAAACGTGGTCAAAACAATATTTAACACATACATTTGGAGCCTTATTTCATATCAGAGGTCCACACAGAGAAGTTGGTCAAGATACTGGCAAACACATACACTGTTCTAGGTTCCAACAGTTCAATGCGCTTCTCACTTGAACACTGGTCTCAATAGCAGAAGCAAATGCTATGTAAAAACCCTTTCAATATCTCAGAGCCCAGAGGGAAAATGATATGTAACACGCTGGGTGACAGTCAAAGGAAACGCTAAGGCTAGCGTCTCAGCTGTTTGAGTCGGGGTCCACATTTCTATGTGTTGTAAATATCACACAGTATTTAGACTGAATTTAGCTAAAAAATACTCAAATACGAAATTTAAAAAGTAAAAAGAATGTTAACATACCAGTTATTTTCAAAATAAAGCAAGAGTAGACAGAAAATGGGCTGATTATAACAGGCAGTTTCTTTTAAACCCACTGCATATGTGTTACAGGTAGGAACCATGACTATGCATGATTAAACTGAGTCACATAAAATAAAGAAGGTAGATGTTGTCTGCATGAATCTTCTTTTAGTTAACTAGATTTTTCATTTTAAAAAGCTTATAGAGCTGAATACTGCTACCACAGGGGGAACAATCAAACACGTCATTGGTAGCATATATTATGAAGATCACTTGACCTATGTTTCTGTTACATTCCCATAATCAATTGGTATTCTTCAGGGACAATAAAGCTCAAGAGAACTCTGCTAGAATTAACAGGTTCTTCTCTGCAACAGCTAGCCTGCAAATTTAGCTACAGACATTTAATCCATAGATTCATCTTCAAAAAGGGAAAAACAAACCATTGCATAACCATTACACTAGCAGTCAAAAAAAAAAAAAAAAATCTATCAGTAATGCCACTTAGTATTAGCCCAGAATTTAAAATAATGGGAGCAAACCTATGTATCTTTTTTTTTTTTTTTCCTTTCTGGAACCCTGCTCTCCAACAAAGGATTTGAGGAGAAATATATCAGCTAAAACATCTACTTCTGCTTCATTGACTATGATAAAGCATTTGACCATGTAGATCACCACAAACTGTGGAAAATTCTTAACAAGATGGGAATACCAGACCACTTGACGTGCCTCCTGAGAAACCTGTATAAAGGTCAAGAAGCAACAGTTAGAAATGGACATGGAACAATGGACTAGTTCAAAATTGGGAAAGGAGTATGCCAATGGTGTATGTTGTCACCCTGCTTATTTAACTTCTATGCAGAGTACATCATGAGAAACGCTGGACTGGAGGAAGCATAAGCTGGAATCAGGATTGCCAGGAGACATATCAATAACCTCAGATATGCAGATGACACCACCCTTATGGCAGAAAGTGAAGAACTAAAGGGCCTCTTGAGGAAGGTGAAAGAGGAGAGTGAAAAAGCTGGCTTAAAACTCAACATTCAAAAAACAAAGATAATGGCATCTGGACCCATCGCTTCTTGGCAAACAGATGGAGAAAATGTGGAAACAGTGTCAGATTTCATTCTCCTGGACTCCAAAATCACTGCAGACGGTGAGTGCAGCCACAAAATCAAAAGACACTTGCTTCTTGGAAGAATAGCTATGGCAAATCTTGACAGTGTAATAAAAAGTAGAAATGTCACTTTGCCAACAAAAGTCCGTCTAGTCAAGGCTATGGTTTTCCAGTGGTCATGTATGGATGTTAGAGTTGGACTATAAAGAAAGCTGAGCACCAAAGAATTGATGCTTTCAAATGTGGTGCTGGAGAGGACTCTTGAGAGTCCCTTTGACAGCAAGGAGATCCAACCAGTCAATCTTAAAGGAAATCAACCCTGAATGTTCACTGAAAGGACTGGTTCTGAAGCTGAAGCTCCAATACTTTGGTCACCTGATTCAAGAAGCCGACTCTTTGGAAAAGACTCTGATGTTGGGAAAGTGTGAGGACAAGAGAAGAGAGTGGCAGAGGGTGCGATGGTCGGATCGCATCACTGACTCAGCGGACACGAGTTTGAGAAAACTGAGAGAGACGGTGAAGGCCAGGGGAAGCCTGGTGTGCCGCCGTTTGTGGGTCATAAGGAGCAGGGCACAGCTGAGGGACTGAATACAACAGCGTATTAGCCAGCTTTCTTGCCCACAAGCAACACTGACTGACTCTGAATGGGAAATGTACTGGGGGCTGTCGTGGGCACCCAGGACTGAGGGCAAGCTACACACCCAGGCTACACAGAGGCCTGGGAGCACTGAGGAGGCATGCCACAGGCACACAGGGGCTGCCCAGGGCAGGAGCCCCTTGCGAACAACGTGTGCTGCAAGGGGTAGCCCCGAGCTTCCCGCCATCCGTTCCCTTCCTTTCACCCACTTCATGTCACTGTCGAAGGACTGAGAACTCTGGGAAATAATAGACTGACCAGCTGCGCTCAGATAGCAGCTGCCCTTTCTGACCTGGGGCAGGAAAATGCAAGGTGTGACTTCTGTGTTTGGAGACCGTTTCCTAAGCGGAAACCAGGGGAATGCCAGGGCAGCAGTGTCCGGGCAGAAAAAGAAGGGATGCGACTCAAGGCACACTCTCTGCTTCCAAACAGATTCCAGGTGTGCACACATGTTATTCCTCATGGGGCGGGTTTAAAAAGAGAAGAGAAAATGTTTAGACACATAAATAACAATATAAAGAACCCAGAGCTAAAGGGTAATTAAAAAGCATAGTTAAAACCATGCATTTGAAGCCAGAAAAGAACAGGCGCTACATGACCGATAACCGAATGTGAAGTGGGAAGAAGAAGCTTGAAGAAAATTGCATAAAATGCAGTAAATGTAACAAAAAAACTAACAGCATATGCCAAAGAGACACCGAGGCCACTGGATAACTGACTCACAAGGAAATGAATGAGAACTGATTAGTAAGAGCAAAACAGGTAAGGTGAAAAGTATTTGAATTCATAGATGAAAAATTTAACAATAAGTTATACATTGCCAGATATATGGCAAAAGAAAATAATACAGTTACAGATGATTTAGGAAAAAATATCATATTAACAAAATAATACATAAAAATGTGAATGCTAGTTAAGAGCAGTGCTAAAAGGCAAACACAGAGAGAGAAATACTTCTTGTTCAAGTAAATCAACTGGCCCATTTAGCATTTGTTAGAAAACAGGCAGAAGAAATTAAATAAAAACAGAAAAATTAAGAGTAAATATCAGTAAAATGCAAAAAAGTTTTTTAGGAAACAAGTGGGGGTACAAAACCAACAAAACTAGTAAGAGCTTCAGCCAATCTAATCAAGATAAAAAAATAAACAGGTCCCACCAAATAATAAGGAAAAGAACCTACAGACGGGATAAAATCTTAAAATCTGCACAATCTAACTAAAATGCTATAAAATAATGATTTAAGAAACTATAAAGCATTATTTATATTCAAGGAGCAACATAAGACCTAGACAGACAGAAAAATTTGTCTTTAAACTTAGTTGAAAAAAAAAATTACATATCTGACAAGCACCAATTCCATAGAGCGTTACAGGGCAGTTCTTAATTTTTGAAAAGTTGCAAATCAGTGGATAGTTTGATTTTAACTAAGGATGTATATGTGTGTGTGTTAATCTAAATTAGCTGCTAACATTTCAACTTAAAAAGTCAATACATCTTATGCAGTGTCTTGGAATCCCAGCTTGCCGTGACTGACTGGAAGACTGTGCTGACAGCAGTCTCCTGTGGCCACACACCGCAAGCGAGGAAGAGGGGTCGACCTCTGGGTGCCGCAGTGACTCCTGGTGAGTGCAGGCCTCTCAGAGCCTCCGCCCTCACTCCTGACATCTTCTGACCACGCTTGTAAGCATTTTAAGGATGCTATCAGGAAAGAAAAAATGTCTGATATATAATACTGGAAAGCCAATTCTCCCGAAAATACCTTTAAACATTTAGGTCAATACCTCTCAAAATCTTCCCCCTTTTTTTTGAGGGATAGAGTAGGAAAAATTAATCCCAAAGCTCTCTGGGAAAATTAAGCAGTCATTCATTAAAAGAACTTTTTAATAAAGAAAAATAAGGGAAGATTTAAACTGTCTGTTAATGAAACACCTCATAAACTTACAACAATTACAGTTACACGGAAAAGTCTATGAAAGAGGTCAGAAAGCCCAGAAATTAAAGATGGCACTTCAAGTCAGTGGAAAGAATGAATGTGTAAGGGAACAGCTGATGGGGCTGAGGCTGGCCTGGATGGTGAGCAGTGTGGCATGTCCAGCTGGGTGACCCCAACTGTACCATCAGGACACTCACTGGACCCACTGCACAGGATTACTGCGAAGATTATCAGTTCTCACCTGTAAGATACTCAGCACAGGAACTGACGCAGTGAGCGGTGCACACCTGACAGTGAGTAAGTGGAAAAGAGTCGTTTATGCTGAGACAGCCTCAGCCTCCCAGGAGCCGGGCGGGCGGCGGGAGCAGGGCGCCAGCAGAGCAGAGCTCCCAGCACACCACAGCGAAGAATAAACCGGAGGGTTTATAAAAGGGAGCAGTGAAAACACTAGAGGGGGGAGAGATCTGCTCCTAGGCTGGGTAAGACTTGGGTATGACAGAAAAGCCAATATCAAGAAAACAGATTAATACATTAGACCACATTAGAACTTCTGAAGTCTATTTGTCCAACACTAAGAATTAAGAAGAAATTTAAAGCTTCAGAAAAAATAAGGGTTCATATGTGTGCATAAACACTCTTAGAAATCAGTAAGGAAAGTACATGATCAAGCAGTTCACAGAAAGTTCTGCCTGCATATATGAGAAAACATGTAACACTATCACTAATCAAAAATGCAATTTTCCAATGCTTAAATTGATATGCTTTAGAAAAAAATTACATTGCAAATATGCAGAGAATTTCATCTGCTAATGTGCAGAGAAACTGGTACATTTCTAAATGAAGAACACACTGAAACCACCCTTACAGGGATCACTCTGATTTATAGGCTTCAAAAAAAAATCTTTTAAAACAGTAAGCCCCTTTGACGTAGTAATTCCATTGCAAGGACAAAGCTGGAACATGAGAATTTTAATGGAGAAGTTTCAGGTCACTTTTGCAGAAATGAACCAGAATCAAGGTAATAAAAGGATATGGAGAAATATTTTAAGTTTCATTTATAAAGCTAAGAATTTTCACCTTCTGGAAAGTCAACACATGTTTCATTGCAAAATTAATGTATTTAATATTACCTAATTTCAAAAAGGAATAATTTTAAACAACAAACCTTTTAACAGCATCCTTCTTCTGAACATCTATAGTTTCCCACCACTTCGAAAGGTAAGAGATCTCAGACCATATAAATTTTCTCCGTGGGTCTTCTTTCAACTTGACAACCATATTATTAAAAATATACTGGGTCTTCTCTCTAAAGTAGTCATCAAAGGTCTTCAACCAACCTAAATTAAGACACAAATACATCACAAAGGTCTGATTTAAACTCAGTCATACTCAATTGCATTTTGTATAACCTTAGGGGTTTCATTCATACAAACACAACTAAAAATTTACCAAATATTTTCAGTTAATGGAATTCCACTGAATGGACATGAGACTCAAAAAGTCACTAATATTGAAATGATAAAAAGACTCTGAAAACTGTACAAATTCAGGTATCAATGAGAAAAATGAGAAAGCCGAAAAACATTTATTCATCCTTAACAATTACAGTATCTAATTCAACTACTTATAATTTATGTCGAATTTAAGGGATTTTTTTAAATTTAAAAAACCCAAACAGCATTAGCAAGTTGGACGTAATAGTCTTTTAACAAATCAAAATTTTATTCTCTCTGCTGCCGCTGCTCAGTTGCTCAGGCCTTCCAGCTCTGTGACTCCATGGATGGCAGCACACCAGGCTCCTCTGTCTGTGGGATCCTCCAGGCAAGAACACTGGAGTGGGCTGCCAGGCCCTCCTCCAGGGGACCTTCCTGACCCAGGGCTTGAACTCTGGTCTCCTGCATTGCAGGCAGATTCTTGACCACTGAGCCGCCAAGGAAGTCCATTTATTCTCTCATACCACATCTAAAATTTCTTCTTCATTAAGTACCCAAAACTAAGAAAAAGAAAATCACAAGTACAAACTATATCAAAAGCCTAGAAACAGAGCAATAAGGTAATTACAGAAATACTATGAATACTAACAAGAAGAATTCTGCCAAAAATAGCCATGAGTTCCCAAAAGAGTACTCATTATTCCACTTTTTTGAAGAACAAATTGATAATAATCAAACAACAAATGTATACACATCCATATAAAGTTGTTTTCAAAAAAGAATTGTGACAACTAGTTCTTTGCCTTTTCCTACTACTTCTCAAATATCCTGGAAATTTTATCTAAAGCATTTACAATTTGGCTATTAAGAAACATTTTTAACAAGATCTATAGTTCCAAACGCAGCCCCATCCAGCCACGTAGTAAAGCAAGAGGACAAGAAGCTGGAGCAAAGCACACGCAGCCAATCCCACCTACTGGTGGGGTAAACGCGCGCTGTGAGGACCACCTCTCATCTGGGGCATCTTACAGGAACGGGCGTTTCTCTACAGTCAGGCAAAGCTGCTGTTCTGCTGTTTCCAAGTCTCAAACATGTGGGAGGTCTAAAATACAAAGGGTCCAACTAGTCACTTCTTTTGTCTATGATCAAGTGACTATGCAACGCATACTATATTTGCTGACAAAACAAACAACAGAAACTTGCCAGGGCTGAGCAGGCCACGCGCTCTGGACAACGCAAACGCGAGGCTCTAACGGGCACGGCCACTGTGGCTGCATCCCCCCTTTGCTCTAACTGAAGTCTACTCGTTCTACACTTACTTCCTGAGCACCCACAAAGTGACGGGTATGGAGCTATGAGCCAGACAGGATATAGTTTAGAGTATTCTTTAAAGAACTTTCTTGATCTGGGACATTTTTAAGCTAGTTTGTCACCAAAGAATACTATCTGAATAATTCAACTTTTCCATAGAGTAAAAAGCCTGTACCTACAGAAAACTCAAAAATACCTCAGGAATTAGTGGTTTACACAGAATTCCGTCTTGCTCAACAAAGGAATGAAGCCGGACCCTGCCCCAGAGCACTGGGGCCAGGATCTACACCCAGATCCCCAAGGACAAACAAAGAAACTCCACCCTACCCTGAAATGGAGATGCCCTAATTCCCTGCTGACCATGCAGCACCCGAGACCCAAAGCTATCCAGCGCTCAGACCCAAGCCCAGGACACGCTGCAGCATTGACGGCGTGGCTGCCGCTGCCACTGTTATTACAACCATCTTCAGCCTTTAACTACCCAAGCCCAGGACATGCTCCAGCACTTGATAGCAGTGGCTGCTGCTGCCGCTGTTATTACAACCATCTTCAGCCTTTAACTACCCAAGCCCAGGACATGCTCCAGCACTTGATAGCAGTGGCTGCTGCTGCTGCTGCTGCTATTATAACCATCATCAGCCTTTAACTACCCAAGCCCAGGACACGCTACAGCACTTGATAGCAGTGGCTGCTGCTGCTGTTATTATTATAATCATCACCAGCCTTTAATTACCCTTTTCACATCTTTACAATCAAACCAGGTCAAAGAAGAAATAAAAGATATTCCTAACATCCAATTTTGAAAAGTATACAATTTATTTACAAATTAAATAAACTGCTCCACATCTTAAACATACTGGTTACCCAATACGTTAGTACAGAACTCATTCTACGTCCCTTTAATGGGCTGGATTTGTCCTCTTGAAATGCATACGCTGAAGTCCTAACAGCCAGTAACTTCAGAATATAGACTGTATTTGGACATAGTTTCGCCAAAGAGGAGCTTCCCTGGAGGCTCAGAAGGTAAAGCGTCTGCCTGCAATGCAGGAGACCTTGGTTGATCCCCAGGTCAGAAGGAAATGGCAACCCAGTCTAGTACTCTTGCCAGGAAAATTCCATGGACGGAGGAGCCCGGTAGGCTACAGTCCATGGGATCGCAGAGAGTCTCACATGACTGAGCGACTGCCCTTGTCTCCAAAGAGATGATGCACGATAAAATGATGTCCTGAGAATGGAGCCTAATCCAGCACAGGCATAACTTGCTTTATTGCACTTTGCTTTATTTTGCTTCACAGATGTTGCATTTTTTACAAATAGAAGGTTTGTGGCAACCCTCTGTCAAACAAATACATCAGTGTCATCATTTCAACAGCATGTGCTCACTTTATGTGCCTGTCACACTTCAGTAATTCTATTTTAAAATTTTTAATTGTGATCATATTTGTTACCATGAACTGTTTAAGCAATGATCTCGATGTTACACCTGCAATTGTTCTGGGGTTCCACGAACCACACCTGTATAAGACAGTGAATTGAATGTTCTGACTGCTCCATCTCCCCCTCTCCTCCAGCCTCCTTATTCCCTGAGACGAAATAAAACTGAAGGTAGACCAATTAATAGCCCTACAATGACCTCTTAAGTGTTCAAGTGAAAGGAAGACTCCCATGTCTCTCACTTTTAACCAGAAGCTAGAAATGATTAACCTTAGTAAGGAAGGTTTGTTGAAAGCCAAGATGGCCAAAAGCTAGATGAATTGCCCTGAAATAGCCAAGTGATGAATGCAAAGGAACAGTTCTTAAAGGAAATGAAAGCTGCTACTCCAGTGAGCACGTGAACGATACAAAGCTGAACAGCCTTACTGCTGACATGGAGAAAGTTTTGGTGGTCTGGATAGAAGATCAAACCAGGAACACATTCTCTTAAGTCACAGCCCAACCTAGACCAAGGCCTAACTCTCTCCAGTTCTATGATAGCTGAGAGAGTTGAGGAAGATAAAGAGGAAAAGTCTGAAGCTAGTAGAGGCTGGTTCATGAGGTTCAAAGAAAGAAGCCATTTCCGTAACATGCAAGTGCAACAGCAAGGAAACAGCAAGTGCTAATGTAGAAGCTCCAACAAGTTATCCAGAAAAATCTAGCTAAGATCACGAAGGAAGGTGGCTACGTTAAACAAGAGATTTGCAATGTGGATGAAAGAGCGCTCTATTGGAGGGAGACGCCATCTCAGACTTTCTTAGCTAGAAAAGAGAAATCAATGCCTGGCTGCAAAGCCCCACAGGACAGGCTGACTGACTTGTTAGGGGGTAATATAGCTGGTGGCTTGAAGTTAAAGCTAGTGCTCATTTACCATTCCAAAAGTTTGAGGGCCCTTAAGAATTATGCAAATCTATTCTGTCTGTGCTCTACAAATGGAAAAGCAAGCTTAGATAACAGCACGTATGTTTACCATAGGATGTACTGAATATTTTAAGTCCATTACTGAAATCTTCTACTCAGAAAATAAGATTCCTTTCAAAACAGTCCTGCTTATTTGCAATGGTCAGCTGGTCACACAGGATCTCTGATGAGGACACACAACATTCACAGTGGTTTCCTGCCCACTTATACAACATCCATTCGGCAGCTCATGGGGTAAGCACTTAAATGTGGCTTTCAAGTCTTATGCTTTGAGAAACACCTTCCATAAGACTATACAGCTGTCATAGATGGTGATTTCTCTGATGGGTCAGAGCCAAGTCAGCTGAAAAACTTCTGGAAAAAACTGACCATTTTAGATGCCATTATTAACATCTGCAATTCATGGGAAGAAGTCAAAATATCAATGCAACAGGATTTTGGAACGTATTGACACCAGTCTTCACGGATAATTTCAGGGGTTCAAGACTTTAGCAGAGGAAGTGACTGTAAATGTGGCAGAATTAACAGTGGAGCCCAAAGGGAACTTCCCTGGCAGTTCAGGGGTTAGGGCTCCAGAAGGCCCTTCAGAGTCCCTGAACTGCAAGGAGATCAAACCAGTCAATTCTAGAGGAAACAACCCCAAATATTCATTGGAGGGACTGAAGCTGAAGCTGCAGCTCCAATACTTTGGCCACCTGATGTGAACCGCAACTCATTGGAAAAGACATTGACACTGGGAAAGACTGAAGGCAGGAGGAGAAGGGGATGACAGAGGATGAGATGGCTGGATTTTCTCACCAACTAAGTGGACACGAATTTGAGCAAACTCTGGGAGATGATGAAGGCCAGGGAAGCCTGGTGTGCTGCAGCCCATGGGGTCGCAGGAGGCAGACACGACCGCGCGCCTGAACAACAAAGACACCACACCGACCACTTTCCACCTGAATTTTAACAAAAGTCAAGATTAGTCCCAATCATTTGGCGTACAGACACAATTAAAGGAAAGAACTATGAACAGTGAAATGACTCAAATTAATTTAATAATAAAATACCAGCATAAGAGGCAAATTTAGAAGAAGTAGTCTTTATGAAGTTTAATAAGTTAAAGGCTTTTTTAAAATACAACTACTTATTTTCATCAGTTATACTTTTGTGATGAACTCAGGTCATTTCAAAGAATAGTTTATCAGGGGAGTGTTCATAGAGGAATCCCAGTGACCAATTAATCCATTTTGCCTTCAACACTTCATTCGCCCTTCAACAATCATGCAGACAATATGTGAAAGATATTTACGTGAGCCAAAGACAAGCTCAGAGATGTCAGCTTAAAGGCCTCCATAAAACTCATCTATAATAGATATGAATATCACTACAACACAGCACAATTAATGCAGAATGAACAGAAAGATAGCCTCTTGCAGTTTTCAATACTGAGTAATATAACAGTAAATTAGCTTTTATTGCTCTTATACAATAGGGTAATCAAGTATTCCCTTTTACACTAAATTGACTCTTTCTTCTCTAAATTACTGCAAAACTCCAACTGTATATTAACACGAGACCAATCACAAAGATAGCATTTTATAAAAACTTCTATGGGATGAATTTCTGTGATATAAAATTACATTCCTATGTCAAGATTTAATAATCTTGGGACATTCAGATGCAAACTGATTTACTTAAATGGTCAATTCACAGCCTTTTTCTTTCCCTTGAATATACTTAGAAATTAAACAGGGCTAGAACAGCATTAAGAATACCTTTCAATTTATCCTTTTTCATTCTAACAACACTATCACCCATAAAACAGCTAATCACTATTTTAAATAACTGGAGAAATGTTAAAAACAAAGAGTACACAATTAGAAGTTTTATTCAGCCATCATAATTTCAAAGTCACTATCACTATTTTATCAGAAAAATTTTAATTTCTAAAATATAAAAAAGAACAGTTAAAACTATTGCTTATTCTTAATCATAAACAAATACACACCTAATAACTGTTCATTAACAAAACACAATTTAGTTTTAAAATGTGGACTTCTGATGTAGCTTACAGTCTGCAGGCTTTGTGGGATCTGAGCGTCTGAGGAGCGCTTCGTCTGTCTGGTAGAGGCCACATACAGGACCAGCCAGGGGCCTGGGCAGGAGCGCCTGCCCTGCGCACTGGACCCCAGGGGTCTCCCTGCTCCTCCTCTGAGCCCACTCTTTCCACATAACAAACCCACCAGGCAAAGGCCATGCCCAGCCACTGTGCTCACCACACAGCCCTGCCCTTCTGCGTTCCCAGGGCTTGGCCAGCGCCTGGTCACCCGCAGCCAGCTCTGCAGCACACAGCCCTGCCCTTCTGCAACCCTGGGGCTTGGCCCGTGCCTGGTCACCCGCAGCCAGCTTCGCGAGCCCCCCAGGGCCTTCTGCTAGGCCAGCCCTGCCAGGGCAGGTGGATGCGCAGGTGGCCACAAGCCCGGCAGTAGCCAGGAGGTGCAGTCTGCAGGGTGTGAGAAGAGGGCTCCGGTGTCTGCAAGAAGCACCCTCCTGGGTTCAGGCCGGGCCGGGCTGCCCAGAGGCCAACGCTCCCCACAGCAGCAGCACAGCCAAAGCAGAAGTGGAGCCCAAGCGCTCTCAACGCTCACTGGGCCTTCCAGATCACTGAGCTATTATATCCCAAGGCAACAGGAAAAGATCTATTTTATGTAGCAATGTATTCGTCTGACTTTTAACGTTCAAATGTTTAGACACGGTGTTTGAGGGCCCCATGTACTTTTGCCCCAGGTCATGCAAGTTTGAAGTGAGCCTAGAAAAACACTTCAAGCTGAACTTCAAACAAGTCAGTTCTCATGACTCTAGCACCTGGTACCATCCACAACAGCAACAGGTCAGTAAGCGCTTGACAGGTGAACGAACTGTGCGGCCAAAAGGACTGGAAAAAAAATGCATGTGGGGTAAAAAATGCAAACTTACTACTTCAGCTGGAAATGAAACCAGAGGTCAAGGACACCACATATGATTAGCTCTGTTATGTCCACGGTCCTGAAACTAACCTAATAATCTCTGAACGGTATCTCTAAGTTTCTGTTTTATATTTATAAAGGCTCTGTCAGCCCTAAGATGATTTAAAACACACACATCCAGAAGAAGGCATGCCCCTCAAATCACTGTTACACTGTTATGGTTTTAATTGCTACAATAATGACTTTTTAATGAGTACATTAATTCCACTCAAATAGGTACCAACTGTTAAGAAAACATAAAATGATTCTGAGATATATCCAGATAATAAACACTGAAAAAAAATCCAACATGCTTCAAGTTATTTCCATTTTAACATAATATTTTCAAATTGAACAACAGTAGTAGAGTTCATTAAAAAAGAAAGCTCCTTTATTTTAGTAATTAAGCTATTCTATTTTAATAAATGATCAGCAATTTTCTTACATCGCTTGTCAAACCTTTCAATGTTCAACTGCAACATCCAATCCTACACTTAAGGGGTTACAAACAACTTTAACTGATGTTACCATAACTCACAGGCTGATTAATTTTAATTCCAATATTTCTAGTATAAAATAACCTTACTTTTCCCCCTGATAAACTGTGAAAGAGTTTTAATTAACTTTCTGTTCTGGTTTATTCATTCAAACACAATCCAAGCATCTAATAATGAAAGCAATAAAGCTGAGTTGGATGAAAACATTTTACAGTGAAAATATAAACAAAATGCTGTGGGAATAAAGAAATGCTAAGTTCCTATTAGAAGAACAAAAGAGATTCTTAGTTAGATGTTATTTGGTTAGGGAGAAAAGGGGCAAGAGGGGACGGAAAAGACATTAAACCGTGAAACGATGCATCAGTTTCAGGGAGCAGAAGGCAGCTGCGGATGGCCTCACTGCACCTTACACAGGGGGAATATAGTAAGATACTGAATAAACAGAAGTGAGATCAGACCACTGAAAATCTTCTAGACCATCCTTGTTTCTCACCAAAAACTTAGAAGGAAGTAAGTTAAGGTTTTCTGAGCTGGGTTTTCAAAACTATCTGCACTGTGAGTGTAAAGTGAAAGAGAGTGAAGTCACTCAGTCGTAGCTGACTCTTTGCAACGCCGTGGACAGCAGCCCCGCAGGCTCCGCTGTCCATGGGATTTTCCAGGCAAGAATACTGGAGTGGGCTGCCATTTCCTTCTCCAGGGGATCTTCCCAAACCAGGGATCAAACCTGGGTCTCCTGAATTGCAGAGAGATGCTTTACCATCTGAGCCACAGGTAACCGATAAACTAACAACGTTAAAACAGACCGCGCAGAAGTGCACTGGCTGCGATGGATGGCGCAGAAGTGCGGCCGAGAGAAGCTACCCCACGTCCAAGGAGCTGCAGCTGCGTGAGCGCAGGAGGGCGGAGAGGAGCTACCCCACGTCCGAGGAGCTGCAGCTGCGTGAGCGCAGGAGGGCCGAGAGGAGCTACTCCACGTTCAAGGTCAGGAGGGAGGACCTCATCCAAGGTAAGGAGCACTGGCTGTATTTTGCTGGTGCAGCCATGAAGAGATAACCCATGATCAAGGTAAGAGAAACCCAAGGGAGACAGTAGGTGTTGCGAGAGGGCATCAAAGGGTAGACACACTGAAACCATAATCACAGAAAACTAGCCAATCTGATCACACTAGGACCACAGCCTTGTCTAACTCAGTGAAACTAAGCCATGCCCGTGGGGGCCACCCAAGATAGGAGGGTCATGCTGGAGAGGTCTGACAGAATGTGGTCCACTGGAGAAGGGAATGGCAAACCACTTCAGTATTCTTGCCTTGAGAACCCCATGAACAGTATGAAAAGGCAAATGATAGGATAATGAAAGAGGAACTCCCCAGGTCAGTAGGTGCCCAACATGCTACTGGAGGTCAGTGGAG
>SJXQ01004276.1:185021-197080 GCA_006408695.1 Aepyceros melampus | reverse complement strand
CTGCAAAGAGTCAGACACGACTGAGTGACTGAATTGAACCGACTGAACTGACAGGCCTTATTTTCAGTGTGCGGGGTCACTCAGTAGTTGCGGGGTATGAGCTTAGTTGCTCGGGGGTATATGGGATCTTAGGTCCTTGACCAGGGATTGAACCCGAGTCCCTTGCTTCAGAAGGCAGATACTTAACCACTGGGCCACCAGGGAAGTCCCTCTTATTACATTCTTTGACAAAAAGTCTACTTTTTTCTCATATAAGAGCAGCAACTCCTGCTCTCTTTTGGTTTCTATTTGCATGGAATATCTTTCTTCATTACTTCATTTTCTGTCTATGCCTTAAAGTTGAAGGGGTTATAGGCAGTGTATAGTTGGATCTTATCTTTTTAATTCACTGAGACACTCTGGTCTTTTGATTGGAGAATTTGTTCATTCACATTTAAAGTAATTGTTAATTGGTATGGACTTACTATTGCCATTTTAATTTAATTGTTTTCCAGCTGTTTTATAATTCCTTTGTTTCTTTCTTCCTCTTGGTCTCTTCCTTTGTGATTTGATGATTTTCTGTAGTAGTATGCTTAGATTCCTTTCTTTTTTTATCTTTTGGGTATCTACTCAGAGAAGGCAATGGCGACCCACTCCAGTACTCTTGCCTGGAAAATCCCATGGACGGAGGAGCCTGGTATGCTGCAGTCCATGGGGTCATTTGAGTCAGACACGACTGAGCGAGTTCACTTTTACTTTTCACTTTCATGCACTGGAGAAGGAAATGGCAACCCACTATGGCTTTTTGTTTGTGTTTACCTTGAGGCTATATGAAGCATATTTATAATAGTCTATTTTAAGCTGATGACAACTTAAGTTCAAATGCGTGCTAAAGCACCATATTTTTACTATCCCAAACGTTTATGTTTTTGATGCCACAATTTGTGTCTTTTTACTATGTATGCTGTTAACAAACTATTGTAGTTATAGTTATTTTTATACTTTTAATGTTTAGCCATAAAACTAGAGCTATAAGTCATTTACTCACCACTGTTACGACACTGGAATATTTTGAATCCAACTATATATTTGACTTTATCAGTGAGATTTATATTTTCATATGTTTTGCTGTTACTAATTAGAGTCCTTTCACTTTAGCTTGAACAATTTCCTTTAACACATCTTATAGGACTGGTCTAATGGTGATTGATTCCTTCACCTTTTGCTTTCATGGCTGCAGTCACCATCTGCAGTAATTTTTAAGCTCAAGAAAATGAATTGTGCCACTGTTTCCACATCTATTTGCCATGAAGGGATGGGACTGGATGCCATGATCTCAGTTTTTTGAATGTTGAGTTTTAAGCCAGCTTTTTCACTCTTGTCTTTTAGTTTTATCAAGAGGCTCTTTAGTTCTTCAATTTCTGCCATAAGAGTGGTATCATCTGCATATCTTATATTATTGATATTTCTCCCAGCAATCCTGATTCTAGCTTATGCTTCATCCAGTCCAGCATTTTGCATGATGTGCTCTGCATATAAGTTAAATAAGCAGGGTGACAATATACAGCCTCAACGTACTCCTTTCCCAATTTGGAACCAGTCTGTTGTTCCATGTCTGGTTCTAACTGTTGTTTCTTCACCTGTGTACAGGTTTCTCAGGAGGCAGATGAGATAGCCTGGTATTCGCATCTCTTTAAGAATTTTCTACAGTTTTTTATGATCCACACAGTCAAAGGCTTTGGCATAGTTAATAAACCAGAAGTAGATGTTTTTCTGGAACTCTCTTGCTTTTTCTATGATCCAGCGGATGTTGGCAATTTGATTTCTGGTTCCTCTGACTTTTCTAAATCCAGCTTGAACATCTGGAAGTTCTCAGTTTATGTACCGTTGAAGCCTCGCTTGGAGAATTTTGAGTATTACTTTGCTAGCATTGTGTGGTAAGTTCAATTATGTGGTAGTTTGAACATCCTTTGTCATTGCCTTACTTGGGATTGGAATGAAAACTTAACCTTTTTCAGTCCTGTGGCCACTGCTGAGTTTTCCAAATTTGCTGGCATATTGAGTGCAGCACTTTAAAAGCATCATCTCTGAGGACTTGAAATAGCTCACCTGGAATTCCATCACCTCCAATAGCTTTGTGATGCTATTGATGCTTCCTAAGGCCCACTTGACTTTGCACTTCAGGTTGTCTGGATCTAGGTGAGTGACACCATCATGGTTATCTGGGTCATTAAGATCTTTTTTATATAGTTCTGTGTATTCTTGCCACATTTTTTTAAAAAAATATCTTCTGCTTCTGTTAGTTCTATACAATTTGTGTCCATTATTGAGCCCATCTTTGCATGAAATGGTCCCTTGGCATCTCTAATTTTCTTGAAAAGATCTCTAGCCTTTCCTATTCTACTGGTTTCCTCTATTTCTTTGCATTGATCACTAAAGAAGGCTTTCTTTTCTCTCCTTGCTATTCGTTGGAACTCTGCATTCAGATGGGTATATATTTCCTTTTCTCTTTTGTCTTTCACTTCTTTTATTTTCTCAGCTATTTGTAAGGCCTTCTCAGACAACCATTTTGCCTTTTTGCATTTCTTTTCTTTGGGATGGCCTTGATCACTTCCTCCTGTACAGTATCGTGAACCTTTGTCCATAGTTCTTCAGGCACTCTCTCTATCAAATTACAAAAATGAATTCTATTTCTTTTGCTTTTATTATGTGGTTACAAAAATATTTAAAATGACAATGTGGCTTGTATTCTGTTTCTTTTCCACAGTGCTGTACTGAGGAGTAGGCTCTGGTCTCAGTGTGTGACCATAATATCTAATTTAGTTGTAGCACTCTGAAGTATGTAGAACTAATAATAGGTTTGCTGCTGCTGCTGCTGCTAAGTCACTTCAGTCGTGTCTGACTCTGTGCGACCCCATAGACGGCAGCCCACCAGGCTCCCCCGTCCCTGAGATTCTCCAGGCAAGAGCACTGGAGTGGGTTGCCATTTCCTTCTCCAATGCATGAAATGAAAATAAGTTTGAGGTCTTCTTAATAGGAAGGTTCATATTTTTTAAAGGCCAATGGAAATTTTACATTTAAGTGATATAATATAGCACAGGCTAAGACAATATTTTTTTAAATTTAAATTTATTTATTTTAACTGGAGGCTAATTACTTTACAATATTGTATTGGCCAATTGAATCTTTGTTCTACCAATGACTAGCTATGACTTGGATAAACTTAGTTTTCCTTACTGGGTTTTATTTGTTATGCGAATAGTGGGACTAGTTCTACGTACTCCACAGTGTCGCTACAATTAAATTAGATATTATGGTCATGTTTGAGGGCTTCTTGGGCTTCCCTGGTAGCCAGCTTGGCAAAGAATCCACCTGCAATGTAGAAGACCCCAGTCTGATTCCTGGGTAGGGAAGATCTGCTGGAGAAGAGATAGGCTACCCACCTCAGTATTCTTGGGCTTCCCTGTTGGCTCAGCTGGTAAAGAATCTGCCTGCAGTGTGAGACCTGGGTTTGATCCCTGGGTTGGGAAGATCCCCTGGAGAAGGGAAAGGCTACACACCTCAGTATTCTTACCTGGAGAATTCCATGGACGGAGGAGCTTGGTGGGCTACAGTCCATGGGTCGCAAAGAGTCAGACACGACTGAGCGACTTCACTTTCACTTTCACTTATTTTTCTAGGGTCTCTGGGAGAGAACTGCCACTTTAATTAACTTAAATAATGTAATTAACCAAGATGGACACCAGTACTCGGTGATAAGTTAGTGGAGTCCTGATATCTGTTCCCTAGGTAGACCCACTGGCTTATAACTAGTTGTTCTGACTGCAGCACAGGCAGTCTTAGAAACAGGTTCTGATCATGGAGAAGCATATTCAAGCTCCTCCATTATCCTGCCACTGGGGCTCAGCAAGATCCTTTCACCCATCTTGCCTCCCCAGACCGTTATCTGCCACGTGGTGCTGCAAGGAGGCATGGAGTTTTCCACATATGCCAGAAGCTTTCAATCAGTAGCTGAATGTGGATTGAGGCAAATCTAACGGATGAGACTTCAGGCTTCCCCAAATGCTAAATTCCACTGCCTGACTGGATGCTCAATCCCTGAGAAAATCTATCATGACACTTGTCCCGAAAGAGGTGGATTTCCAAAAGTCTGGTGTAGATACACTTTTGTCCCCTTTAGGTATTTTTTGTTTATTTGATCTTAATGTATAAAGCCATCATCTTTGCGATTACTTGGTGTCTCCTGAAAAATAGTCCCCCATTTATTCCTTAGAATTGCTGCCTTGGTCACAAAGCAAGGTCATTTGTTTTGATGCCTAGAGCAAAGCTAAGTTTTTACAGTGTTAAGATCTTGGAGAAGGCAATGGCACCCCACTCCAGTACTCTTGCCTGGAAAATCCCATGGATGGAGGCGTCTGGTGGGCTGCAGTCCATGGGGTCGCTAAGAGTCAGACACGACTGAGCGACTTCACTTTCACTTTTTACTTTCACGTATTGGAGAAGGAAATGGCAACCCACCCCAGTGTTCTTGTCTGGAGAATCCCAGGGATGGGGGAGCCTGGTGGGCTGCCGTCTATGTGGTCACACAGAGTCGGACACGACCGAAGCGACTTAGCAGCAGCAGCAGCAGCAGCAAGATCTTGGCAGGTTTTCAGTAAGCAGGAAGGACAGAGGATAAGTGTAGAATAGGAATATGTGACTGAGAATATTCCAAAGTTAACTTACTTTCTCTCTGAGATCCAGAGTTGCTCATCAGCTCAGTGTAAATTTGGTCAAGGGTCCCGGTTTAAGGCGTTTTCAAATCCAAATGCTATGGCTTGAGAAGGAGAAACAAAAGCCCCCTTTTACCTAGGGAATGCTGTGCTGCCACTATCCTGAGTAATGAGCTCCCTTGAGCCTTCCAAGCTGCTTTCTCTGTTGAAAATTCTGATGAAAGATACACAAAACTTTCCCACTGCACTGGTCAATGTGGGAACCCTCTTGGGAGATGACTGCTTTTTACGGTCCCTGGGTGTGGATCGCCATGGATACCCATCCTTTAATTTAACTGTATGGATTCTATTGCTTAAGTACTTACTATGTATTCTGCCTTATTATAAGCACTTTATAGACATTGCATGGCTTCTTGTTTTGTGTTTAGGGCCTCAGCTGAACTGAGTTGATGGAATCAGGATTGTTGTTTTGAGGATCACTGTCATCATTGTTCCATGCACAGCCTGTTCAGTATTATTTTAATAAGTAAATACCTGTAAGCCATAATGTAATCCAAGTGTTGAGCATTATGAATAGCTTAAATCTGCATGCTTACTCACTAGCCTATCCCATTGTCTATCCTTGAACTCCAAGGAGTAACTTTATTTTAAAATCTGTGTCTTCTACTGTTTTGATTTAGAATATTTTAAGATTGAATGCTGTTTCTTGACTATCATGCCATTTTGATAGTTTTGTAAAAGGCCCCTACATTTTTTATTTTTCATTTTTAGGTTAGTTATCTTTTGTTATTGATCTGTAGAAGTCCTTTTTATGTAATCTGGATTTTATATAATCTATGTAAAATTCCCTTGTGCTACCTGTATTTATCTTTCTGTCTCTATCTTCACGTTTATATCATTTCCTCTCCCAACTTTGTAACTTGTTTTTTCTTTTAATGGTATTTCTTGAGGAACAGAAGTTCTTATTTTAACATAATATAATTTATTGATATTTCCCATAATGATAATTGTTATGAACTGAATTTTTTTGTCCTTCAAAATTCATATAAAATCTTAGCCCCCAATGTGATGGTATTGGAGGTGGTGCCTTTGAGATGTGATTAGGGCATGATGGTGGAGCTCCCATGAGAGAATCCAGAGAACTCGCTCATCCCTTCCACTATGTGAAGACACAGCAAAAGGCTTTCTGTGAACCAAGAAGTGGGTCTTCTCCAGACACTGAATCCTTTGGTGCCTTTATCTTGGACTTTCCAGTCTTCAGATCTGTAAAATTTCTGTTATTTGTAACTTGTCCAGTCTTACAGGGCAGGGAACTGAAGATATAAGCCTGGATGAGGAGAGTAGGGGGCATGTGGGAAAAGCCAAACCCTCAAACAGATCCCCGTCTCTTATAGAACAAAATAATAAACAAAACAGGTGAACAAGCATAGCAAAACAGAAGCAGAGTCATAGGTACAGAGAACAAACTGGTGGTTGCCCGAGGGGAGAGGTGAGGAGAAGGAGACAGGTGAGGGAGATTGAGAACAGGCTTCCACTTCCTTCTTGTCTGTTAACATCTGCTTTATGTATCTAGGTGCTCCTCTGTTGGGTGCATATATATTTAGCATATTCCATTGATATGAGCATTGCTATACACATTTTCTTTTGATTTCCATTTTCATAGAATTTTTTTTCTATTCCCTCACTTTCAATCTGTGTGTTTTTAGATCTGAAGGGAATCTCCTATCAGCAGCCTGTATATTATCTTCTTTTTCTATTTACTTAACCATTTTATACCTTTAGATTGAAACATTCAGTCCATTTATATTAAAGTAATTATTGATAGTTAGGTACTTATCGGAGAAGGCAATGGCAACTCACTCCGGTACTCTTACCTGGAAAATCCCATGAATGGAGGAGCCTGGTAGGCTGTAGTCCATGGGGTTGCAAAGTCGGACACAACTGAGCGACTTCACTTTCACTTTTCACTTTCATGCATTGGAGAAGGAAATGGCAACCCACTCCAGTGTTCTTGCCTGGAGAATCCCAGGAATGAGGGAGCCTGGTGGGCTGCCGTCTATGGGGTCGCACAGAGTCGGACACGACTGAAGCGACTTAGCAGCAGCAGCAGCAGCATGTACTTATTACCATATTGTTAATTGTCTTGTGGTTGTTTTTATAGTTATTTTTCATTCCTCTTTCTTTCTTTTGTGCTCTTCTCTTATGATTTGATGACTATAGTGTTATGTTTGAATTGCATTCTCTTTTTAATGTATGCCTATTATAGATTTTTGGTCTGTAATTACCATGAGATTATATATAATGGTATATATATATATATATATATATATATATGTATACCTAGTTGCTTCAGTTGTGTCTGACTCTTTGTGACTCCATGGACTTAGCCCACCAGGCTCCTCCATCCTTGGGGATTCTCCAGGCAAGAGTACTGGAGTGGGTTGCCATGTCCTCCTCCAATGGGTCTTCCCAACCCAGGGATTGAACCCAGGTCTTCCATGTTGCAGGCGGATTCTTTACCATCTGAGCCACCAGGGAAGCCCAAGAATACTGAAGTGGGTTTCTCTGGGGATCTTTCCTACCCAGGAATTGAACCAGGGTCTCCTGCATTGCAGGCAGATTCTTTACCAGCTGAACTACCAGAGAAGCTCCATATACACACTACTTTATATAAAATAGGTAACTGATAAGAACCTTTTTTATAGCACAGGGAGCTCTACTCAATATTCCCGTAGGCTAGATGGAAGAAGAATGGAAAAAACAGACAACCCACCCCAAACGAGTGGCTACACGTATATGTGCAACTCATTCACTTTGCTGTTGAAACTAGCACAGCAATATAAATCAACTATATCCCAAGAAAAGTTTTAAAAAAAGAAGTGTCCATCTGTACACTAAAAAAAAAAAAGAAAAAAAGAAAAAAAAGAAAAATTGCCCTGTAGGACTGCTGTGACTATAAGAGATAAACGTTACAAAACGTCTGGTATAGTGGCTGGTGCGTGGTAGGTACTTGATACATGGCAACTATTATTATGATTGTCATCATTGCTTGCATGATATTTAAGTCTAAGTGACCTTGAAGCACAGATTGTTAGAGTGAGAAGGGACATGAAAGAAATCTAGTCCAATTCTGTCATTTTATGTCTGTAGAACTGCAACCCACAGAGATGAAGGAACTTGCTGAAAGTCACCCAGTCCCTTCCCCTGGGCCCGTCCTCTTTTCTCCCTGCAGACTCACACTCCCATGGTAGCTCAGAAGGTTGGGGCAAAAACTCTCCTAATGTCGTGTTTTTAGTTTCTCTCTCTCAGAGCATAATTGCTGGATGTTTGTTAACTTCTCAAAGTTCTCTAAATTAATTGACACACATTGTGAACTTTTTCTTAACTCCGTTTCTTGGAAAAGTTTACACTAGAGACAAAAAGCCATGGGGAAATTCGGCCCCTTGATCATAGCACGTGGCTTAATTCATTTTAAATAGTTCAAGCATCTCCATATTGAAAAACCATCTTTGGTTTTCTAGAGAGCGAGTAGGTTTCCTAAACCAACAGCAGGGCCTAAAGCTTACTGGCTAGCTGTTTTTGGTAGCTATTTTCCTGTTTCTAAATAGTTGCTCTAAAGATTGGCTAGGGGACCAATTTCCTAAATCTTTCCCTTTGTGATTTATCCACATCCCCATAGGCTGTTCATTTTCTAAAAGATCACAGGGCTGTGGGGTGTGGTCATATGGTAGCAAAATTGACACTGTTAACCGGCAATAACAATCACAAAACCAAAATCGCTAGACACAGTCCCAGTGTTTCAGAAACAGTGCCTCAGCAACTTGACCGAAAAATAGCTATCTGACTTTGAGAAGTCAGTTAACTCTCTGGCCCTCAGTTGCTCCGTGAGTAAATTGAGAAGGTTGAGTTAACAGTCTACAGATTTCCTTTCAGCTCTAAGATTTCGTCAGTCTCACCTGGCGCCTTGGCTGAGATGAAGTGGATTAACTCACCAGGGGCCTTCAGTGCAGAGAAAGAAGCCCAGTGGAAGGGTTTTGCTGTGAAGAGAACCTTCTGTCCTCAGCCCAGGACATCTGTTTGAGTGAAGAGTTCTTGCAGCAGAAGGAGAAATATTTCCTGTGCCCAAGGAGAAAACCCTTCATGTTCAACTCCTTGCTCTAATATTGAACATTAACCATACCAGGTAGGTAATGGCGTGCCTGGAGGTTTCTCACAGGTTGATGGAATGTGAGAGGCTCCGAATCCCTGTGTGATCTGGGGTGAGTCAGTCTTCCTCTCTGGATCTTGGTTTCTTCTTCTATAAAAAGGAGAGGACTGGACAGGATGTTTCCTAAAGGTTTTTTTTTTGGCTTTCACATCATGGGATTCCATGAAATACCACTTGGAGGTCCAAAGTGGGAAGGAGGCTCTTGTGATGTGATTTGAGCTATAGCAATAAGCCTTGAGCCTATCACGTTATTATCATGTCCTTATTAGATTTCTCTCATTGGGATGCTATGCTCATTCTTGTGTGTGTGTCCGACTTTTTGTGACCCCATGGCTGTGGCCAGCCAGGCTCCTCTGTCCATGGGATTATCCCGGCATGAATACTACAGTAGGTTACAGTTTCCTTCTAGGGATCTTCCTGACACAGGGATTGAACCCAAGGCTCTGGTGTCTCCTGCATTGGCAGGCAGATTCTTTACCCCTGAGCCACTTGGGAAGCCCCAAAGTTAGAGGAGAAAATTCTAACTAGTTAGGGTCTAGACCATCATTTACCTATCTAGGTTTTTACATGCAACGCACGGATTATTTTGTAATCCTAAATTCCACAGTAAGGGTTTTATTTGGAGAAGTGACAGAGGGGAGAAGAGGTAATTAGTTACGGACTGTCTTTTTCTTGGGCCAGGAGAAAGGAGAAACCAGAGAGATATGTAAATAAATACCAGGAAGTCTGAGCTAATGATAGCTCCTATTGATTGAGAACTTTCTATTTACCAGGCAACCCTCTTAAGTACTTTATATATTTTATCTCATATATAATTCATGCAACAAATGTGTCACATAGGAATTGTTACCCCATTCTAAGAAAATGAGAAAAGCTGCTCCCAAAGACACATGATATGTGGTGACAGAGCTGAGGATTGGCTGCCGGCTGCAATACTTGCTCTTAGGACTGCTTCTCTAGGCCGATCTGGGAGGAGAGTGAAAGTCCACTCAACCAGGTGTCCTTACTGTATTTTCTTTTCTTCTGTCCAGCGATCCACGAACCCGGAACTATTCCCTCCACCAAAAGATCGCAATGGCATAAATCCTAGCTATCAAAACAGAAATATCAAGTCAAACCGTATAGCAAGAAGTTGATCACTTTTAGCTGTAGTTTACTGACAGTTCTATGCTATGCCATGACATTACCTGTCGGTCAGGACCCTAGAGTGAGTCTGGACAGTCTACCGTGTCCTATATCCTGTGTTGAAAAACAGTGAGAAAATGGAAGGGTGGTGGGATCAGTGGCCAGGGAAAGAGTGGGAACCACATAACAGACTGCGGGAGTGACTCTGCAGCTTTTCTCTCCTGTGGGAGCCAGGAAAGACTTTGGTAGGGATGTTGTTTTTCTTTTTTTGAGGATGTATGTGTGAAACACAATCTGACTGATCTTTTGAGAGGGTCTTGCTGGCTCTGCTATCTGGAGAAAACACTTTGGGAGAGAAAGTGGAAGCAGCAAGAGCAGTTAGGGGCATATGGTAGTAATACAGCCTCGAGATAGTGGTAGCTTGGACTAGGTTAAACAGACATACAAGGCACCTGGGAATGCACCACTTTGTACAAAACCTGAGTGTTGCTTTTCTCTCTTAAAAGTTGGCTTTCTTTACTCCTGGGGGCAAGTAAGATGATGATGTTGCTTATTTTACAATTTTTTATCCGTTGCCCATGAATAAGAGGCTCCAGGAATTCCCCCTGAGGCGTTAATATTGCCTTTATATCTGCTCCTCCAACTTTGTTGAATACATGCCCCTTTTGATGACCTTGTCCTATTTCAGAGCTCACTACACCAGACTCTGATGTCTACTCTGGACTCATTTCTTCACCTAAGGATCAGGTACTCCTGTAAGAATACAGTAGCATCTGTATACTCCTGTAAGAATCTCTGTAGCATCAGAGACTAAACCAATAGCTAAGGCTATGTTTTTCTTTTAACTTTGAATATAAATTTATTTATTTTAATTGGAGGTTAATTACTTTACAATATTGTATTGGTTTTGCCATACATCCACATGAATCCACCATGGGTATACTCGTGTTCCCCATCCTGAACCCCCCTCCCTCCTCCCTCCCTGTACCATCCCTCTGGGTCGTCTCAGTGCACCAGCCCCAAGTGCCCAGTACCATGCATCAAACCTGGACTGGTGATTCGTTTCATATATGATATTATACATGTTTCAATGCCATTCTCCCAAATCATCCCACCTTCTCCCTCTCCCACAGAGTCCAAAGACTGTTCTATACATCTGTGTCTCTTTTGATGTTTTGCATACAGTGTTATTGTTACCGTCTTTCTAAATTCCATATATATGCATTAGTATACTATATTGGTGTTTTTCTTTCTGGCTTACTTCACTCTGTATAATCGGCTCCAGTTTCATCCACCTCATTAGAACGGATTCAAATGTATTCTTTTTAATGGCTGCATAGTACTCCATTGTGTATATGTACCACAGCTTGCTTTCATCTGCTGATCTAGGTTGCTATGTTTTTCTTTGAGCCACAAGAGGGAGGGTACTATAGTACTGTTATCTTCACTAGAAAAGCGTCATTCATGTACTATGCTCTTTCCTTGTTAGCTCTCGTCCCTCAGGTTCGTCCGTTGCCCATGGTGAAGGAGGCTCTTCCTCCCTCTTCTAGATTGACCTGGGTTTCAGCCTTGACTTAACCACTCATAAACTGTGTTTCTTTGGGTAAGTAACTTAACCTCTTTGAGTCACAGTTTCCTCACCCTTCCATTCACTACCTCAAAATGGTAGGAAGATTTACATGAGAAGAGGCTTGTAACATGTTTATCACAGTCCAGCACACAGCAGAAGCTGGATAAAGGGCAATAGCATCTGATGCTGTAGCTTGGCGATGAAAATGGTGAACATCCCACAGCCACGTGCTTCAGTCCCCTTAAGCCACCAAACTATTTCACAGCCTCTTTGGGTTGTTTCTAATACCTTCCTTTTTTCTATTTCCCTGAATCAGTAAGGGAGGCTCATCATTTTTTGTTTAAATTAATTTTTTTATTTGGAGGAAAATTGCTTTACAGTGTTGTGTTGGTTTCTGCCATATGACAACACGAATCAGCCATAATTACACATACATCCCCTCCCTCCCCTCCCCCCCGCCCCATCC